>JBAJHW010000015.1:7399444-7886944 GCA_037013535.1 Intellagama lesueurii | reverse complement strand
ACTGGAAGGACAGATCCTGAAGCTGAGGCTCCAATACTTTGGCCATCTCATGAGAAGAGAAGACCCCCTGGAAAAGACCCTGATGTTGGGAAAGTGTGAAGGCAAGAGGAGAAGGGGACGACAGAGGACGGGATGGTTGGACAGTGTCATCGAAGCTACCAACATGAATTTGACCCAACTCCGGGAGGCAGTGGAAGACCGGAGGGCCTGGCGTGCTCTGGTCCATGGGGTCACGAAGAGTCAGACACGACTTAACGACTAAACAACAACAACAATGAATAGGTGATCTCCGAAATGTCCTATGCTCAATAGTCCTTCTCAGGTCTTGCAAACTCAAGTCCGGGGCTTCCTTTAGGGCAGTGGTTCCCAAACCTGGGTCCCCAGATGTTCTTGCACTATAACTCCCAGAAAGCCTTCAACACTGGCTGCGGTGGACAGGATTTCTGGGAATTGTCGTCCAAATAGGCTGTGAATCTGAGCTGCAGCCAAATGAAGAAGCACTCCCCTCCCCCCAGTGAGATAATAAAGTGTTTTCCTGGTTTCCAAGAAACTTTATCTGTTTACAATACCTTTTTTTGGGGGGGGGGGGGGGCACAATCACAACTTTAAAAACCTATTGCCTTTTTGCTATAGGGTCTTTTAAAGGAGTATTTGCATCTTTGTGAGCAAGCAACCTGTTCTTTTATACTTGCTGTGCGCACAAGGAGCTTTAGAAAGGGGAAGGATGCTGGAGAGGTTCTGCACAAACTGCACAAATTATGACCAAAAAAAGTGTGCGGTGTGCACTTGCCCTGGAGCAAAAACTCTTCACAACCGTTGGAGACTGCTGAACAACCTGTTTCATCATCTGAAGACAGCCTTGTTCAACCATAAATAATAAACTGATGAGAGTTCTTCACACGTGCTTACGTTCTGATCACTCAGGGAAGATAGGTTTTATTTTCCAGCATGCCATCTCTGATGATTCATTATTAAATATCTCTACAGCGTTAGTTGAAAAACAAAGTGCTTGCCACCATTCAAATGCTTCAGATAAGGAAGTGAGAGACGGAAGACCGTGAGAAGCCCTTCACCCCCCCAGAAAAGAGGCAGGGAGTCAAGTAAATATTCCTCAGCTATCGGAAGGATTCTCAGTGCTCCCTCTTGTAAGCCTCCTGTACAACCATGCATGAGATTAGAACACAGCTTCAAGAAACAAGAGCGGAATGAAATGAAATCTTCCAGACCATGGTCATCCAGTGGGGGAGGAGGAGTGCTGTTTACTTTTTAAAAACGTGCCAAATTAAGAGGATGGCATAAATTCCTTCTCTGCTCCTTCCAGAATGGACTCTCTCAGTGAGTACCCAATCTTTCATCTTCTGGGCAGTGGAAGGACGGAAACTGAACAGCAGGGATGTATCCAAGCTCACAGAAAATTCAGAAAGACATCACAGGAGAAAACGCAAGGGACAACTGCCTGTAAGACTCAGTGCCCAAAGGCTAGCTGTGTTGACACACATTTGTCAATTTTGTAATGCCCGATGATAAAAGTAGAAGGGGAACTCCAGGAACGGACTGATCTCAAGGGGTGTTTGCTACAAAGGCTGCGGATGTTCTCACAGCCATGGCAGAAAGGGCTATACGGTGACTTGACTCAAGAACCAAGGTCCAAAGCCATTAACATGCAAGCCTTTATCGATCATGCCAGTCTGGCCTTAGATACCTGGCGCCCAAAGGAATCTGTAGTAAAAAATGCAAAAGAGAGAACTTGGAAGGCAGAAACCTTTAGTCCTTGAGATATACAGTTTTATAGCTCTGCTCACATGCAAGTTGTCCATTGCTTTTCTTGCTTTTTAGGAAGGAAGGGGGAGGTACACACAAAAGGTCACCCAGTCTTTGTAAAAAAAACCCACAGAGATTCGCATACAGAGAAAAAGCTGACAACTCCAAGACCTGCTTAAGCAGAGATTAGACAAGTAGAACAATTCGTATTTATTTGTTTAAAATATTTTTATGACGCTTCTCTCCTAAAGCAGTGGTTCCCAACCTGGGGTATATGTACCCCCAGGGGTCTCCACCAGGAGATTAAGGGGTAAACCAAAAATTTGAATAATGGTGGGAAAAGGCACATAAGTCAGCATGCTTCTCCCTGAATGTGCACCTGTTGGTTGTTGAGGAATATAAAGTAAATCACAGGCATGTTTACTAATTTGCAGGGATGGGGAGTCGAGGGAATCGCTGTCAAGTCGGACTTAAGTCTTGCCTGTGACTTGACTCAGACTCGGGTTATTTTTTTTTAAGGACTCAGACTTGACTTGTGACTTGGAACCCACCCCTCCCTTTTTCCTGGAGAAAAAAGCTTATTTTTAATAGGGACTTGGACTTGGGACTTGGACCCAAAGACTTGGACTTGGGACTTGGACCCAAAGACTTGCCAAAATCCCTGCTAATTTGTCTCCCGCCAGCACCCATACAGTGGCAAACGTGCTTTGTTTTTGTTTGGTCCCTGGAATTTCAGCGAGTTCTGGAAATTAAGATACACACACACACCTCAAACTCTAACCCTGATTTAATGCAAATGTTAATTTTAAATGCATTAGAATTTCAATGGATACACAAAACACCCCCAAACTCAGGCAATGCTAGAGATGTGAACCCTTGTTTGTTTCACGCTCATACGCCAAGAACAGCAAATGAAGTCCCCCCCCCCCCCCCATTGTCTCAAGAGACAGCAAAATATGTTCTTCTGATCTCAACAAGAGTACAAACTGGGTAAGTAAACTAGGCAAACTGGGTGGACAAAGTACCATAGATGCATCAGATGGGTTATTTGCTTCTTTCAGAGGAATCAGCCAGTCCTTTGGCACTTGCTGCACGTGCTGTGCTATGCTATGCAAAGATACTAACTTTGTACAAATTGTGAAAACCTCGACCAAAAAAAGGGTTGGTCTTCTTGTGTGGGAAACGAGAACTCAGAAGGGGAGTAACGTACTCTTGACAGGCTGTATTGACAAGCTGAGACATTAGTAGCTTAGTATTATTTCTTCACTCCCTACTCAGTGTAAGTTTTAAAAAATATCCATTTGGAGAAGGTTCACATACGTACATAAGCAGTGTTCTGTTCCAAGAACCAACCAGTCACCCCATCTTCACCCAGCATTTTTTAGTTTAAAATATTGGGGGGAAATTGATGCAAATAAGAATGGTAAATAAGCTACCAATCTAGCAACTTTTTGTGCGAGAAAGAAAAAGGGACTAGGAAACACCCACACACACACCCAATATCCCCTACTTTTTTAGAATTGCCAGTCAAAGGATGTCTTTTGCCACTCAGAGTGGCAGAAGGGGGATGACGGATATAGAATGAAAACAAAATTTAGGTAATTGAAAGAGTATGCAGTCCAAGTATATATATTTTAATTGTATTTTAATTGCTTTATCTTTTTTATTGTATTTTAATTGTTGTAAGTCTCCCAGAGACCTTTGGGTAGAGTGGGCGGCATATAAGTTAAATAAATAAATAAATAAATGAATAAATAAATGAATAAATAAATAAATAAATAAATAAGCATGCTGGCTGGCAAGCACTTAGATCATTAAAGCTAACAGCTAATAAACATCAAATGCAGGCCAATATTAATGAAGCAGATGTATTAATTCCCAATTTCTAAGGAAGTGAAGCAACTGGATAGCTTGCCGGTTGCCTTCTTTTTCTCCCTCTCTCTGACAGCAGTATTAATGAGCTTTAATGCCCTACAGGCTCTAATAGGACACTCTGGGAATCCAGAAATACTGCAATTTGTAGAGAGGATTTAGATATAGCCCTCCCCAAAACAAAACCAAAAAAAAAAAAAAAAAAAAAAGCTCCTTTCTGCTCCAGGGAGCAAGCGCTTGATCAGTCACTTCCCCTCGTGGAATAGCACAACGGAATAATAAATGGCAACCCAGCGATTAAATCAAGCTGCCTGCTTGGAGTTCCAGAAAGAGCATGATTGCCACTAACAATCTCCTGCTTGTTAACAGCACCAGCATATATTTTTTTTAAAAAGAAAAAAAAAAAACCAGCAGTCAAGTCCCAACCCCCAATTCAGCATATCTTTTAGTTCGTAAATACGCCTACATACACTTAAGGGAAAACAAATCCTAGTATTTTTTTTTAACCAGTCAATTTTGTTCTTGATTAATATATTTTTTTCCCAGCCTTAAAAACGCACCAAAGAAAACCTAAAGGAGAAAAAAAACAAAACACAAAACAGTAAACCATCTGCTGTTCCATTAAGCCAGCCAATTATCCCCTATGGCATCTGATAGGAAAATGTGTCCTTGTTTGAATACTATCTGATTTGGTGCACACAGGATTAGTAACACCAGTTCAAGTCCCATGTGGCTGCATAAAACTTGCCTTTTGTCTTGATTCTCTACTGTAGCTATAATTAACTAGACATTGAAACCAGTAGAGAATTTTCAGGAGAGATGAAGTGGAGTGGGGAGCAGGGTTACTGAACCGCCATCTTTGTCTGCACCTCAAAGTCCAAACAGGTATTGACCTTCTATCTGTACTCGTGGAAGGAGGCAGAGATCATGAAGAATTTACTTATTAGTTTTATAAAACTAATGCAACTCTTTCAACAGGCATTTGCAAATCTCTTTATAGTTTAACTGCATCATTAACAAGCCATTAAAAAAAAGAAAAGAAACATAATTACATCAGCACCAAAGAATTCAAAACAACAGCATAACTCAATAAATTCAGTTTCGAGCCTTATAGCACAGCCCTATACAGGTGAACTCCGAAGTAAGTTCTATTAAGCTTCATGTGATGGATTTCAGACTACGACCCAAACGTCCCACCTGAGCTATCAAGGCTATAAGCAATTAAGAATCTTGTGGCCCCTTCAAGATGAATGACATTAGAAGGGAATGCTCACTGGGCAAGCGCATGAAGTGTTCCTGTTCACAATCAAGTGTGTGAATGCACACACCTGGGTGCAGAAGGGAGAAATGGTAACTTGTGGGACTTTGTGGACAAATTCTCCACACAGGCTGTGTGTGTTCTCAAGGCCATTTTGAAGCCCTTCCCCGATTCTCCTCCCATGACCCCACCACCACCAAATCCTCCCCTTTCTCCTAGGTAAAGGTAAAGGTTCCCCATGACATTGAGTCCAGTCATGTCCGACTCTAGGGTGCGGTGCTCATCCCCGTCTCCAAGCCGTAGAGCCAGTGTTTGTCCGAAGACTGTTTCCGTGGTCACGTGGCCGGCGCGACTAGACACGGAACGCCGTGACCTTCCCACCGAGGTGGTACCTATTTATCGACTCGCATTTTTGCATGCTTTCAAACGGCTAGGTTGGCAGGAGCTGGGACAAGCGATGGGAGCTCACTCCGTCGCATGGATTCGATCTTACGACGGCTGGTCTTCTGACCTTGCAGCACAGAGGCTTCTGCGGTTTAACCCGCAGCGCCACCACGTCCCCTTTCTCCTACAGGCCTACAAAAACAAAATTTTTGCAAAGGGGAAAAGTTGGAAGTAGAAGTCTCTCTCTCTCCCCCCCCCCTTTTTTTTTTGGCAATCTTTAACCATTTATGGACCCGGCTCAGTTTGCAGTAGGTGGTGGATGCAAAAGTTTGGCCCTGCAGGCCAAACAAAGAATCCTGAAGAGCAACTATGGATACGAGGACAGCTTGGAATAATCACAGTTTGCATCAGGGAAGGGATTACTAACACTGATCTCCGTGGTATTCCAGGTAAAATGTGGTAGATAGATAAATTCACATCGACACATTAATTCTCAAAGCATGGATCAGACTATTTCCTATACAATTTGCAAATTGAACATTCCCCCCACGTTTTACTCCTATTAATCTACTTTTGTATTTCTTCATCTATATCACCAACTTACTCGAAATGAACCGATGTTCAAGTCTCTCATCTCTGCACCTGTGATGCAATGACATTCTCCTTCCCTCCCCCCTAGAAAATTAAGGACACCACCATCCCGAAGGCTTGTAATCAGCTCCTGACATTAGGCAGGTTATTTTTACACCAAGTCCCTTCAGAAGTTCCAGGATTATTAGAGGGAAAGCTATCAATCAAGTGATTGAACATGTCCATTCTCTTTAACTAAATGATGGATCTTTCTCTTCTTGACTGTCTGTGCTTCTTTGCTATGTCAGTCACACATCCCAACTGCCTATTCACACTTCATTCACAATGTTTCTTAACTATAATCTGTTATTTTTGCTGTCGGCTCCTCATGCCTCATTAGCTGTGTTTGACATTCCACACAGAAGAAGTTCTCGTTGGCTTCAGTTAGACTTCCAAGAGGTTTTCAAGGGTGCATTTTGTGAGTCAATAAAAATCATCTGGACACTGGGCTAATTTTGTCTCCCTCACTATCCAGATTGGATTTCTGGATCTATGAATGGACTTAGGGTTTCTGTTGGTATTTTGACCATGAATTGCCCTCAGGTGAAAAAATAACTTCTCCTGTATGAGCAAGCTATGATCGCTCCCTTCAAAAGTTAAGGACTTTTTGAACAACACTAATCAAGTGAAAAAGCCAGTGGGTTAAAGCTTGATTTAGTTGTGTTTACATCCCATTGATTTCAGGAGATCTAATCTAAGCATCACTAAGCCTGGATCCAGCCTATTGTCTTAGAGAATTATAAAATCAAACCTTTAAATGTATGTGCTCTCTGGAAAATAAAATTTGTTGCCCACATCTTGTGGATGTGAATCTAAGTTATGGCATTAAATGAAAAATTGTTTCAACTTGAGTAAACTCTCACAATATAGGCATTCTGTAATGCAGATCACTTGGGCAAGCACAACTCCTTCATTCCTTTAGCTTCTGTCAATGAATATAAAGCCCCTACAATTAGACCATGGTCTCCAGCTGCTGGTAGGTTTCATCACTCACCTTCTTCAACATCAGCAAATAAAAAGAGCTATGGGCAAAGCTCTAATCTCAACCATTGGTACTTTATTGTAATGAAGTGGGGACAGACAAAGGAAATGCTTTTTGTTGACACAGGATGTAAATCCTTGTTCTTCTCACTCTCATTATTTTCTTGAAATCATGGAGGATGGGTGAAGGCTGAGTTATTGGAAGAGGACTAATGCTGTCCCTATCTTCAAGAACGGCAAAAAGGAGAAACCGGGAAACTACAGACCAGTCCAACTGGCATCAATCCCAAGGAAAATTCTAGAGCGGATTATAAAGCAGTCACTCTGCAAGTACCTTGAAAACAATGCAGTAATAACTAGAAGGCAGTATGGATTTGTCAAGAACAAATCCTGCCAGACTAATCTTATCTCATTTCGTGATTGGGTAATCCCCAGGAGATGGCAGGAATGCTGTAGACGTAATATACCTGGACTCCAGCAGAGCTTTTGATAAAATGTCCTATGATATACTGCAATTAGAGGTCAGTCTAGAACAACTGTCAGGTGGATACACAACTGGTTACAGAATTGTACTCAGAGAGCGCTTATCAATGGCTCCTTCTCAAACTGGGAGGAGGTATGAAGTTGGGTATCATAAGGCTCGGTCCTGGACCTGGTGCGCTTCAACATTGTTGTTCATGACTTAGATGAGGAGCTGCAGGGACTGCTTATCAAATTTGTGGATGACACAAAATTGGGTGGAATAACTAATACCTTAGAAAACCAAAACAAAATTCAAAAAGATCTTGATAGGCTCAATCAATGGGCTGAAAAAAACAGAATGAAATTAAAAAGGGATAAGTGAAGAAATACTGCAAGAACTTGGTGTTTTTAGTCTTGAGAAAAGAAGATGGGAGACGTGATAGCAACTCTTCAAATTTGTGAAAGATTGTCATATAGAAAGATGATCTGTTCTCAATCATCCAAGAGTGCAGGACATGTAATAATGGGGTCAAGTCATGGGAAACTGGATTTTGGTTGAATATCAAGAAACACTTCCTGACTGTTAGATCAGTATAACAATGGAACCAATTACCTTGGGAGATGGTGTGTCTTCCAGCCCTGGAGGTGTTTAAAAAAAAATTAGAGAACCTCCTGTCATAAATACTTTGATTTGGATTGCTGCATTAAGCAGGAAGTTGGACTTGGTGGCCTTCTAGGTCCCTTCCAACTCCATTATTCTATGTTTCTATTATTCTATCACAAGGAACCACATCATTCTTCTTCTTAGTGCTGATGATTCCAAGCAGTGTCCTGGCATTCTTGACAGAGCTCTAGCACTGATCAGAACCCTCTGTCGTAGAAAAATTGCTCACTTTGAATGAAATAGCCCATTATTTAAAAACTGCCCATTTTGTACAAAACTGTGCAATTCATCCAAGCCTACGAAATGTGCAAATTACTTCCAAACTAAGAAGACTGCTACTTTATTTAAGAACTGGAAAAACTGGATGAGTAGTTTGTATCTTTCTCAACAATGTTAAAGTGATTCCATGATTATTGTGTCTCTGTGTGCTTTGCTTCTCAGACGAATGGACACCAGAGACATTTTGCATGGATTACAGAGAAATTGTTTTAGGAAGAACAGTATCTCAAAAAGCTTTAAAATTTCTCTTTGAGATGTCCTTTTGGGTTGTTATAAACTATACTAAAAAAAAAAAGGAACTTGGTAGTATATTTTCCTTCTGTAATGCCAACAGAGCTGGCGGGCGGGCGGGCGGGCGGGCGGGCGGGCGGGCGGGCGGGCGGGCGGAAGGAAGGAAGGAAGGAAGGAAGGAAGGAAGGAAGGGTCACAGCAATCTGACTCCTTTTGACCCACAAACCCCCATGGACCAGTTCTGCATTTGGCAAAATAGTACCACAAAATCTGCATGAAGCTTGAGGCTAGTCAAAGATAACCAAGCCTTAGTTTGTTGTTAGAAAGAAACATCTTGGTGACCTAGGCTAAGGCACTGGAGTGTGACATTCTGCAATGTGATGGAGCAAAAAGGCTAACTTCACGTCCATCAGTTGGATGAGATACGGTTTAGCCTGGCAGGTGAAAATGGAATAAACAAGTCACGAAAGAGACAACATGTTATCCCAAATATGTGGTCTCTCACAGATGACCTTTAACTGACCTAACACTTTGTTCTCCATGTTTGTCTCCCAACACCACTGAAAAGGGCAAGCGACGCTGAAGGTATATTCTGTTTGCTTCTTATCAAATGCTAATTTCCTATGAGTAGTTCATGAAGGCTTCAGAAGTACTTCAGCCTTCCACAAACATCTCCTTCAAACCTCCACTGAATCGTGAAGGTGGCAGTTTCTGACACTGAAGAGATTGATCTCAGTTTGTTTCCATCTGACTTGGAAAAAGTTGACTATGTTGGTTGTTCAAGATCAGGGGTAGGTAACCTCAAAATGTTGGTTGACTCCAATATCTCATCCACCTCAATTAGTATGATTAATATTAAGGCGTGATGGCATTTGCCTTGAAAGCCCCTGGCATAAATACACATCTTTATTACCTCACAAAGAACAGAATCTGGCACTTACAAACTTCTGGAATATTGAGATCTGAGACGCAGGAGTTCTGATGCTGACTAGCGTCTGAAATTCCACTGTGGTCAGAGGTGATAAAGACCCTTTGAGACTTGCAACCTTCATACCCAGTCCAGTCATTATTCTCTTTGAGCTGGCTGCCTTGATCTCTACAGATGAAGCAGGAAATAATTTAAAGCCTCTGTCCACCAGGCCATTCAGAAGCTCAGCACTGTCAAACACATTTTGATTTTCTTAAAAAATATGACCGGTCACTTTCAACTACTTTATTCATAACAGAAAGGACTCCTTTGTACCTTGTAGCTCTCTATAATTTGACTTATTGCTTCCCAAGTGCCCTAAGTAACTGTGCGATTTTTGTTCCTCAAACCGGCAACAAACCAACAAAAACAAGCCTCTGTTGGTGTCTGTGTGTATGAATCCTTCACATTGCTAATATGCCTTTCCGTTCACTGGATGAATATCAACACAGAATTTGGGTGGGGTAAGGAGTTTACATTTCCCAGCCTGTGGAATAAGCCAGTCAAGGTCAACCTCTCAAAACGACTTTCTTAGCTGCCAGGCCAACTAGATTACCATACTGCAAACTCAAGTGGGAACTGTGGTCATCGTGATAAAAAGAGATAAACTAAAAGAAATGGAAAGCTTGAAAAAGCTGAGTTTTGTATTAACAAAAACCAGATATGTGGAATTTTATTTTCTTGAAAGAGATTTCTTTTAAGCATTAAAAAAAATTACACAGAGTCTGATTTGAGCAGAATGCAGAAGGATCTGGTTTCTTTTTGCAGTAAATGAGAGAATATCCATATAAGCATTATGATAAAAGTTACATTTTTGGGGGCTACAGCTACTAGAAACACCCATCCAGCATGGCCACAAGCCAAAAAAGCTCTGATTACGATTACAACTCAACGCGGGATAACTTCATCATGTTATGTTACGCTATGTTTGTTATTTTAGTTCTATTCCACCTTTCTCCCAAAAGAGACCAAACACAGCTATTGCTGTAGAAATTTCAGAGTTACTGAGTGATGGAGATGTGGCCACCTTACTCCACAGCAGAAGAGGAATATCACCTGCTTCCAGTTCAGGCTCATACAGTGCCAGGAAGTGGGTCTACGAAGGACATCTTGCCCAAGAACTTTCTGATCCACAGAGCTGCGACGGTTTGCTCCATATTATTACTGACTCATTGTTGAACCCAGCCCTGTGGGTTCACCTCCTCCATAAATGCCAGATTAATCAGCAGAATTCCTAACATTAACGCCAGAAGGTGAACGTGAAATATTTACTGGAAATGATTTGTGTGCCCACTTGTGCGATTCATGGAATGTATCAGATAGTCTGTTTTCTTTGTATTTTCACAAACAGACAGAGGAGTGGAATTATTTAAAAAACAACACTAACACCCATAGATTGAGCACCACCTTTAGATTGGCGTTTGTTACTTGACAGCTATTCATACCAAAACTGGTCTTTGAGAGTTAAACTGGGATTCATTTGCAAACTTTAAATCTCAGATCTGGAAGGCCGAATTATATCGCTCGAATGATTTTATGATTTCAAACCCAGTAAATTGGTGCATTTTAACATATTGTTTGGCCATAGGGGTCTCAATGTCTATCTCTCCCTATCTTCATCTCTCATATGATAGGTCACATTCAGATTCATCAACTCCCCTGGGCTCTTTTCACTCCCCACTTCTCTTTCCTGTCCTCCTGAAATTCCCAGGAGAGTTTGAGGGCCTCCAAAACCTATTCCACAAACAGCCAACTTCTGTTCATTTATCACATTTAGCATGCACGCCTTTATGCACTCCCTTTTACACATGCACAAAGCATCCTCTCTTCCCTCTATGCCACAATCTGCAAAGCCTTTTTCCTTCTCCCAGTTACAAATTAGTCCATTAAGTCGTCTGCAGCAGGCCCTCTGTTGCCACTCAGTAATGGCTCCAGAGATTTCCATCATAATCGGAATGACTCTCTGCACAGCCATGAGGCCAGATGGAGGCCTGCTCATGGGTAATGAGGTATCACACCACCAAAGGGCACGGCTTGGGGATTCATTAACTAGCCGCCGCTCTGTGTGCATGGGAGAAACAAGAAAAAGCTAAGAATGCAAACCGAATCCCTTTAATGTATTAAATCAATACTTCATAAAATCCTTCCTTCTTTTCATCAGGGAAAGCAGGAAAAAGGCGAGTCCCTCTGTCCTCCTTTCTCTCACACACAAGAACAGAAGTGTATGACTCACATGAAAATATTAGACAGTTTGTAGGATGTGATGGTTTTTTGGGGGGTGGTGGTGTTTTAGTGGGTTTAGCCGGTTGTTCATTGTTAAAATATAGATGTAAGGCATGCACGGCATCCACAGGTTCTGGTCCAAGCACGTGGTGCTGAAGGGAGGGCATACAGCTGAGAGGAAGTGAGTCACGGACTTGATTGGGAAAGGAGCTAGCACTCTAATCTGTAGCTGCACTCAGAGGTCATACGTGCTTGTGAACAGGGTGAGTAAATGGGTGTTTTGTATGGATGTTTGAAATCTACATTCGGGCCGTGTAGAAACCTACGCCTGCGCCAACTGCAAGCTGGTTGCCCTCCAAGAAGAGAAACTGCAGGAAGGCTTAGCTGGGAAGAGGAAGCATTTTGAAGCAGAAGAGGCCCTCAAAGAGCAGTAGAGGGGGTACCTCTAGGAAGGAAGAATACTATATTCACTTGGTGAAATGTAACAAAGAGAAGCAGGACTATGTGGAAGGATGCGGTGTCTCTGGAGTTGTACATTCCTTGTGTAGCCACGGACTGCCATTCTGAGCCACCGAAACAAGGGAGGGTCACAGGTTGTTCCCGCGGGCAGTGATTCTGAACTGCTGGCGCAGGGATAGCAAGCAGCAGAAAGCAGGACTCTGTGGATGGAAGGATGTCTGCCACTTCCCAGAAAAGGTGGACAAGTGTGTGGTGCTACTGACTCTTACGGGGAGCCAAGGCAGCTCTTGGTGAGCCTCACAATAAGTCTCGAGGGATACGCTGTTCTTCCTGGTGTGAAGATCCAGGGCGCAACAGAAAGCTTGCCGAGGTTCATCAAGGCCACTGACCACCATCCCTTCATTTTGATCCACGTGGAACAAATTCTGTTGGCAAACACAACCTTTAACTTGTGTGACTATAGCTCAGTGGTGTAGGGATTTGGCTGCAGAGCCAGAGGTTGGAAGTCTGATTTCTCAATGTTCTTCCTTTGCATGGGCTGGATTTGATCCATAGGATCCGTTCAAGCTCTGCAGTTTGATGATGATGTTGTAACTGTGAGGTTCTGAGTAGAAAGTTAGGGATCTTGGAGTACAGAGTGTCACTTTCAGATTCCCCCTCCATTATTCCTTCTTGGTCAAGAGGTGTGGCCCATGAAGACAGACTAGAATACTGGAAGTGAGCAACTAGTTGTGCAGTTGGAGTCATCAAGAAAAGTTTGGGTTCTTGGACTGTAGTTTGCACTTCCATGAAGAAGGACATCACGTCAGTGATTAGCCGCATCTCACAAGGGTTGAGAACAAAGCGCTCGTCTGGCCAGGAAGACATTAAACTGAATTATGTAGGGGAGGAGATAGTATTTCAGAGGACAGAGAGATACCAAGGACTGGAGAGAATAGTGTTGGTCCTACACCAGAAACTAGGACACGGAAAAAGGAACCCACGAAATGACGCATGGCTCCAATGTACAAAGCATGGGGGACAAACAAGGCTGGGAGAAAAAAAGCAAAAAACAAAGCGTGCTGCTTATGTACCGCCCCATAACGCTTCAAGCACTCTCTGGGTGGTTTACAAGTTAATTATGCAGGCTACACATTGCACCCCCAGAGAGCTGGGTACTCATTTTACCAACCTCGGAAGGATAGAAGGCTGAGTCAACCTTGAGCTGGCTACCTGGGGTTGAACCCCGGGTCGTGAGCAGAGTTTTGACTGCAGTACTGCAGTTTAACCACTGCGCCACTGGGATATGAGACAAAGCTGCCTGTTTCATGTGGTCGCCAGCTTTTATGGGGTTCACTTCTCTGCTTGAGACCAAGGGCAAGAGGCCTTATTGCCACGTATAAACAACCAGGAAACTGAAAGCTGATTTGGGGAAAGTACGGCATATTCCATTCTTACTTAAAGGCGGAAGACCAACTTGGGGGACATAGGGAAGGCCATGCCTACAAGCACAGAAGAGGTCTTCTTGAACTGTGCTCTTATAAGCAGAAAATGTACAGTTATGAGTCTGATTCATCCTTTCATCCATCTCTAATTAAACATAGATGGACTTTGGGGGAAGAGACATACTAGAGGATAGACATTTAATCAATGTCATAAATGATGTAACATCCATTGGTCTCCTAAAATGAAATTAATAATCTATGTAAGAACTATCATTAGGAGGTAAGTGATGTTTTCAGGCTTTGATTTGTATCTTGTAGAATATCTTGTGTCCATGCATTTCAAATATCTTCCCTCTATCCATCTCAATTAAAACATACCAAACATTGATGACCTGTGCTAGAGAGGTCCATCAAATTCTTTCTTTCTCCCGCCTATAATAACCTGAGGAAGAAAAGATGCATCGGCTTCTGCATCTTTTCCACATAACAAAAAATAGAAGGGAAGCATTGTTCCATGTCATATTCAAATTAATGCTGGGATTTCAATAGTCCCTGATTATCAGGGAGCGTTGTCATTCACTAATAAATTTCTCCTTCATCTCATTCTGAATAGACATCTCACTTAAATGCTGGAGGGGGGAAGGAAGAAGACGGTCTTGCCAGCTGGCTAGAAATGCAAAAAGATAAAGCAATCTGATCATAAACCAAAACAAAATTCTCTTCTCTCCAGAACACAGGGAAAGTGAAAGAATGGCCTTGTTCTTTGCATTCAGAAAATCCTAGGTACAATCATTTCTAGATTAAAAGTTCTGAAGAAACAGGGTGCTGAAAACTCGGTCTTAACACATTGTCCAGACGGGGGTTCTTCGCAATTTTTTTTGGAAACTCCCAGCTCTCAATTGCCACCATTCCTTTTGCCTTCCTCCCTGCTTCCTCTCGCCTACCGCTGTAGCCTCCAGTAATTTCCTTCAGTTTTACTTATGGAAACACACTATAAAGGGTGGTGCAAATAACAGGTTTTCTCGATGCCAGACTTTGAGGACCTCTCAGAGCCAGGCGTTATAAGTGGCGTTTTCAGGAAGATCACCTTCAATGTGGCACAGACATTCTCCCTGGAAAGCCAACAAAAATGTTTGGCTTTCTTGGATGATCCACAGAACTTGACATTCGGAGAACAGCCAGCGTGGAAGAGCCACGCAGACCACCCACTGCCAGACGTGGTGGGTGTGATCTGAAGCACATGAGTCACTCTGGCTATGAGGATGACAATCCCGTCTCTGTAGGGCTGGGGAGATAGCAAAAAGTCCCAGAAATAATAAAAATGTGGCTGGATGGACTTGAAAGCAGGGGACAGCAAAGGAAGATGATGATCAACCATATGGAGCAGGTTTCTCTGGCAGAGGATTAAAATTCAGCAAGAATACAGTTTTATAGACTTATTACTGTGTGTGTGTTCTGTGCCGTCAAGTGGGAACTGACTGACATTGACCCTAATAGGGCTTTCAAAGTAAGTGGATATTGTTCCTTTGTGCTCCTGTTACTTCTTAGCTGCTAAGAGGGGGCAGGCCAGAGCGCATGGACATGGTGCCCCAGAGTTGGGAATGCTCCCCATTCTGGGGTGTGCACCTCGGTTTGTATCTAATGGGGATCTTCATTGGTCTCTTCCTCACACTGGAGAACAAGGACATGCAAATTCTTCTTCTTGTCCTGAGAGAGAGTAAGGTATGGGGGACGACTCTTGACCAGGAGAACAGAACTAAGATAATGATTTGTTTGATGCAAACTAAGCAAAGTTGCACAAATAACGTTTTAACATACACAACACTTAAATGCAACCAATTCATATTGCAAAACCAAAAGACAATGGCCGCTGCTTTGTTTAGTGGAGTAAAAAAAGCTTTAGAGGACTCTTCAAAACAATCCCCAGTCATTCTGGGCTTGCTCCGTGTGGGCATGTGCAGGGGTGAACACGTTTTGCTTGAATGTGAAAGGGAGCTAGTTTTGCACAGAGACGATTTGTGCAAATCACAGAGACCTTACTCAGAAAAAAAAACCCACATCCTTGTTCAAATGGATCTTTGTTCCTCTAAAAGAAGCTAGTTCATCACTTTTTGCTTTGGAATTTTCCCTGCTGTACAAGTAACATAATCAGTTGTCTTTGTAACAAGAGCGACAAATCCTTGCTCTGCTGAGCTCCTTTTAATCTCTGCAAAAAGGTGTGCTGCTCTTTTTGTTCCGGGGTTTGTCGAGCGGCGTTTAATACTTTCTACGCTTCTTGTTTATTCCTCTCAGAAGGGCTTCCCATCACAATCATGAAATGAACAATAATTAGTATCCTATTGTAGGAAAAAAAATATGCTCAAGGCAACAAGCAATTGGGGGGGGCGAGTTTCCAGCAAGAACTGTAACAACTCCTGAAGATAAGCATTTTTCTTAAAAATGGATTTTTGAACTCGTGTGTGAATGTGAACCCCCTTGGTAGGCCCACTTTCACTCGGCCACAACCATGGTCAAGTGGGGCAGAAATTTCACCCTGTCTAAACAGGACCTTACTTTCACCTCAGGTAACGAATCTTATACACTGAAAATCTCTGAGGTGTCTCAGCTTGTCAAAACAGCCTAAATAGATGAGAACAGCGAGTTTAGGGAGAATTTTTTAAATCTACATTGATCCATGATGCCAACCATGAGCTACAATACCCAAGTCTAGAGAGACGAGTGTCACTTCACATCAACACTGTATTATGAATTTTTTAAGTGGCAGGTGAAAAGCTTTTGACTCATGCAGCTCTTACATCTGAGTTTTTATTGGGACTTTATTTCTACTGGTTTTACTGGAGCTTTATTTTTAACCTGTACATTTGTGAAGCACTGTGGAATCAGTTTTTTTAAATTATGATTGTGGGTGTACACAAGGCTACAATCAAATTCACACTTAACCGAGAATAAATTAATTGGACGGGGTTTACCTCTGAGTAGACATGTGCAGGACTGCATGGCAGTTTTTGTATTAACAACTATAACTCTGAAAGATAATGCCTGTTAGTTGTGGTAGTGGCAGTGTGTATGCAAGAAAAGGAAAAGTCCTATCGTATCAGATAATCTTGTGATTTTGATCAAAGAATAAATCAAAAGCTACCTCCTTTCCTATACATAAGTTATGCCTTTTTTGAGTACCTAGAAGACTAAAACCTTATCCATATTTCCTATTTAGAAGATCTTATTAAGAATGTACATCCCACAAGAGAATTAAACCATCATGTTGTAAATTTTATTTAATTTCCCATAGGATTTTACCAGCCTCAGATATATATATATATATATAATTGAAGAGCAGTGTGGAAGTTTGTGTATGTGCGTGTGGTCAATAAATTGCTAAGGTATAATCAACATTTAAGGCAACAGGCTTTAATGATTTCCATCCCAAGCACATCCACCGTAGCCAGCATTCAGCAAAGCTGGTCTTTAAGATCTGTTAACTAGGGTGGTGGGTACAGGACACCACACACTGCATCTTTCCTCAAACTATCATGGAACCCTAAATCCCTCCAGCAATGTATGGGCTGGGATGGAAGAAGCAGATATGACCTACTGAGATACCAAAGAGCAACCCACAAAATAAAACCCCCAAAGGTTTCTTTTATGTGGACCTACCAGCTCATACGGGGCAGAGATGGTGTTGAGTTAATCATCCAAGGTAGGGGTGTCATTTCATAAGACACAATTATGTAAGTCAACATTTGTCTGTTAGATAGGCCAACTCCACTTCCATGGGTGCTGCCACAGAACCATTTACCTGTCCTGAGCATGTGGCCCTGAAGTTTTCAAGCTGAAGTCTTCTAGGAATCCTAGCGATGAAAGCAGGACATTCTGTATGCAAAGTGTGTGTTCTACAAGTGTTCCTAAGGATGACAGCCAGTGGTAGTTTTTTAACCAGTGGATCACACTGGCCAAAATATGAGAATCCAGCAAACAGGCTCAGATTTAATCTTGCCCCTCTTCCTGAATCTAGCAAACTCTGTGGTTGTTTCTTCTTAGCAGCTAATCTGAGATTTAGCCACATTCTGAAGTTTTTAAAGAAGGCTGACATTTTCAGTGCTGGGGCCTCAAGCTAGGGAATCTACTGGGTTACTTCCTCCCACATAAACCTGAACATTTCCCAAGAGCGTAATTAAAGCAAAAGTAAGAACTGGACAGCTTGAGGTTTTGCAGGTGTGATTAGTCTCAGTGGTGAGTTATCCTGGGAGATCCAAACCAACAACTTCTGGAAAGCCACAAAGTTCGCATTCCTGCCTTTAAAAAGTTCTAAATAAGGACAGCTAAAGCACTATTTTATCCTATACTGCCTGATCTCTGACATGTTGCCTAGTCATTTGGGTTCCCATTCTAGCTGAAAAATTGGGTTTTATGGGGTGGGGAGAACAGTTGAATTTTGACATATATGTATCTCCCCACTTTGCATATTAGAATCTGGAACTCATATCTAGCATAGTCCTTGATAATCGCTTACATTCCCTTTGCAAAATTTTGTGTTAAAGATGAAAATTTCAGAATGGAGTGGCTTACTTTCTATTTCATGCATTTCACATTGCATGAGATGCACACCATGTATCATGAATTCAGAGTGGGAGGGAAGTGGAGAAGAGTTTTCCTTTCCAATTTATTTTTTATTTAATTTATTTATATCTTGGAACAAATATATTATCCTAAACTTAAGGCAGGTTTTGGCAGCCACCTCAGACAAAAGCGATCTGAGACGTTGTGAGCAAGGCAACAGGTTTTCCCAGAAAAGGGAAAAGGGACGTCTGGGGTTTTCTGTGAAGGTGCCAGAGGAAAAAATGGATAAATCTTAGGTTCTGTTTACTCTGATTTGGGAGTGAGCCCTCTTTGCTGCTCCATCTCTTCTGCCACAAAATGTCCAAAAAAGAAAAAAAGAAAAGAGAGAGAAAAGCCTTATAATACAGCAGGAAAAGCCAAAAAATCAACAGTTATGATCAGATTTTGTGACATATCGCTAGAGGCAACAGACTATTATATGGCTGCTGCTCCCCTAAGATCTGAATTTGCAAAATGAATTTGGGGAATACTTCCATGGAAAGAGAGGAAATTAATTTTAGAAAGCTCTTGAAAACATCAAATCTCATCCCTGCTTCCCCCTGAATAAAGCTACCACCTCATTATCAACGTTCTCATCTTTAGTTCTCTTGACCTTTAAAAACCAAACGGAGATCTGCAAACATTCCTATGAAAGAAACATGTGGTAAACCACTCACACCCATCACCGAATTAGCTGCTGGGGTGGGAGTGGGGGAGAAATACACCCTGTAACTATTAAGCAAAACAAGGGAATTGCAAACCAGGCAGCTTTTGAGTTTTCTCATAATGGTTCATTCAAAGGAATCAAATGTCTTCTCCAGTTAACTTGCTGGAATTCCATAAAGATCTGAAGGCATTTTATTAGCCTTGTAAAACATGGAATGTGCATGCATGCGCATTGAAACCGTCAGATTCTAAATGCTCTTCTTAACTATGAATATTTAACATATGATTGGAAAAAAAATTGTTCCTTTTTAACTTTCTAATTTTGGCATCGAGAGCTGTTCTTGAATAATGAAAAGCAGAGATCCACGTACCTGGATTTCAAAGGGACGTTCCAGACAAGATCAAGGAGTTGGGGCAGTCCGGAACCAGTCTAATCAGAAGCAAGCTCTGTTGAGTTCAATAGGTCTATTACCCCTAAGTAAACATATACAAAGAAACAGTGTGGTGGAGTGGATAGATGAAGACTCAGGAGATGTGGGTTCAAATCCCTGATCATATTTGCTGAAAATGGGGCGGCAATGCCAAAACCGTTCCTTAAGTATCTCATATACATTGAAAACCCTAGTAGGGTTACCATAAGCCAGATGTGTCTTGACGGCACATAAAAGCCACAAATTTATACAGGACTGCAGCCCATGGACTTCAAAAGGAAGTTCCAGATGAGATCAAGGGGAACTGTCTTAAGCCAATTTCTTTTAAGAAAGTCTGGCACTTATAGGCCTGCTGCCCTTAAGTCCGCTTTTATGATATCCCTTACTCTCACCCCACCCCTTATAAATATTTTCATATCCAGTTAACACATAAAAGTAATACACCATTACAAAGGATTCCAAGCCGCAAAAACTGCCGCTACACTGGTTTTATCTTTGTGAAGGTTTGCTTCCAAATTAAGGTATGTAACTGAGCATGGCCAGCTGGAATACACCTGGAAAAAAGTGTTGCAATCGGGAGCTTTCAGTTTACATTGAGCATCAACCCCCTGCTGAATGCAGGAATCCAAGTTGAAGTATGTCTGACAGATGTCTAACTTCCTTTTGAATGCCCCCAGCGTTGGAATGCTCACCACCTCCTGAGATAATTGGTTCCATTGTTGTACTGCTCTAACAGTTAGAAAATTTTTTTTCCATGCTATTCAACCCAAAATCTGGCTTCCTGTAACTTGAGCCCATTCTTATGTGTCCTGCATTCTGGGAGGATTGAAATCAGATGCTGCCCCTCTTCTGTATGACAAGCTTTCAAGAGTGCTATCACATGTTCTCTCAGTCTTCTTTTCTCACGGCTACACATGCCCAGTTCCTCCAGTCTTTCCTACTAATTTTCCTCCTCTGCAATCCTTTAATTTTCAATTTTTCTATTCAATTTTAGTTTTTCTTATGGCCCACAGAAGCCATCGGCCATGCTCAGTCCTCATGAAACGGTGTGTTTCAGAATGAATAAGTGTTTCTTTCTTGGTAGCCTCTGTCTGGCTCCACTCATTGTGACACTCAGCCACATGCATGTTTCTACAGTAGACATGTGTCCAGAGGAAGGCAACCAAGAAATCTAAGAGTCTGGAAACCAAGCTCTATGAGGACATGTTTAACCTGAAAAAGGTATGATTGAGTGTATAGGACATGTTTAGTCAAAGATAAGAATGAAGGTAACATGATAGACCTCTTCAACTATCTACGGACCCGTCTCTGCTGTTCGAAAGGACAGGGCCAGAACCAAAGGATTCAAATTACAAGAAATTATATACCAAGAAAATGTTAGGAAAAAGCTGATGACAGTCTGAGCCATTCAGCATTAGTATGGACTACCTCAGAATGTTGTGAGCTTGCCTTCCCTGGAAGTTATAAACAGAGGTTGGATAATCATCTGGCCATGATACTTTAGTTTTCTTGGCCTTTTTCTGCATTGGACGTCTGGTGTCTTTTCCAACGACACAGTTCCATGACTTTTCCAATCCTCTGTAAAAGCCATTTAAGCTAGTGTGGCCACTTGGGTCTCGTTCAACACAGAAAATTATGTGTGACAGCTGTGCTATCATCTACCTCCGACTTATTGACAAATGTGCTCGAACGGAAGCATCCTCTGTGTTGGGGCTTTGTCAGTCCGGAGTATTGCTAGAAAGCTCACCCTATGCCCAACATCCTGTAACATGACTAGGTTTTTTCCTGGTGCTCTTACAGACATCACAAACAACCTTTAAGAGAGGCATACCATTTTGAAATGTCCTTCGCTTCCATTAAAAATACATTAATCTCTGAGTCCGTTTCTGTTCCAGTCAGTTTCATGTTTGTTTTTAAAAGAAGTGTCAAGATAAATTGATGCATATTACCATTAAGTGAAACAACTAATTATGTGTATAGCAAAGAGAGAATCTTTTCTTCATTTCCACCCTCCCCTGCCTACATATCGCCCTTCTTATAAATGTTTAATTGACAGTTTTTATATCAATGCAATGAGCTTGCTGCAATTAATGACAAAATACACACCCTCCAGTGCAGAGAAGCACACAGTGATTCGGAAGACTGCATACGTCTTCAAATTTTGTGGTGCGGTTTCCAGTTCAAAAAGTCAGTGTTCTAAATAAGTATATTAGGAAGGGCTGTTACAAAGCAGTTACCCTTTGGGAAACTTAATATAGAAATCAGTGGCTGAAATCCTGTTCAAGCTGGCATAATGTGGATGGCAACACCCAGTCAAGCCAGCATTGCATACTTTGATTGCACAATCAATTGTGCCAATAACATCACAACTGTGTGTGACAGGCTTGTAGAAGTGCTTTGTGGGCATTACTCCTGCCCTGCTGGGATTTTTTCCAACTGTTTCCGCTATTTCACATTATGCACATATAGCAGTGCAACAGGATTCCAGCCAACATGGGATTAATGTGAACATCTCTGTTCTGATTTCACTGCTTTTGTCCAAATCCCACTTCCTGCTTTCCTGCATTTTATCATGTCTTTCCAAAACTTCATTTTTCTTCCTAACCGAGATTCATACACATTTCTCCCTAATATATATGTTTCTTCATCCATTTCATGTATTTTATCCAAGTCATGCATCCTCCAGCAGACTAAGGGATGTTTACACATTTTTGTTAATTGCATACATTTAGGTATTTGCATTTCAAGATATATGCATTGCTTTCTGTGCACTTTCTTTCTCCACTTTAAAGAATCATAAGAAGGAGGACAGAGAATCTGTGCTTTGTGTTTAACTGAAAACAAATTTGTGTACCTGGAATCCAATTCCCATCATTCCAAGCATGAATAAAAACTATTCAATAAAATAGTTTTATTGAACTGCTAGATAGCTCAGTAGTTTAGGTATCTGGCTGTGGAGCCAGAGGCTGGGAGTTCGATTCCCCACTGTGCCTCCTTTTACAGAGGCTGGACTCCATGGTCCATAAGTTCCCTCCAAGCACTACAGTTCTAAAAATGTTATTATTATTATTATTATTATTACATTGACTGGTATTATATAATGGATACAAGTTTTAACCAAAAACCTAAGTATCTGTTAAATATTGCCGCAGTATGTATGCTGTTCCTAATATTGCTGTTTTTTGTAGCTCTGATGATGTGATTTGTGATGGTGTAGCTTTGATGTGATTTATTATTATTGTTGTTGTTGTTGTCAGCAGCGGAGGGGGGTTGAAATCCTTCATGTAAAGAAAGGAAGCAGGCCATGTAGCCCATAGGCATAACCTTGTAGAAGTTGCTTAACTTCTTGGTGAAAAAAGTTTGGCATTAACAACCTATTTAAACTTGGGAACAGTTTCTATTGAAATTACCTCTGGCTTCCAGCTCTGAAAAGTCTGGTATGGAACGAAAGCATTGGTTTGCATGGAACATTTCTCACATGTGTGACAGCTCTTGCATGGGAGCAACCTGGTAAAATTTAACTTGGCTCTGCACAGTTGTGTTTATTCTTGTCTCATGCTCCTAGTTCGGAGCACTGTTGAGATGCAGCTATCAAGGTCTTTCCCAAATGGGTTTCGACTCCTGGCTGGAATGCTTTCACTATCTCTGCTCTAAATGGAAAGCAACAATGGGTTTGGAGAGAAACACAAATTCAGCTGCAATCAGGGCCAGTGTCTGCTGAAATGAAAAGGTCTTCAGTCAACTGTTGAATACCATGAACAAGGAAACTCACAAAGATCTCTCAAAGCAAAGAAGTCCATGTCTGGGGTGTTGCTACACATAAGTTGCTTTCTCCAGTTTTCACTATATCCCTGCTTTGGGCTATTGGTAAGACATGCAAAAATGCCTCTCCTTCTGACTTCAGTTGCTAGGCAATCGATTAAACATCTTGGCCCCAAACAATCTACAGATGATGAAGATCACAATCCTTTCTAAAAGGCATCCAACTTACAGTGATTCTAATAGAGTTTTCAGGGTACATGAGATATTTAAGGAATGGTTTTACCTGTGCCACTCCTTGGCGAATTTCCCTGGCCGAGCAGGGATTTGAACTTAGACTCCCACTCTGATGCTGTATATCCAGGAAACCACACTGGCTCTCAAAAAGGCACAGGGCCAGTGTCTATGGCTGTTGATTCTCTTGCGTTTACTGATTATCATTCTTAATTCAATTTTTGCTTATTATTGATGTTCTGCCAGAAGACCTCGAATCTTAGAGAAGTGGGCTGTCAATACTTGTAAGTATCCCGAGGGGGCAAGAAGACACAAATAGCTTTCATCTACATACTGCTGCTGCTGCAACCAGTCTGGGAGAAAGAGCAAAGATCGTAATTGCTTGTTGTCTGTTTGGGAGCTACAGCTTCAGAGTGTGGAGGACAGCTTGGGGAAGAGATCGTCCAGCCTCTTGAAGGAGATTTGACAAGGGCTGTCCTCACCAATTAACTGCCACTTTGAGGCTTATCAGTCATCAAGGCTTAAGCATTGTTTGGGTTCACTGTAGCTTGGCAAAACGTCTTTGATAAGATCCTCCAAATGCCACGGCAAGGTCGTTTCAATAAAAGACTGAAGGGAATGAATTCTTAGTGCATAATAACATCTCTTACAATAGCTGAGGCACAGTACTTTTTTTTTTTTTTTAAGGACACAAACATCAAAGAAGTGAGGGAGGGCAAGTAGAGATGTGAAAATTTCCACATCTTGATTTCATTGTCTTTTTCTGAATTACGCCTGCATTTTCACATTCTTCTCTTACAGAATCATAGAATAATTGAGTCGGAAAGGGGCCTATATTTCAATGCAGGAATCCAACTGAATCGGATGACAGATGGTTGTCCAAATTTCTCCTGAATGCCTCCAGCACTGGAGCACTCAACACCTCCCGAGGCCACGAGTTCTGTTGTCGTACTGCTCTAACAGTTAAGAGGTTTTCCCTGATGTTCAGCCTAAGTCTGGCTTCCTGTAGTTTGAGCCCATTATGACATGTCCTGCACTCCGGCATGATTGGGAGCAGATCCAGCCCCTGGAAAAAAATGGAAATTTTCGGAAATTTTACATCTCTAGCCAGGAGTATGGAAAACAAACAAGAACTGGAAATCCCTGATGCTGGTGAGAGCTCTTCGCATCCTTAGACGCTTAGCTTCATGGTTCCATGTTGCATCACCTATTTCGTTACTTACTTCTAAACATGATAATCCATCCCTGTTGCCTTTGTGGGCCTTCCTGTCCATTTTACCGAGTGAACTGGTAAAATTCAGAGTTCGATCCTGATGACCCCACTGAATACTGGCTTCTTTCCTCTGGCTTGGGAAAAGGCATACTTCTGTATCTACGTGTTTCTCTTCTCTTTAAATGATAACCCTGTGCCTGTTTTTTCAGAGCTTGGAAAAGTCATTTGTTTGGACTACATCTCCCAGACTCTCTCAGCCAGACTGGGGGATTCTGGGAGTTGTAGTCCAATTCCAGGGTCTGCTTCTTTTATTATTACATAGGAATCATTTTAAATTATTTTTTCTGCCTACAGTCAGCAGCGGCGTCAGGAACAAAGCCCTTGCTGACTCCGTGTAAGTTCTCCGGCGCAGGAAAAAAAAAGGTCATCATACACAATACCTCTTTTTCTCAGGATGGAAGGTTTACTTTTTTCTTTCTTTCATGGGAACCATTTCCTGCCACAGAAGATGGAGGGAGGGAGGGGAAGGAAGAACAGAGAGGGAGATGTTTCTTTTCCTTGAAACAAGACTCCACTTCCAGCTCTTCTCAGTTTGGCAGAAGGATAGAAAGCCTTAATGAGGAACCTTGAAACCTGAAAGTATAATAGGCTAGAGAAGTCAGCATGTGCATGCACGCGCGCACACACAGACGATATTCTGTTTCTCTGCTAACGAGACATCAGGGTCACAAGCGATGGTGTTCTTTATATTTGATGCTCAGAAGAGATCATAATAATAATAAAAATAAAAGCCCGTGAAAATGTACAGCAAAGAAGCCCTGCTTGGCAAGTTGTTCAGACAGAATAAATGATGAAATTTCAAGAAGCCTTGGAAAAAAGAGGGAAAAAAAACACACCCAAATCCACATCTGATATCTATGTGTAATACAGATCCTTTAGCAGAGCTGGTTAAAATTGTACCCGGGGTCTTCTTTGAAGGTAGAACTTTTAGCAAAACTGGTTAAAATTATACCCAAGGTGTTCTTTGAAGGTAGAACCAGTTGCTAAGAGACGCTTATACTCCTCTGTGACCTTCTCCTAGCTCAGGTTGCTTAAATGTAGGCTCCCCGCCACTTGAACATATTCCAAAATGAAAGGGAACGAATCAATCTATGCTGGTTGCCCTGATTCAGAACATATGATATCAAGAACCCTGAGTCAATGACGTGGCCAGTTGGAACATGTAAGGGTGGACAGACCTTCCCCTTCCTATGCTTTTGGGCCAGCTCCACCTTGCATTTTCACCTTTTGTTCTATACTTGAATCCAGACGGTAGCCAACACTTTCTGTGGACTGAGTGAACACAGGCAGGGATCCACACAGGCCAGCTTCACTCATGCATGTCACAAAGCTGTCCTGATCATCTGCTTCATGTTCACTAGAAACGGACCTCCTAAAATTCTCCTGCCCAGAAGGGCAGGACAAGATTCAGTGGACCTAAATTTCAGGAGAAGAGCTTTTAGGTTAGCAGAAACCTCTTTTTCAGCTCTATCCTTGATTCTGTCCATACAAAATGGGCCACAGGTCTTGCCACTGGCAGCATTTCTGAGGCACGGTGTGCCTTGACTCCCAACAAGCCCCAGGAGGTGCCGAGTTAAGTCATTTCAGTGAAAATCTTGAATCGATTCCCAAATAAAAACAGTATGGAAGTCAGAGAACTGGTCCATAAATGAATCTAGGTGAAAGTGATGCAGAAACAGACTTTCTTATTCATTCCAGGGCTGTAACTCCTTACTTGTCTTATCTTCATAAGTGAGGAAGAGGAACTGAAAAAATAATTCCCCTTGCCCCACAAGAGGGTGAGATATTTTGTGGTATTTTTTTGACAAGAAAAGAAAATGAGAATAAAACTTTTTTTTTTTTTGCACAAATAAAGCATACTGTGCAAAATGAGAATGCCAGTTGATTTGCTAAAAACGAGGACTTCTAAAAATGAGATACATCAGAAGGGTTGCCTGCCATTCAGTTCGTCCTCCTGTGCTTGCTATGTGTGTACTTCGCTTCTGAAAGGAAAGGCTTTGCAGGAAGACACTTTGTGCAAATTATACACAGCTTGTCAGGAAAAAATAGCATTCCTTTCATTCTCCCTTAAAGGCAAGGAATCTCAGAGGTCTTGAAAATTCCTCACTGAGTTGTCTCATCAGATCAAGACAGCTTAAATCAATAAGAAGAAAGGATTTTGTGAGCATACTTTGCATCCCTACAAGGCAGAGGTGGAGATACTTCAGCAGATCCAGGGGTCAGTATCCTGACCCTTGCATCCCCCCAAAGCCACCAAAACCATTAAAAAAAAGAAGAAGAATAAGAAGGAAAAGAAAATTACACATGCAGGTACAAAAGGCCAGAAATCATGCCCAGTTTGAAAATAGATATTACGGGTATAGGTAAAGGTAAAGGTTCCCCTTGACATTTAGTCCAGTCGTGTCCGACTCTAGGGGGCGGTGCTCATCCCCGTCTCCAAGCCGTAGAGCCAGCGTTTGTCTGAAGACAGTTTCCGTGGTCACGTGGCCAGCGCAACTAGACACGGAACGCCGTGACCTTCCCACCGAGGTGGTACCTATTTATCGACTCGCATTTACATGCTTTCGAACGGCTAGGTTGGCAGGAGCTGGGACAAGCGACGGGAGCTCCCTCCGTCGCGTGGATTCGATCTTACGATGGCGGGTCTTCCGACCTTGAAGCACAGAGGCTTCTGTGGTTTAACCTGCAGCGCCACCACGTCCCTATATTTACGGGTAGACGGGTGGCAATTTGCCTTTCTTTGCTGGTATAAAGCTTGATTGTCTTGGAAGACTTTATCCACTCGTGCTACATGGACAGCACCAATGATCTAGATACATGGTGAGACTATACTGCAATTACCCCATCAGTTAAATTCAAGGTACTTCCTATTGATTAAATGATTTACACTTAATATGCCCAGTCTTTCATGGGCATTTACTGCTTTTTGTTCAGCTAGAAAGGGCTTGTGTGGGTTTTTGTGTTTTTTTAATAGCAATTCCATTTGCATTGCTCCCCCCCCCCCCCCAGTTTTTGACATGTGTGATTTAAAGGGGCAGCTGCAGGTGTGTTCTAGGAAGACACTGATGTGGGGCAGTGTATTTTTTTAAATGACATATATGGCTGAATTGATAGAAGAAGAAGATGATGAAGAAGAAGAAAACAATAACAACAACAACAACAACAACAATAATGGGCTGTCAACTCACTTTAAAACTTTTTAAATGTTTTAAATGTTTTTTTGCAAATATATTTTTAATGCTTTGACTGCATGGTTCTTTGTACTTTATTATTTTTATTTTTTCTTTTGTTTTGTCAAATTGTATTTTAATTATGTTGCTTGCGTATGTTGTAAACCACCCAGAGTGGCCTTCAGCCAGATGAGTGGCATAAAAAGAAAGAAAGAAAGAAAGAAAGAAAGAAAGAAAGAAAGAAAGAAAGAAAGAAAGAAAGAAAGAAAGAAAGAAAGAAAGAAAGAAAGAAAGAAAGGCCACCCTTTCCAGGGTTTTCCAGGTAGCGAATACTCAGAAATGGTTGACCATTCTCTTCTTCGGGGGGTGCCCTGGGACTGTGAAGCATGTTGAAGGCCCCTACTCCACTCATAGGAGGTGCAATGGGGGAATCAAACTCCCAACTTACGGCTTCACTACAAGATACCTTAACCACCGACCTATCCAGCCAGCTAGAATTGATATAACAACTGATGAAATAATAGTGCTTATCTGACATAGTGCTGTACTGGAAAGACATAATATAAAATTGTTTGGAGGAAAGACAAGAGGCACTCACTTGAGGGGAATGTTCCTGTTGTACCGGCATGCCAGTGCCCATTGAAGGGTATGCAACTAAGTAGGAACATCCTTCTCAAGGTAGAGCTTCTTGTCTCTCCTCCAAACAATGTTTTAATAATAATAATAATAATGACCTTTGAACAGCAGAGCTGGAGGGGACTCTATGGATCATCGAGTCCAGCCTCTCTCACGGAGGCATCGTGGGGGAATTGAACTCCCAACCTCTGGCTCTTTTTATCATGCTTTTCCTGATAACAATCTTAGGTAACCACTGCAGTTTCATAGGTTTTTATAGCAATTCAGCATGTCACTTGCCTTTAAAAAAGAGAAAGAGGTGGGGAAGAAGGCGGTATTAATGACAGAGGAAGGCGGGTGACCTGTGATTCCAGTGAGAATTGTAGTTTCTTTCTTTTTATGCCACTCATCTGTGGTGTGAACTATTGCCCCCCAAAATAGACAGGACAGCCTCCCTGTTGAGTTGCACCAACGCATGCCCAAACAAACCCATATTGTTCAGCTGAAGAAAACAAGGCAGTCCAGAAAGCTGGTGTTTTTCCCCCACTCCCCACTCCCAAAACTGTGCTTTGTAACAAATTCCTTACGTGTATAAATTTCTGGCTTTTAGTTATTTTTTTATCTCCATAAAAATAGACTTTAGGTTGAGTCATTCTTATTTCCATTTGCTCTAAGAAAAGTGGCTGCTTGATGCCATTTACAATAAATGGATGTTAATTAATGCTAAATTACAATAGAATTTCTGTTGAATTGGATATGACATCTACATTAATAGCTGGCGACTTCATTCTGATTAATGTTATAACAGCTATTAAGTGCTGGGATTTATAATCATTTGCCAAGGCTGCTAACTGAAAGCTCTTTAGTCAGATTTTCCACGAACAGAAACAAGCATAAAATGTAATGGAAGTCTACTATTAATTTAAATAAGTATTTTGTTACATATAAGTAGCACCCCCTCAGACACATACATAGAGGGGTGTTTTTTTGGTTTGTTTTTTTGTTAAAGAGTCTGTATTGATTAACTACTTGAAGGGGAAAAAAAAGGGAAATTGGGTGGTGAGGGGGATTGCCTTTGGTGCCCCTGGCGGGGCAGGCCCTCTGCTCTCGTCCCATGCCTGTCCATGCCATCTCCTGCCAGGCCCCAGGCTGGCACTGAAGCCAGTTGGCTGGCACAGGGCTGGCTGGGGAAGCTGATGGATAAGAACCACCTGGGTGGTGGAACAGGGGTGAAGCTCTGCTTCCAGCTGAGCAGGAAAAAAAAAGCAGAAGGAGAGCCGTGAGGGGGGAATAATTGAGGAACTCATCAGGGACGCTGTTGAGGAGCAGGAAGAGGATCTGCTGCCTCATGGCACAGTGCTTACACTGCTGTACTGCAGAACACTCAGGGTTCAATCCCAGGTAGCTGGCTCAAGGTTCACTCAGCCTTCCATCCTTCCAAGGTCGGTAAAATGAGTACCCAGCTTGCTGCAAGGGGGGGGGGGGAAGCAATGTGTAGCTTGCATAATTCACTTGTAAACCACCCAAAGAGTGCTTTAAGCGCTATAGGGCAGGCTATAAGCAGTATGCTTTTTGCTTTGGGAAGGGGTCTTTGACCACGGCTCTGTCAAAGACCTCTGGATTGGTGTATTGGTCATGTTGTGACTCCTGCATGGTTGTGGATGAGGACGGGGATTCAAGCTCATATACCCTGTCAGCCTCAAGCTGCTAACCAGCACCATTGGGGACAACCATGTTGCGTTGACCAGCTGATCCTGCCACTGATGCAGAAGCAACGCCTGAGACACAAGTGTCAAAAGGAAAGACAACAATGCCTCCAGGAGGGGTCTGGCAGACATTCCAGTACAGGCAGGGAACGCCCAGTCTCTCGGCTTGATCTACCCTATATGCTCGTCATGATGATGAAGCGAGGGGAGGAGAAACAGCTACACCAAGCACCAGAGACATTCCCAAGTCCAAGGTTTCCCCAAGGAAACACAGTCTTATTTCTGAAGATACCAAAAATGGAGCTGGTCTTCTGAAGGTCGGGATGAGGGTGGGGGAATCAAAAAAGGCATATTCTTGATTTCATTTCATATTTCATTTTCATATAAAAATGCCTGGGATGGGAGTGAGGAGGGGGTGACAGAGTATAGCAGAATGACGGTGAGGGTTATCTTCTAATGCAGTGATAGATCCAATTGGGATGGATGTATGAATTCATTTTCCCTTCATACTTCTAAATTCAGAAGGAGTAGTGGTGGTACCCACCTTACTCCAGTTAGCCTTTGAACAAGACCTGCTGGATATAGGTTTTGTTTTAAAGCTGAATTGCGCTGCTGGTAGCATCATTTGGCTTAAAAACAAGGCCTATACTCTCCATGTGCTTTGTTATAAAGTAGAATTGTGGACATTATTTGCTGTTGCCACATCACAACAATTTTGGTGATGACAGCAGGAGCTGTAAAAATGCGACAAGGGCCATATCCGGCCCATGTTTTGCTCACCTCTGTTCAAATTCTCGGGCTCATATCCAATACAACATTATGAGCTCTTATGTTCTAATTCATGAAAGTGGGTTGAATGCCAAGGTCAACATGACAAAGGGGGCACACGGCATTGTTCTACTTTATTTTACTGTTCTTTTATTTTGTTGGAAGATGTTATTGGCAAAAAATGAGACAGAAATTCTATAAAGAAAGGGAATGGGAAAGAAAACTCAACTCTCCAGTTAAACCTAGCAGTTTAAATGTTGGAAACAAAGACTATAAGACTGATGTGGTGTATGTCGATATGACATTCATATGAAGAATGTCATAAATGTTGGACATTCTCAAAAATGTAAAACAGTAATAACCTTGATGAATGTCTCAGAGCAAAGACCTATCTGGTGTGGTGTTCAGTTTCCACAGTGGCCAAGCAGATGTTGCTGGAAAGCCTACAAGCAGCACAAGAGTGTGACACCACCTCCTACTTGGTGTTCCTAAGTCACTAATTCGTCATTCTGTCTCAGAGACTGGACACCAAAGACACCCATAAGGACCCGCCTTGTGAGGAAGAACCTTCTTTTGTCTGCCACAGCTCTTCCACTGTTTAGCTTAAATATGGGAGCCCAGATTCTGGTAAAACCAGAAAGAAAAAGCTCCTTCTCAGCCACTTTCTCCAAATTGCATCTTATTTTATATCTCTCTGACGTGTTCCTTCTGTTAATTATTTTCCTAAATTTGTTGTTGTTGTTGTTTAGTCGTTAAGTCGTGTCCGACTCTTCGTGACCCCATGGATCAGAGCACGCCAGGCTCTCCTGTCTTCCACTGCCTCCCGGAGTTGGGTCAAATTCATGTTGGTAAATTCATGTTCCTAAATTACCTCCTAAATTTTCAAACTAATCTGTTTTAGTCTATTGCAGGAAAAGAATGAAGATCTTTGGGACATCTAAAAAGGTCCAACCTAAGCATGAGTTTTTATAGACTGCAGCCCACTTTCAGATGCACCTGAAGAGGACGGCTACAGTCTGAAAACGCTTGAGGTTTTAGAGGTGATACGGGGCTCATAGTTGTTTCCCCCTAAATACCTCTTTGTCTTAGAGGTGATACGGGGCTCATGGTTGTTTTCCCCTAAATGTGTACCCTATTTTCATATTGTGGCATGACTCTGTGACAGTTTAGCCTAATGCTGGAGGACAGCCTTGTGCATGTAGGGATAAAATGACAAATGATAAAAGGGGAGAAAGAGTGTCGCCTGATTTGTCCACTGACATTGAGTCTCCTTGGAATGGGCAGGAAGGCCCTCAGAGGTATCTGTAGGCATGCCTGCCTGGAGCACACACAGGAGTCTAGGAACTTGCCGGAGAAGCTAGTAAAATTTTAATGCACTCTGTTGTGTAGTCATGTCATACTCATTCATGGCAAATAATCCCTGATGCCTGCAGAGGTAAAATGGAGCTGTAACGTGCTTGCCTCCTAACCTGAGCTGACAGCAATGATGTACGACTACCATTAGCGGAAAATATCACTTCAACTAACCCATGATCCAGCTCCGCTAAGGGTCATATTATCCATGAGGAACAAATTACATTCCCAGAGTAAATACAAATTTTCAATACAAAATGGGCACCAAAAGAGACAGAGACAGAGAGAGAGAGAGAGAGAGAGAGAGATTGAGAGGGAGAGGGAGAGAGGGGGGGAGAGAGAGAGAGAGAGAGAGAAAAGAATATGATCGGGATACGGCAACTTGCACTACCTGTGAGAATAGGTTGCTGAGTCATAAAGGACAGAATGAACTATATCTAGAGAGGATGAAGCAGACCACTGGGCAGGAATATGAGCTTGTGAAACCCACATCTCTCCTCCTCCTCCTCTCTATTCCTCAGTTCTGAGTGTATAATCTCCTCCCTCCCGAGATTATACAGTTTTATTTGCCACTCCTGTATCAAGAGCTTTGAAGGAAGGCTATAGCAAGGGGGGGGCATACCCTTACCACACCCTCTGGGTGGGATAAAAACATTATTAAATTGCAATATTTGTCCCAATTCAAAGGGACTTATTGAAATAAATGGGGCCTATCAGTCACACCAATTTATTTCAATAGGTCTCTCCAAATTTGAATTAATGTTTGCCCCTCAACTGCATCTCTTGGATCAAATTGTGATTCGGAACTCGGGTACCCCTCGGTTGATTCACTTCTCCAAATGTTGATATCATTACTTATAATTTAATGTATCAAAATCTGTATTTTGAGATGATCACTCTACCAAGAATTGAAGGCCTTGAGACGCGTTTTCACTTTGTAACGCGAACATGTAGAGAGGCCGTTACTTGATGGTAGAGAACATGCTTTGTTGGGACGGGACCTCTCCAGTTAAATCTCTCATTTAGGGGGAAACTCTTGTGCTCCAGGGTCCGGAAGGAACATGACCATCCAGAGACATGACAGGCTTAGATGGGCCCACGAACCCACAGTCCAACTCAACATAAATCACTCGTGCGTTAGGACTCTGTTTAAAGACTGCCAACATTCTGTCTCCAGAACTGAGGTCTTTCCCATAGATTTTTGTACAACTGGTTATCTTGAATTTTAAGACTGATAACACTGTGGGGGAAATTAATTTACCAAATTTCTCAGTGGGGTGGGGTGGGGAATGTCTCAATAACATTTGTTTGACAACAGAGCTCCCCATTACCAGCTGCAGAAGTAGTGCTTCCCACCACTACCTACCATGTTTTATTCTTTGCTGCTACTGCAGGTGGTAGGGCAGCCTGTTGGCAGACTGGTCACCCTTCCACTTATTCCTTTATGACCTCGGCATAGCCCTGTTCTTGGGTATAATGCCAGAAAATGGCAGCCATCACCATGGGGAGGATTAAGCTCAAATGTTGGATCGTGGTCTTTTTTGGTCTTAATACGGTAAGAAAAAGAAAAGTCTCAAAATCGAAGTCTTCTGAGAAATTTCAGCTGAGCCAGATCTAGTTCTACAGCTCTTAGAGCTTCCTTATAGTGAGGTTAGGCCAATGGTCCATCAAGGCTAGAACGTCCCAGACAACAGCTTCCTAAGCAGTCAGACAACCCCTTTCCTGGCCCTGTTGCTATAGATGAATCGGACTTGGCAGCTGCTCTCCAGATGTGCTGCTAAGCACATCTTTGACTGCTACATGGAGACGGCAAGGGATTCTAACCAGGTACATTTTTCAAGTATGTGTACTACTACGGAAACACATGAACACGTAAAGCAGTGTTAGAGGTCTGTTGCCTTCCATTGTTTGGTTGCATTTCAACTCTTGTTAGACCCAACAGGAATCATGTCCAGTAACATCTGGAGGACCACAAAATGTTCACCCCAGCTTAGATGATAACCTTTTCCTTTGGACATAGATAGATACAAAGGTCAGATAATCATCGGTTAGAGATACTCTAAGCCCTGGATTTCCTGAATTAAGCTGCAGAGTGGATTTTATCACCCATTCCAAATACAGTTACCAGGTGAGCAGCATCCTATTCCTGAAGATTTCAGAGCCAAAATTATGAGGCAAGGGAACCAGACCTTTTGATGTAACCTTTCTCCTCCTGCAGGGCTCTTCAACCTGAGGTTTATCTCCCCACCCAGAGACCCCAGGAAGCACAGCGATTCCCTCAGACTCTAGCCAGTGACCTAAGACTGTGTGGATCCTTATACTCTAACTTGGTGACCTTCAGAAGCTGTTGGATAACAGCGTCTTTCAGGCCTCATCATGGACCATGCTGGCTGGGGCAAATGGGAGCTGTAGTCAACATCTGTAGGGCACCACGTTCCACTCTTGTCACATGAAGTGAATGTCTCTAATAATACATTTTTCAGAATCTCCCCCTCCAACATTGTCTGTAACATTAATAGGTTTTTTCCCCTATTTTTTATGCTCTCCCACTCCATATACACATACAGTGAAGAAAGATTCAAGAGATCACTGCCTATCTAATGAAAGGAAGTTCCAACTTGTCAGTTAAACAAAAGAACAACACACAGCCTCTCTTTATAGTGTGTGCTTTACCTGTCACCCAACAGACCATTATCATGTCACACCAGAGTGCTCTTTTTTCCAGGTCACTTTGTCTAAAATGACATGGATAATGCACATGTCAGTGAGCTGACAGTTTCGACCGTCCTTCAGAGATTTTTTTTTATTTTATTTTTTAAAGGAAAGGAAAAGAAAAGACAAGACAAACGCCTGTTCTTATCTGCTGTCCATGCCTTGGTCTATCATTTAAGTCAGGCAGACCGTGATTTCTCTGGGGAGCACTTTTTTCATTTCCTGATTTTAAAGAAATCAAATAAGCACCATTTGTCTTCATCTGAATATGCTTGACCTGTTCAAATGATGATGATGTGTCACTTTTTTTCCATTTTAGAACAGGCAACGTATGGCGAATTCACAATGAGTACGCAAGGTTGTTAGATCTACGGCTCAGTCTGCCACAGCAGCCTGAGTTCAGAATGTGTATACCTTTCCCGATATGTATTCCTGTGCATGTACCTCATTTAAGACAGAGCAGATTCCTTTTTAAAATAAAGAGAAAGAGAACATATCAAATTAATTTGCAGCGCCTAAGTGTCCAAGAAACAAACGACAAAGCTGACCTACCAAAAAACAGAGATCAAGAATTTTAGAAGCAGTCTACAATCTGTCTATATATTTGGGACATGTGAATATGTTTACATGGAAAGCACGGATCCCAAACTGACCAGGAGGCTCCGTTATCGTGGTAGAAGCAATGCTGGCTGGGAATGCAGCTGCCACCATCTGGCAGCACAGCCCTTCTCTTACCCAGAATCCCCCGCCGTTTGTATGTGCTTTTTCCTAGGTTTGCGAGCTTGGTCAATCACATTGGCTGGAAGTGTGTGTTTGTGGGGAAGGCAGGAGTGGTTTCCAGGTGGATGAAAATAAAGAGGTTTCTTGCTCTAGCCCAGATGAGGAGGTTGTGAGACATTACACAGTGACAGGCAGCCAGGCTTCTTCAGACCTCCCACCCTCATCTCATGTGGATACCATTAGACAACAGTTGTGTTCCTCTCTACTACTGTCATAGCTTTGTTGGAGGTGGCTTTGAAGCAAGATGACAGATCCAGGTGAAATGAGAGGGAGGCACTGGGTAAGGGTCTCTTCCCAGGTGATTCCACCTTCATGGGGAAAGAGGTGGAGAAACCCAGCTTGGGGGGGCATTGCGCACTTTCTGCTCCCTGGTGGCAAACTAGACTACACACAGTGGCATATGCCCACCTGGCTAACTCCAATCCTGTCACCATGGTTGCCATCAGTCAGCAAATGGCAGACATTATAGAAAGCAAAATGCAAGAGAACCTGGATAGGCTGTAGGACAAATTTCAAGATCCATGTTGTGATGATACCTGTACCTTTGTAACAGATCTAATAGGCTTGTGTAAAAAAGGCTCAATTTTTTTTCTCTGGAGGCTCCTGAGATAAGAGTTAAAGCCATGTTCTCTGCATGATGTCTCAGTGACGATTTACTAGGAAGCAGCTGCAGACATCCTTCAGGTGTAAAGTTTCACTCCAGGTGAAATGGTAACTAGGCTTTCTGAGAACAAGCAATTACAGAAAGTGAAAGAGATTTATTTACGTCTACCAGTGAATGAGGTGTCAGTTTTAGAACGGAGAAGATGATTTCCGAAATGATGCTAATCCTAGCTGTTTGTTAACTAGAGCCATGTTTGCAAGCACCATCAGCCTCTTCTAAAGGAGGAAGATACAACATAGGCAGCCATTTCCCTAAGTGGTAAGTAATAAGCAATGGGTTCAAGCCTTCAGTTAGCATTAATGAACACCTTCTGTCTGTCCTGCTCCCAGGCAGGCTGGTCCCAAGGGTAAGATCTCAGCAGGCTTAGACAAAATAGACAAATCGGGATCAAAAAGCAAAGCAGAGTCCTTCCAGAAAGACAGGGCCACCAGGTGAGGGAGATCCAAAGCCAGTATCCAAGAGCAATCTATGGTCAAGCAGACCAGTAATCACAGCTATCAAAAATGGAGGCCAAGGAGCGTAGCTAAGGCTGTCCAAACATCATACAGTGAGTCAACGTAAAGGGTCAGGATAACACATTAGGAGAGTTCTGCAGATAACAGATCTTGTTTCCAACAAACTCACAGTCCTGAGCCATCTGGTGGAAGGGCTCAGTTGCAGTCTTTGGCCCACCAGTCATCCCAGGAGGAAAAGGTCCCTGACAAGGAGACACCCTTAGTCTTGAGGAATCCTCTTCTCCCAAGGAGCCTTTCTCTGAAGCTAAGCACTTCACCCCAGAGCTTCTGTGTGAGCTCATGTTTCCACTCTGCAGTGTTCTTAAAGGCATCCTCTTCTGACTCAGACACAAAGCCACTGTTATCTAGGAGTTGAGTCTCAACCCCTGAGGTTCCAGTGCAGACCCAGTCATTCCTCAGCCATTTGGATTTAGGAGGTTGGATTAAAGAGTTCTTCACTAGGAGACTCTTCCAATAGGATCGTCAATAATAGGTTTTGGGGAAATTATATGGCAGGAAAAATTAAATATAGAGTTTGATTGGGAAATATGGAAAATGCAGGAAGTTGGCATTCAAACTCTCTTATACTGCCCAAATATGGTATTGAAGAAGTTACTCCAAGGGGGGTCATTTCCCCATCTAGGGGCTGTCTCACCTAACAGCTACCTCAACATGTAGGTCTCCTGGCTGTTAGATATCTCGTACCCAAGAGAACCTGACTCTTTGAAGATCCATGTTCCCGAGACAACTAAAATTCTGCGTCATGATGTTTTGACTAAGTCTAAACATCAAAAGTATTTAAATAGAGACCTCTATCGTGTTTATGGAATATCTCTGAAAGGAAGAGATCATCTCCCAGAGATCATCTCAAAAGAAGACATCTCCAAAACACACAGCCACCTGCTTTTTACAAACAGGGGAGACGTCTCTGCTGGGAAAATATTGGGTGAGAAATATCTCATGTGATGTGACTCGTTTGTTTGCTCTTGCTTATGTTTTGATAGAATTGTTTAATAACAATTTGTATTACAATAGGGTTTGTTTTTAAGCGACCGAATGAGAGTTATCTAAGAAAATGGCCTCTTACTATAGAGAACTTGTTTGCTTTGTATTCTGAATCATTGAGGTTCACCTTAACAATGGCTAAACAGAAGCTCGTATTTTAATAGAACCGAAGTTTTTTTCCTAACGCAGAAGTATTATTTACACATATGGCTGTGATTTTGAAAGTATATGCTCATGTCATTTTTACATATATTCCAAGTATATTACATAAATTCCAAGTATATTTTGTATTTTTGGCTTTTAGTTATTCAGTTGCTTGCTTGCTAAACAAATATTTTAAAGAAGAAAAGGATTCATTTTTGAATACTTAGGACAAAATTATTACAAGATATTCAGGAATTAAGTTTTAAAACAAACATAACAAGGTACAAGATCTCCTGAGCCCATAAATAAAATCCTTGTCAGATGTGTAAAGGACACAAATCTATGTGTCATCCATAAGGAGCCTGTTGATCAGGAACTTTATAGGAGACATTCAGACTTCCCCCCGTGGAAATTGACTGAACCAAGACACTATTCCTAGCCGAGCAGAGTGTTTCTCCAAGATGCAAGCCTTTCGGCCCACCATAGGTAGTCTGCAGGAACAAGGACAGGAATGCCCTTGTGCTACCTGATGTTTTCTCCTGTCCTCCTTCTAGTATTTTATTGCCTTTTCATAATGATTGTGGGTCATGGACAGCCATAGTATGGGATACATAGTGAAAACAGGTGCCACAACAGTGGTGGATGGAACATGGAGATCCAGATTCATATTCTGTATTGGAAATTTACTGAGTACTGTATTCGCGAAGGTTTTCATGGCCGGGTTGTTTGTTTTAGGTTTTTCGGGCTGTTTGGCCATGTTCTTACTGAGTACTCTTGGGCCAGTTATACACCCTCTCTGCCTGACCTACTTCGCAGGATCCCTGTCACGTTGACAGAGTGGGGAGCCATGCATGGCAATGAAAGAAAGTTGGGATATAAAGGAGAAAGAAGTAATAACCAAGGGGGGAATTCTACTTCTTTATTATATTCAACAACTCTAATGTTGCTAAGTTCCAACTTGACCTGGAATTCTGGCTAGACATTAAGGTGAATATACTCCTAACCATTAACCCATTTGTCCTCCCACAATGAGGTTTCCTCAGGCATACAAACAGACTTGTCCCATTCACTTTTCAGAGACCAATCACAAACCATAGCACGATAAATGCAAGATACAGGGTTGAATCAGAGAATAAAGGAGTTGGAAGGGGTCTCTAAGGCCATCGAGTCCAATCCCCTGTTCAGTGCAGAAATCCAAATCAAAGTATATTGACAGATGGTTGTCTAATTTTCTCTTGAATGCCTCTAGTGTTGGAGCACCCACCACCTCTTGAGGTAAACCACATACTATGACAGACAGCTGCCCTTTACCCCTTGAAACAGGATCTCTTCCAAAATCATGCTAAACATATCAACTACTTTGGTTCTTAATCTACCAGTTTGGGAAACAACAATGTTCTGTCTGGCAGGGAAAAGTTGCTCCATAGTATAAGATCTCAAGAAATCAGGAAGACTTCCGACATATAGCTCAGGGTATTAAAATACAAGCCCAAGAGTTCTTGATTTTATTTCAACAGTTCCTAACCAAATTTACCTTTCTTTATTGCCTTCTACCTGATCCCATTGCATTACCATGTTCCAAGCTGGGTAGTGTAAGATCAAATAATTTATATTATAATAACAGGTATGTCTTGTAGGGAGGGGCCTGGAGGTGAAGATACTGGATAACTGTCACTGTGATAATATTTGATCATGTGAGAGTTGGAAGTCAACTGACAGGCAGAATCCAACAAACCAAAAACACTACATGAGACACTACACTACATAGACAACTGCTGATCAACAAAGAAGCTCTGGTCATAGACTGAGGACAAGATTGTGAGATAACACATCACTTCAAATTGCAAGAAAAAAAACATTTCCTTCATTGAAGAAAATTTTATACCAACAAATATTGTTATACAAGGTAACTACTACTTCAGCAATGCAACAGGCCTGAAATAACACTTCTATACATTTAGTGTTATATTGCCCTTATCTGAATTGTACTGCTCTTATTGGAACTGGCTGACCGGTGAAGTCTAATGGCTTAGAGAGATTTGTTGTTGATGAGGTGATCTCACACAGTTTATTATTCATATCATGTGCAACTAGAATATATCCCAAAATAAAATAAGTTCTGTTGTATCTTGAAAATAAATAGGTAAGGAGATCAAACACTGCAACAGAAGACTTTCCTAGCCCTTATTTCTGGTAAGTAAGACAAAAATATTTCTCCAAAGCACAAGTTGCTGCTTAAAAACAGCAGTGATTAACGGTTATGGGTTTTGCAACAATTAGGGCACTATCAGGATCTGAATCTGGGTTACTGGATGATCCTCACTCCTCCAGAACACCATGACCTTCCCAGTAATGCAAGACTGCCTTGCAAGCTCGCTTTCCCCAGGGAGTAAGATGTACAGAAGCATTCTTACTTTGACTCTTAGAGGATCTTGCGTGGAAACCAAGCAAAGAGGCAGAAGCATTGTCAACTCAGAACTGCATGAGGCCCTTTTAACAAGAGGGTTAACAATCCAGTAGGGCATGACAAAGGACTAATCTGTGCCTTGAACCACAGAATGTGTGAAACATTTGACAATGGCATGGTGAATTTTGCACATAAACATAATGCAGCAGCCAGGTTAAAAATCAATATATTTTCTTATTAAAGAGAACCAAGTGACCAGACCTTGAATCATTCAGAAACAACTAGACAACGACAGGAATCACATACTAAAAGTGCATCCCTACCTTCTCTTCTTGATCACTGTCACTGTCACACTGTAATAGAAAAGAAAGTATTGATTAAAAAATTAGAAATACACCCCAAAGCAAATTTATCCATATAAAGCATTATGTATTAGCAAGGCCTCATCAGTGAATTCCACAAGGACATACTTTCGAACTTGATTGAAAATGGATAAAGACTAATGAGTAAGTACCAACATTTGAGGTGATCTGGTCCAAGTTCTCACCTATTGTTTCTCTCACTTTAAGCCCAACTGGCCATGATTACTCAATAGAAGAAGAATAAGCTTCAGAGCCTGGGGATGATGGGAACTGCAGTCTAGAACATCTGGAGGCCAACCAAATGAGGAAGGATGGGGTCAACATAATAAGTTAAGGATGTGTTCCTATAGTTTTCTAATGAAGAATATGTGTTTATTGAACTGAGAGGAACTGACATCTGAGCAGATACATGTAAGACTGAACTGTTAAAGTTGAAGGTAAGTAAATGGGCCCCTCTGATATATAAAAAAATTGTAAAGCAGGTCATTTATTTCTGCAAATAGCAAGTAGCCAAAAAGATATGAAAGATTATCTCTTGGATGGTACTTTTTCATCTAAAATGCATAATATTAAAATCAAAGTAAGTTCTTGCCCAACTAATCATTTGATTTATATTTTAATTATTCAATCATGTCGTTTTAATCCATTGGTAAATTTATGCAAGCAATTAACCCAACCACAAGATTGTTTCAACACAGAAACTTTCCTAAGTAACTGAGATAAAGAAAAGACTAAAATTTAGAAATTTAGAACCTTTTCTGGCTGCAAAGTTGAACCTGAAAGATGACCTCTCAGGGCGTGGTACCCCTGCTAATTTTCTGTGCCACCTTTGCTGAGTTATGGTACGGCACTGGGGACCAACTGATGCCTCTTACAAACATAGACCCCTTCTGTTGGAAGCATGTGTAATAGAATTGTTAAAAAGGTACAATTTTTAATAAATCAATGTGTTCAGTTTAGTCATTGTTGTCAAATTGGTTGAGCTGTCCTTCACATGGCAATGAGAAAAATATAAGCCACCTGCCCATCAGTGTATGGGACCTTACATGCAAGATGGTGCATAGCCAGTCTTTTGTCCAACTGGTTCGGAAAAAAGATAAATTATAATGGGGTTGTCAGTCTAGTGGTTTCCCCAAATTCCTAACCAGCATGGCCAAGAATCATGGACGACACAAACTGAATCCTCAATGGTGGTCCCAAACAACACACTGTTTGTTTCTATGGCATCTCAGATAAGAAGTTCAATCATATGGTAATCATATGGTACCTCTGATAAGAATTTCAAAAATGAAATATAAAAGTGCATGGTTTACAGTTTCCAAGATAAAGATGAAATAGAAATGCCTCTCAACAGAGCTACTTAAAAGCATTTATCCAATTCCTTGTCTGTAATAGTAGCTACAAAAACATATGTGTATCTATTAATTTCCAATCGTCAGGAGGAAACTGCAATATATAGCTAAAATGTGTATGGGAAGTGCACACAAATATGATTCAACACGTGTACACACACACACACACACACACAAGTATCTTAAACTGCACAGAAGTGTCTATATTATATACATATTTCTGTGCAGGAAGTAAAAGGTCTGCAACTCAATATGGAATTTGGACAAGAGGGAGATGCTGTTGGGAGTCCCAGGAAAGAGAACAAAATAAAAATAAATCTGACACATTTTCAAGGACTCCTGTTTTACACGAATACAACAGATGCGTGTGTGTGTTCTGTGCCATCAAGTTGGAAATGAAGTATAGAGCAACCTTAACAGGGCTTTCAAGGTAAGTGGGAGATTTAAGGAGTGGTTTTACCAGTTCCACTCCCTCATTGAGTTTCCATGGCTGAGCGGGGATTCGACCCCTGTTCTCCAGAGTCCTAGTCCGTCACTCGATCCGCGAGACCACATTGGCAATCTGAACACAACAGATACTGAAACATAGTTCTCAAAAACAAACAAACCAGGCACTTTCCAGTGAAGACGATGGGGTTAGATCCTGCCATGTTTTCTTGGTGGCAGCGGCAACAACCGCAAATAAATGCAGACACCAGAAATTGAATCTGGGATCATCTGCAAAGCACATACTGATCTGAAGAAGCTTTATGCCAGTCACATAAAATTCATGCATCCTTCCATTGCAATTTAGCTGTCTATACATATTTTGGTATAAGTTTGTATACCATAAAGGATAGTCTTACTTCAGGGGAAAGGACCCATATGCATTTCCCTCACTTCTGCCTGTTTGCTACCCACCCACCCCGTAACTCATTACATCTCACTGTGAAGCTAATCAACACCGTCTGAATTTGCCAGTAGAATGTTTTTCTGCACTGCGGTGGCATTGCAGAGTGTGCTAGCAGCAACGCAGTCCCCAGGAACCATCAGTTGCATTGCCAATGTATTATGCCTTCCTGCCTTTTCTGACAGTCCAGTTCTAATTTCAAGGTCCACTTAATTTCTCCATCAAATCATTACTGCTATACCCACAAGCATCTCATCTCCAGAGCTAAGCATATGGCAAAGGACTGAGTCGGACTGGTATCCATTATGAAATCAGAACAGGTGCCAAAGTGAAGTGAATATGTGAGAGATTGTGTGTGTGTGTGTGTGTGTGTGTGTGTGTGTGTGAGAGAGAGAGAGAGAGAGAGAGGTGGGGGGGAATATCCAGCATCTTTTTCTGCCTACTGATCGACAGCTTTGTAATTTGGTCAAAAACAGCATTTGCCATTGGGAGGGCAACTAAGCAACTGCACATGTTGCCTTGGTTTGAAAACAGGTTCTCTTTGTGGCATTAAATTCCCCCACTGACCCAAGGACCCCACAGACTTCTCCATAAGATTGGGCATCCAATTTACAGCTCTGCTCTTTAGAGCCTGCTGTGCCAACGTCTGGCAGAAACAAATGCCAGGCAGAGACCCTCCAGCTCATAAATTACGGAAAGACAATAAATGTACTCACATCCTTAGTTTATGGAATCTACTGCCAGAACAGTATGGCTGGTGAATGGCCTCAAAGGGGAATTAGAGGAAATTTCTCAAAACAGCTGAATTGAGCACTGATAAGGTCTCAGTCTCTGGGCTCCTGGAGGGTCACATCTCCTTCCTTGTTGCATCATACTTTGGTGGTTCCACAGCATTTTTATACAGTTTTTTCCCCATTCTGAAAGGTTGAGATGTCTCTCTTAAGACTTTGTTTCTAGCAAAATGCAGTTCAAGCCTATGTCCCGTCATTTTGCCTTTGACACCACTCACCACAAAAGCATGGCCTTCAGGAACTTCTCTACAATTGAATCCCACCTGCAAGTTGAAAAAGATTCCCAGTCCTTAATCGACAGCAATGTGAGGGCCATGTGGGCCATGGGTTAAATGTGGTATGGGAGCCCTAGTCCTCCTTATTTCCTAAGCCAGTAGTTTCCAGATGTTCTTGAACTACAACTCCCCAAAATCCAGGCCAGCACAGCTAGTGGTGAAAGCTACCGGAAGTCTTTAGTTTAAGAACGTCTGGGAACCCAAGCTTGGAAAGTAATACCCTAAGCTCTAACATTCTTCACTGAGATGTCCTGTGATGCCAAAATCAACCAACCAACCAACCAACCAACCAACCAACCAACCAACCAACCAACCAACCAACCAACCAACCAACCAACCAACCAATCAATCAATCTCCAGAATTCTTTCTATCCTACATATATATGTGTGTTATGTGCATTTAAATCAGAACTGACTTATAATAATCCTTAAGAGAGCTTTCAAGGTACATGACTGAAATAAAGGATAGACATGTGGTCTAAACAAAATAAAATACAAATGCAAGGTAAACGAGATGTTTAAGGAGTGGTTCTACCAGTGCCACCCATACCCCAGTGGGTTTCCATGGCTGAGTGGGGATTTGAACCCAGGTCCCCTGTGTCATAGCCCATCACTATAATCGGCCACACCACACTGTGGAAAAGAACCACATTTTCATATTTCAGATCCAATTGTCATTCAGAACTGAATGATGTCCACAGCAGAGGGTGGAATTTTTAACACATCTCCTTAAAAAAAGATGCACTATTTTTTTTTCTGGACTATATAAAATACTGTCAATGGCCATCCATAACACCACCTGTAGGACAACATCAACTCTTGATATCAGCTGAATGGAACTGCAAATCGAAGAAAACATCCGCTTACCTTCACCAGGTAAAACCACTAATTTGGCTTTACACTGCCCAGAGTGGAATATAAATAAAATAAACAAATTGGCTTTAGTTAGCTACTACCTGGTGTGTAAACCAAATTCGAATGCCAAGCTTCTGATAGAGGCCTCTATGTCCTTTGGTTGCCCGAGCCCCACAGTCAAAAAGGAACTTTATGTTTCAAAAACAGGCAATGTGTGGGTATATGTGTACATGTGAGACAATCACAGAATAACTGGCAAACCTTTGTCTGAAAAACTGGGTGGAAAATTCCAACCATGCTGCCAGAGGTGGGGCTTAAGGCTGTGTGCCCCAGGGTTTAGATGCCAACACTCAAACCCATCTCAAGTGGATCTGGTCCAGACAGCTGCCATGAACTCTTGACTCTCATTTATAGTTTTTCTGCAATATCCATAAAATATTGGTGCATAAGTCTGAAGAAGTGGAATTTTATCCACGAAACTTGCTGTTTGTTCGATTTATTAGAAGTCTAGTAAAAGTATCGCCTGCTTGTGCATTTGTCTAAAAAAAGGAATCTGAAGGATTTACAGGATATAAATACTCACAAGCATAAACTGTAGACCCTAACAATATCCTCAGTGTCTATCTGCCAATGACTGGCTGATGTTTTAGAGAAATTGTCAACCCTGACTGGCAGCACTGGTTCTCTAGGGTTTAGGTAGGCAAAGATTAGATTTTGGCGGCAGAATTACATCCAGAATGTGAAGTTGCACTTCAGCTTACCAAAATACGCAGACACTGGTATGAAGAATGCCAGCATTTGGAACAGAAGAATTGATTCTCATCTGGGAGGTCGTATATGGCTTCAAGGCTTCCAACCGCAGGAGCGTGGCCAGACAAATTAGACAAGAAGGTTGACTGATCCATTTTAGAACCTGTTCTTCTTTCATCGAATCATATAATAATGGAGTTGGAAGGAGCCTATAAGGCCATTGAGTCCAACCCCTTGCCCAGTGTTAAACTCTATTGGACAAATAGCTTTCTAGCTTTTTCTCTTGTTTGCTCTTTTCTGTTTCTCAGTTACATGGCAATTAGATGTCTGTTTATTGTCACTTCGTTGTTTATCTTAGACTACTGCTGTTATATCGAGTCCAGAATGTTTTATTTTTACCTAACCTGCTTCTTCTATTGATCTCCAGATACTGTAAACAGTTAATTAAGTATACACCACTCTTCAATCAAACAGTACTTCCAAAGTACTTTACGGGTGATCAACAAAAACAAGACACTTACCCCCAGGTTTACAACATAGTACCTAAGGAATGATTAGTGTGGGACGTGGTGGCGCTGCGGGTTAAACCGCTGAAGCCTCTGTGCTGCAAGGTCAGAAGGCCAGCTGTCGTAAGATCGAATCCACATGAGGGAGTGAGCTCCCGTCGCTTGTCCCAGCTCCTGCCAACTTAGCCGTTTGAAAGCATGTAAATGCGAGTAGATAAATAGGTACCACCACGGTGGGAAGGTCACGGCGTTCCGTGTCTAGTCGCGCTGGCCACGTGACCACAGAAACTGTCTACGGACAAACGCTGGCTGTACGGCTTGGAGACGGGGATGAGCACCGCGCCCTAGAGTCGGACACGACTAGACTAAATGTAAAGGGGAACCTTTACCTTTACCTAAGGAATCACTGACAAGAAGAGAAACAGAAGAGCAAGCAAACATAATGGTCAAATTCCTCTCGTGTAACTGACATTGGCATTGGGTGGGTAGGTGGGAATGACATCAAAGGATGCAAAAAAGAAAAAAAAAGAAAAACCAGCTTTCTGGGCTATGTGCAAAACGGCATGTCAAGTAGCACCCAACGAGGAATCTAATTAACTACATCCACGGTGGTGCTCCATGCCAGCATATGTTACACCTGTAACTTTCCACAGAGGAGACCAGAACTTTTTATGTGTTTTTGCCTACAATATTTAAAGTTACATAATTTTCTGAGGTATTTTAAACCTTTTTTTTAAAATTGGCATATTTACATTTATTTTCTTGTGCCAGCCCAAATCTGTCAGTGGCTTCCTATCACACTGGCTGAGGCATTTTGGGAGTTGTAGTGCACAGTTCATTTTACGTCCGCAATCATTCGAACGTCATTTTAAAAGTTCGTTACTTTGTATTTACTCTGTTTCACAGGTTCATGAACTATGGCTGCATATAAACTTCTGGCCTAAAAACAGTACCCCGTATGACTGAGGGAACGGATTATGAGGCATGAAAGCTCCATGAGAACTAAGTTTGTTAGTCTTCAAGTTGCACCAATACCTTGTTCTTGGTTTTTTTTTGGGGGGGGGGTAATTTGGGATTTGGGGTTTTTTAGTTTGTTTGTTTGTTTTGGGTGTTTTTTTTGGCCATGCTGAAACAGATCAATGCAGCTGCCTCTTGAAAAGGAGCCCAAATTCTTCCCAGCCCTCAGATCGGGAATGCTGTGAATATCGAATATTGTCGGGGAGCATTCGTAAAAACTCTCCTGCGTCATCCTCTGTTCTCTTTCCAAATAAAGAGGCAACAGAGCTCAGCTTGAGCACGGCTTTCGAACCCCTTTGCCTTGGTAAAGGCTTTAGGGTCCACCTCAAGGCCGGCGCCTGCCGTTGCTGTAGCAATGGCCAAAGCTCCTTTGCTCATGCACGGTGATGGGGAGATGAGGCGCTGGCTCCCTGTGGTCATTGTGGATACTGGAGGGGGAGCAAGCAGGAGCAAAGGGCACCACAGAAATTTTTCTGACTGTGCTCTCAGGCAGGAGGGAGGCAGCCCAGGGCTGTGCCGGGGAACTGCGAGGTCACCGTTTTTGAGCTCCTTTCCTGCTCCCCTCTCCTTTCTTTCTCCACTGTAGCTCCTCAGAGTGGCTGGACCTGGTGAGAGCATCTGCTCCATCCCACTTATAAAAAAAGCATGCTGCCCCATAGCGCTTAAAGTGCTCGCTGAGCGGTTTACAATTTAATTATGCAGGCTACACATTCTCCACCCCACCAGCTGGGTACTCATTTTACCGACCTCAGAAGGATGGAAGGTTGAGTGAACCTTGAGCCGGCTACCTGGGATTGAACCCGGATTGTGAGTGGAGTTTTCGCTGCAGTACTGCAGTTTAACCGCAAGGCTCTTCCTATGCCAAGAGGACTACAGAACAAGAGAAGCTATCTCTCTTCCTGATTTCCCCTCTCAGCTGGTGACAGGCACAGGAGTAGGGACCTGAAAACAAGAATAAAATACATCCACTCTTTTCCTTCCTCCTTCAAAAGTTTGTTCTTCTCCCTATGCCTGCCCTGCATACTCTTCCTATGAAAACGGACTCCTGAGGTCTTCTACAGGAGAGGGTGACAGGATCTAATAGTTATATGTACTGAGAGATAGAGAAAGAGGGAGAAATGACTTTAATTCAAGGAATAAATACTATCTAATGAATTAAAATAAATTACTTTTTTTCCAAGAAATAATTCTGAGAGGGCAGTGGTGGGAATTTATAGTTTAATGCTCAGTAAATTTTCATACAATTAAAATGTTAAATATATAATAGATGCTATTTATTTTCCACTCATATCCAGTGAGTTGCAGAAATGGCAAGGTAAAGGGACATCTCATAAAGTCATTAAGCTCTATGCTTTATTTATTCATTTGATTTATATCCCTGGGATGCGAGGCAGTCATCTGGTCATCGTCGTCTGCAGTATGGTGAGTTATATTGTGCTTATATTTAAATTGTAGTAATAATGTCTTAATCGTGATGATATATGCATACAAAAAATTCTAATATGCCCACACATTTAATGCAAATATACGTTTCGTGTGTGTGTGTGTGTGTGTGTGTGTGTGTGTGTATAATATATATATATATATATACACACACACACACTCCTTTTTGGTGATCCTTGTAATCGTCTCCTCCTTATTTGGTGATGGAGCCATGGCCACCTTAGGTGATGCATCAACATTTCTGCCGAAGTACAGAGGGTGAAAGCTGGCAATGGGAAAGACTTTAGCACCCAGAATCACAAAGGATGGAATAGCTATTTACTACAACAGCAAAATACAACATACCCATATTTTCCCCCTCCATTTCTGATGTTTAGGCCACGATGAGGGCTATTTTAATGGCACCACCACCACCCATATACAAGAAGGAAGTATCAGCAGCCTTCTGAGAATATCCACAATTGCATGAATTTAAGGAATCTTTGGGAGATAAACCGGAGCAGACCAGTTGCCAAAAGAAAACAAAAAAGCTGAATGCCTTTTAACAGGATATGTCCAAAATGAAATAAAAACAATTACCTATTTACCTTCTTTCATGCTTGCAATCTAAAGCTTAAAACATGACATACAAGTATCAAAGTAGTGGAGAAAATCCCCCTCGTGATTTCCAAATTAAGAAAACATGAAATTGAGAGGATCAGCCTTTTTACCAAGAGGAAGGGACCAACGCCAGGGTTTGTCGCTCCCAAAATCAGGACAGTTTAACCGTGGGGGTTAATACGCATCAAAGCCAAACAAGAGGATGGAGAGAAGAGACACATCGTAGGTTAATGGAACGGAAAGCAAAGCACGCAAAGGGTTAAAATAATATGCAGGCCCTTTATGTCGTTCTCTTTCACCTCAACCGTCACGTGATCCATAAAAATCACCCGGAATATCTGCTTCTTTCTTCTCCGCTGGCGAAGCCAATTGCTTTGATTGCAACGATTGCAGATTGCCGGAATGACTTGCCCCCACGAAGCAAATGGAACATGCTAATAGAACTTATCACATAACCTGATGCAGAAGTGCCATAGCTCATTACTTTAAGATAAAGGGATATCATTGCGGACAGGAAGCAGGATTGACTTTCGGAGGCCCGACTTGATGATGATTTAATCAACTGCTCTCTTTCACTTCTCATCTCCATGGCTGTCGGTTTCCCAGGTGCGGTTAAATGAGACACTCAGAAAAAGGAGCGAAAGGAGAGAAATTGCTGTCATTACTTCTCAAGAAAAGAAGTATGCAAATCCCCGACAGACAGATTGCGTTCATAATGGGCCCGGGAAAATACATGGAGCACGCTTGACAAGTGAGGGCCGGTTATATGTACATTCTTAAAGGAAAGGAACCGTCCTCCTTTAGAATTTTTTGGCTGGGGGTTGGGGTGCGGCAAGAAAGAGCAAGCCAAAGCCCACGCCTGTGGTTGGCAAGCTGGAAGAAGAGTCGAATCCTTGGTCTGTCTCACCCAGTATTGTCAACTCTGATCGGCAGCGATGCTTCTCTAGTATTTAAGGCAGGATTTCCCCCCCCCCCCTTGCCTTACCTGGAGATCCCAGGTATTGCCTGGGGGGGGGGGGGTCTCCCCTCCAAACTCTTCATAAATTCAAAAACCGGACAAGATAAGGTGCTTTCAGGGTGACATAATGATGACCTCCCCATATAAAGTCTTATACGGCGGTGAAGAAATGGCAGCCTGCCTGAAACTCCAGCAAACTGACCCTAACCCTATGCCCATCAGTTTACCCTATAGGGAACCCCCGGAGGCGGAACTCCTTCATTGCTACCAACCCACCAGAGCCTAAAGTTCGCTTCCTAGCCTTGCCAGACAGCACTTAGAATTTAGCACTGCAGCCACCCTGCCATCTCCTCAGGGGAACAACCTGTGTCTCTCTGTAATACAGGCCAGGTCAGCAGGCTCAGCCAGGATCAGGTCGTGGAGGGCTGATGTTTTCCCTTTTACTGGCCTGGCATTTGTGCCCTCAAATATACTGATGTTGTATTGTTTTTTATTATTGTGTTGCTTGTCTCTTTGTTGTAAACCGCCCAGAGTGGCCTTGGCTGCCAGATGGGCAGTAGATCAATCAATCAATCAATCAATCAATCAATCAATCAATCAATCAATCAATCAATCAATCAATCAATCAAATAAATAAATAAATATATTTTCTAGTAATGGGAATTTTTTTTATTTCTTGGATTGGTAAAGGTAAAGGTTCCCCTTGACATTTAGTCCAGTCGTGTCCGACTCTAGGGCGCGGTGCTCATCCCTGTCTCCAAGCCGTAGAGCCAGCGTTTGCCCGTAGAGTTTCCGTGGTCACGTGGCCAGCGCGACTAGACACAGAACGCCGTGACCTTCCCACCGAGGTGGTACCTATTTATCGACTCGCATTTACATGCTTTCGAACGGCTAGGTTGGCAGGAGCTGGGACAAGTGACGGGAGCTCACTCCGTCGCGTGGATTCGATCTTACAACTGCTGGTCTTCTGACCTTGCAGCACAGAGGCTTCTGCGGTTTAACCCACAGTGCCACCACGTCCCTCACATTTCTTGGATTACGGATCCCCAAATTCTCCATTCTGGGAGTTCTACCAGACAGACAAATGCCTTACAGATATCTAAATGTGGCTCGTGTGGGAGAAAGGTCTCAGCTGGAAGGTATGAGGCTGAGCTAAGACCTAGCACCACCTAAGTTTTCTATCCATGCCCCAGTGCTAGCTGGGAGCGTTCTTTCTTAACAAGAGCTAGGCTAGGCCTCAAAACTTTTCAGTTCAAGCCCTTCTTCCACGCAAGCTACATTTAAGTGTTTGTAAGGTGCGTGTTAAGTCAGGCAGAAGTCTCACAATTGAGAATTATGGGATTTGTAGTTCAAGAAATTTAAAAAAAAATCTCATTCCTGTTTTTTTCCCGTTCATCCTGCTTGCTCCTTCTGCAAGCTAAAATGCAAAACATCACGATTCCTTCTCAAGCACTCCGTATAAGGAGAACAACACAGCGTTGTTCTGTGGATCACTTTCATAACAAGTGCTTCTCAAATATGTTCTGGAATTCCACCCCCTCCAAGCTAAAAAAACTCACGGTAGCTGTTCTTCTCAAACTTGGCAGGTGTGATTCCCTCTTATGAAGCTGCTAAACTAGAGAAACAGGGATAGATATCCATTTGTGATAATCCAATAATAATCAATTTGGAGGCATGAAGACCTTCCAGTTTTGGCCAGTATCCTTCTGAGTTTCCACTAAGAAGAAAGTCCCAACATGACATTTGTGCAGGACTATGTCACATGGTGCGGTTGTACAAAAGACGACCAAGTTTTCTTCATAGAGATCACAGCTTGCAATGATCCCGAATTAGTAAACTGGCAGGAGGAGTCCTGTGCATTTGCAGTTGCCTTAATAAAGATATCAAACATGGATGTTGACATTTCTGAAGGTGTTTGCTTCAAAACAAGGAATTAAATAAACTGGGCTGCTTTTTTCTGAGTCAAGAACTGTACCGAAAGATTTAAACTATGAAATCCAAGGCCAACTGGTAGATGAAGCCAGTTCCCTTTTTTGTTGTTGTTGTTGTTTAGTCGTTTAGTCGTGTCCGACTCTTCGTGACCCCATGGACCAGAGCACGCCAGGCCCTCCTGTCTTCCACTGCCTCCCGGAGTTGGGTCAAATTCATGTTGTTCGCTTCGATGACACTGTCCAACCATCTCGTCCTCTGTTGTCCCCTTCTCCTCTTGCCTTCACACTTTCCCAACATCAGGGTCTTTTCCAGGGAGTCTTCTCTTCTCATGAGATGGCCAAAGTATTGGAGCCTCAGCTTCAGGATCTGTCCTTCCAGTGAGCACTCAGGGTTGATTTCCTTTAGAATGGATAGGTTTGTTCTCCTTGCAGTCCAGGGGACTCTCAAGAGTCTCCTCCAGCACCACAATTCAAAAGCATCAATTCTTCGGCGGTCAGCTTTCTTTATGGTCCAGCTCTCGCTTCCATACATCACGACTGGAAAAAGTCATGATGTATGGATGACAGTTCCCTTTAGAATTCATAAAGACCAATCTGCTGAAGCATCTCTAGGTTATACTGTTTTAGTATTCATGCACGTGTGTAACATTCGTTAGGGTTTTTTTTTGTGCTCTGCAAGGGTTTGACTTTAAATCAGGTAACAAACTTGGCAATGACAATAACACAGAACTGGATAATAGATTATACATATACCGTACATTATGGCCAAAATCTTCTTTTAGGTGGTGGAGTGCTAACTACACAGCTTGGTACACAAAAGATAATATCTCTGCTGACTTCTTAAATTGAGGTAATTACCCATGAAAAGGTGCACCATTAGCATTATGTGATTGGGGCCAAATATTTGACCTCTGAATTCCATGTGCCAAAAGGGTGCCAGAGCAGCTGCTTACAGAGAAATCTAGAAACTTTTTTGAATAATATTTTTTTAAAAAAAGGTCATGGAGCAACTCTTATGATATGCTCATCCCCCAGTTTTCTTTTACAAATGATCCAAGGCATGAAGACAATTAACTACAAATGCCAATTGTCCATAAAGCCCTAAAATATAATAAAGATAGGTAAAACAATGTATTGGCCAGAATTCTACCGGTGATTCATGCTTGTGCAAGTGCAATGGCAAAACTGCAGTGGCAAATTGCCACGGATTAACAAGTCCCTGCTTTCATTATTTGTTACATGTAAAATCACGGGACTGGCAAACAATACAGAATATAATCAGCAACTTGTTGATTAGCAAGGATGTTGGCAAGTCTTTGGATGAGAGTCTTTGGTCCCAAGTCCGAATCCAAGTCTTTAGTACCGGATCCAAGTCCCTATCAAAAACAAGCTTTTTTCCCCAGAAAAAAAAAAAGGGAGGAGTGGGTAGGTTTCGAGTTGTGAGTGCCAAGTCATTGAACCCCCGCCTGAGTCAAGCCTGAATTGAGTCCCTGGTGTGACTTAAGCAAGTTATGCAACTCAAGTACGCATTCTTGTTAATTGGTGACCATTTCCTCCCATGATTTGCACCACTGCACTTACACCAGTGTAAATAACCAATAGAATTCTTGCCAATATCGTTACAACATTATCATTGTGCCCCTGCTGCACAAAAACATTGACATTCTATTCTCAAATCAAGGCAATAAGGGCACAATTCCTATGGTCCGGGGAACAGCAGCTCCCTTCTGTTGGGAGTTTTTACAACCTCACATGCTGCCTGGAGAAGGTGTGGCTGCAAGGGACCTCTCTGGGCTGGGGTGACTGTCAATTTATCCAACTCTAACCAATGGTTCCCTCCTGCCTCTGAACTCTGAGAGCCTCGGTCTCACTTTTATCAGACAGAGTCATATCCCGACAAATCAGACTGTGCTTCAAAAACAGAATTGCCAGTGTGGTGATGAAATCGAATGAGCAACTGCCAAAAAATCAAAAAGGAAAAACTGTGAAAACTGTGATTGACGATCCCGCCCTTGCCAAGAGTAACACAGCTGGGACCATGCACTTCCAAAAGAGAGAGAAAAAGAACAAAAAAAATAGAGTTTTTTGTTTACTAGGGATAGGTGTGAGAAAATTATACTTGTGTCTAGTCAACAGGTTTAGTTGTTGGAACCCATAAACAAAGTACATCTATATTTGCACTGTGGCATCGATCACAAAGCATAGGTGAAGTTAGATTCACCCAGCTGCCTTTCTGAAGTACAGCATCTCCAGACACACATGCTCATTTACGGGAGTGGGAAAGAGAGATCAACCTGAAAATTGGTTTGCAGGCAGGCTGCCTGTTTCCTTGTGTTAGATTTACAGTAATCCTTGCTTTCGTGCAATTTAAATTATAAATCATCCCAAGAAGATAAAAGCTGCCATAAATAATAAAGAGCAAAATAGATCACAACTATACCAGTAGTGAATTATCAGGCAGGAAGGAGAAAGGAAAAAAAGAAATGGAGAGAAATATATTTTGTAAGATAGGACCCGACCGCTGAGTTGGATTCTTGTGTTATTACAATGAGATTGAGACAAATTTAAATGGAAGTCCAAAACCCGACAGTTATGTAAATAAATCACTCTGTTGGCACATATTTATATCTGACTGGAGCTTGGTTAAGATTCGCATTCGGAATAGAGAGGTACACTTTGCTTTGCTCTTCTGCTTAAAAATATGCACTTCAAACCTGAGGTTTGACTGCTCTAGTTCTTGGTGGAAATTCCAAACAAAAAAATGTATTTGTTCTGCAACAAATGTACTGGCGTGTTTTTACAGGAAGGACATCATATCTCATGGCTCTTTAGATCACGATGGAACAAAGGAAGTTGACTTCTTCTGGTAGGTCTGACTACGTGCTCGTTTAGGTCACTGTTGGCTATTCTGCAACTTCCATGCAGGCTTCTTTCTCACTGATCATAGAAATCATAAAATCTTAGAATAATAGAGTTGGAAGGCCATCAAGTCGAACCCCCTTCTCAATGCAGGGGTCCAAATCAAAGGAGATCTGCCCAATGATTGCCCAATTTTCTCTTGAATGCCTCCAGCACTGGAGCGCTCACCACATGGTGGAACAGAGTTCCTCTTGACTGTGTCATCTGTTGCCACATGGATGAGAAGCAAAGGATATGCAACTGCAGCACTGTTTTAAAAGTAGAGACGTTAAATGGATTCTTGTATCTTTTATTGATGAGCTGGTCCTTCCAAGCTTGTTCACAGCAGGAGAGACACTAGTTTTGAGCAGAGAAATTTTGTGCAAAACGCAGGAACTGGCATTTTAAAAGGCACTCAATCTCTCATCCTGGCAGTGAGAAAGCAAAGTTTAGTAAGATTGCATCACATCCTTAATGTGAAGAAACATGTCCTTGAACACGACTGAAGTATTAAATTCAGCTATTTATCGGTCTGCTCAAACATGCTATAGTAGAACAACATCCAGTAAATATCCTCAGGACTGAACATCTCTCGGACCACAACCTAACAGCTTCATATGTACCAGTGAGTCCAGACACAATTCATGGGATTTGCTACGATCTCTGGGATCTAATCTAAAATCGTCCTATAGGGAACTCCCTATACACTCATGTCAACAACACTGCAATAAAATTCAACATCTAAACTGTATGGTATAAAATCTTCTGGAAGCCAAACACAATGACCCATCACAAATAAAACAAGCGACCATGAAATGAAGGAAATTCACTTCACTCGAGGAGGAGAAATTTGCTTTACATGCTCCAGCGGGATGGATCTCAAGAACACACCTGTCCCTGCTTAATGCCTTCAAGCACTAGAAGCTTCAGCTTGGTTACTCTGAGGTACAGAAATTGTTCATATAGGTACAGCTTCTGTCCTTCATTGACATGTTACTGTCCTTAGAACCTTCAAAAATAGGACAAAATTAGACACGGAATTGGATAACTAGCGCCCACATTATTTAATACTTACCTTTATGACTTGATGGACCAAAATTGGCTGAGAACAAGGTTCTTTTGGTGCTCTATACAGACAATGCTGTTCTGCAAATAGGTCTTAGACAACTTTTACATGTTTTTATGGGCTACTGGAAAGGTAACCTGCTAACAATTAATGTTAGGAAAGCCAAGATCATGGCTTTTTCCTAGACACACTCGAGTAAACAAGTGGGTAATTGATGGACAGCACATCAAGCAGGTCAAGAAGTTTAAATACCTGGGCATTGTTTTTAGTTCTGCTCTCTCTTCTTGGATCAGTTCTATCATTCAGCTATCTAGACAGGGGATTTTATGACAGGTAAAGGTAAAGGTAAAGGTTCCCCTTGACATTTAGTCCAGTCGTGTCTGACTCTAGGGCTCATCCCCGTTTCCAAGCCATAGAGCCAGCGTTTGTCCGAAGACCGTTTCCGTGGTCACGTGGCCAGCGCGACTAGACACGGAACGCCGTTATCTTCCCACCGTGGTGGTACCTATTTATCGACTCGCATTTACATGCTTTCGAACGGCTAGGTTGGCAGGAGCTGGGACAAGCGACGGGAGCTCACTCTGTCGCGTGGATTCGATCTTATGGCCGCTGGTCTTCTGACCTTGCAGCACAGAGGCTTCTGCGGTGTAACCCGCAGCGCCACCACGTCCCTTTATTTTATGACAGACAGAACCACAAAGGCTCAAAGAATCACCCTGAAAAATACCTCTTCTGACAAGAAGTTATTGAAAATGAGATCTTTGCCTCTTAATTTTGTCCTCTACTTCTTCATGAATTTAGATCACAAAGAAATAATGTTGTTATCAGTTTATAAATCCTCAGAATCTCAAGAAGCCATGAGTGGAGTAAAAAATCAAATGCCTTTTGCTTATTAGTATAAGCAACTGATACATTTCTGGAGTTCCACTGAACCTGGGACGGAATCAATAGTGAACAATTTCTTGCAGCCTTACGATTTCTTCGTGGAAGTGCTCTGTTGGTCTGTTAGGATGCTGTTGCATTTGAGAAAACTACAAATATTTTGGGAAATAATTGATGCAAACAATGTGTAAATTGTGAGTACAGTACGTAGGTGATAGGCTGGTAATTTTTAGGATCAGAACAGCTGCCAGATTGATAAAGGAGATAGGTTATTCTGGAATAAGATCTGGATTGCCAATGGCTTTGTTAAAAAATGTAGACATTTGTAAGCAGGTTGCTATAGAACAGCATTCATAATCCAGATCTCAATTCCATAAAGCATTTGAGAGATCACCACCAATGCTTATATAAATTATTATCTTTTATTTCACATATGGCCACAGGTAGCAGGGAGCAGTAAGTTTCATGTTCCTATTGAAGCCGAGGGCTTTTAAGTTGTGTCTAGTGGTATAAGATCACAGATTTACCCAGTACTTCTCAAAATCTTCCCTAGGTGGCTTCCAACTTCTTCCTCACTTGGGACAAATTGCTGTAGAACTGTTTCTGGTTCATTCAGAACATATAGTTTTGTAGCTTCCTTTTGGCAGTCTTCCCTGGTAACTGGACTGCTTTTGTCCTAAGCATCTGTTTCAGCGAATCAATACGCTGAGCAAATTTTAAAACCTTGAGCTTTATTCAGCTGTAGTGTTTCAAACGTGATGTTAAGCTTTTTAAAGAAAGGTTCTATGTCCTTCCTAAGATTGCTCCCTCTTCAACCACGGAGAAAAGAAACAGTTCTTCCTTTTTTTGGCCCGAAAGATCTTTTTACAGCTTGTTCGGTTCTTAATTGCCAGGCAGGCTAATCATAGATTTTTCCTTCTTTTGTAGGTTTTGTGTTCTGTGGAATGTGTAACAATTTAGAGATGCTGGCCACCAAGCAGTAAACTGCTAAGTGAATTGAATGAATGTCATTCCTTTCATATAGAAAATTACTCACAATGCAATGTAGATTCGAAATCATGTTACAAACATACTTGTTAGTCTTCATTTTAGAGCTAAGAGGTCTATGGATTGGAGACGTTCCATCACATTTCACAAGGTTGCTATGGAACATTCGGCAAGAATTCTGTATTCTCTGTTGCTTCTGGTGGATTGTCAAGTATCTCACGGACTTCACGGGCTGTATTGACTTCAGGATAGTTGTTATTGTTGTTCAAAGAGCTGTCACATGCCTCTGGGAAATAGTTTCAGTGAAATAAACATTTTTCAACCTTTTAATGCTTTCTCTTTCTATTGTGTGACAAAACTGTTTTGTCACTTGATGTGCTTATGGCCTGCAATTTTCTGTTCTGACAAAATGTGTGCTTGAGGCGCATCTGTATAAGTTGCATGTAGCTTTTGCCTCTATCCCAATTTTTCTTGGTCTTAATAATCATTAACATTACAGAACAGGCACGCAGTCTCGTTGTCTCCTTTCGTCCATTTCCTGCACTCTACTCTTTTCTTACGTATTCCTCATCCTTGTACCAATGTGTTTTTCTCTGGGACTTCCGGCTCAAAGGCAAACTTCGATTCAGGTCTTGGTCCTGGGGGACAAGGTTGCTCACATCTGAGCTGACACAGGCCTTCATCAATAGCATTTGTGTGTTCCTGTTTCACGGTAGTAGGTGTTTCACGGGAAGACTGGCCACCGGTGTCAACCTCCTAAACTACAAATGTGACCTTGTTAGCCCAGGCGACAGCTGAGCCTGTATGGTTTATGTTTTCAATTCTGTATGAATGATGTGTTTTTATTACATTTGTGTATAATCCCAGCTGCCCTGGAAGGAAATGTGGTTTATAAATATTATAAAAAGAAAATCGTAACCACTACCATTCTGTAGAAGGTAGAAGTCCTTTTAAGCTGCAGTGGAGCTGGCACAAGTCTTCTGAGCCCCCAGATTGGCTCAGAAAATATAACCAGATTTTCATTATTTTCCCCTTGAAGAAACCAAAAAATGTCTGAATTAATCTAAGATACGTTCCAGAATTTCCCTGTTTTTATTATGAATGGGCCCTGAGTTCTATTAGAAGGGAAAGGCAGGGATCTAACAAAATACGTTGCCTGCTGCCTGGTCAGGTATGGTGATCTACTTATCCGTGCTCTATACTTGCCCAACTTATTTCTCTTAAAATCAAATTTATGGGTCATGCAACTCTTTTGGCTTTGGTTATCCCTTGGTTGTGGTTTTACAAGCTGTCAGTTTGCTACAGATTTATGGTGACCCTATGCTTCAGTGACTTCCAAAAGGTCTTATCCGCAACAGCTTTGCTCTGGCAAACTCAAGACTGTGGTTTCCTTTATTCACTCAATCCATGTCATGTTAGATCTCCTTCTTCCCCACTGCTTTACACTCTTCCTAACATTATTGTCTTTTCTGTTGAGTCTTGTCTTCTCATGATGTGACCAGAATATGACACCTTCCGTTTTGTCATTTGCACTTCTACGAAGCATGTTAGTAAGGTTAAGTCTGTTACCAAATTAAATAAATCTTAGTAGATAATCCTATAGATTTACTTAGAAATAAATTCCATTGAGCTCAATTAGATTTATTCCTCAGTGAAAATGAATAGGATTGGTCTGAATATCAATTAATCATCTGCAGGTTCTGTCAGCTGATCAATTCAGGTTGGGCATCCCAAAAAATATCAGTATGCACACATACTCTCATCAACACAACAGTATACAGGCATGTTTGATAGAAAGTGACACTTACAAAATTCAGAGAGCAAATTATCAGGGATATAAACCAGATAGTCTCTGGAGGACATTTTGATTATATATGGAAAGCTGAAAGTCATTTAGAGTGTAATATGCTATCCATATCTAACCGGAGGGAACTATGCTGAATTTCATGGGACCTGTTCCCAGGCGAGTCTGAATAGAATTACATCCTTAACAGAGAGTATGTTTCACTGAACTTATTTTTCTGGCCCCTGCACACAAGGACAAGCAAACTTATTGCCTTACCTCATAAGCAGCACAGATTTTTAAAAGTTGTACAAATAAGAACTACAGCTCAAAGAATGTAAATTGCATAACAAGGATGGCTCTGCTTTGTTGCACTGATTTTTAATTATCAGAAGCATAAAAGGGGTTGTTTGCACCTTTTAACAATTAGTCATTTTTTGTGCTTCTCTGTTTGGGGGTTTTGTGTCTCAGAAATGAAAGGACTCTAGGTTTGAGGCAATTTTCTCAAATTACAACCAATAAAAACGCCAAAACATGGTTCCGCTCCTGAAGGCCAAGAAGACACCTTGCGGAGGTATTTCGTCAAGGTGAGACAGCCGAAAATGACAGAAACAAAGAGTTTGGTGAGAATTCTTCATGTATTTGTTAGGGTTGTGCTGCGGTGTTTTTTCAATCTGGCCAGACCGTAGTCCCCCTTTGGCAAAAATGTTGATATTTATGGTGGCAAACTGAGGCTTTTTCTCAGGTACATTATCACACCTGTTCCAAAATCATTTGCCTGTGCTTGCTGTATGATACACGGATGCACATATCGCTTTTCAGAAGGAAAAAAACAAAACACAAATAGAACAGTTATGCGAAAAAGACCGTAAGGAGTGAAACATGCAAAACATGCACTCCCAGGACGTCTTGAAGGATGACTGCCATCACCACTGTCAGACATGACAGAGCCAATCTGACAGCCTGCCATCATGGGCCTTCCTAAGAAGCCCAGTACCCTGATGGTTTCCTGATGTGAACAGCCGCATCGCAAAATGGTTTTCCTCTCCTGCTGCCTTTGCTTCCATCTGCTGCTGGGCCTCGGCACTGGCGGCTGCCTGCCTGTCACAGCATGTATTAAAATTAGCCGGGGAGGAGGCACTCCGTTGTGCTAATTACATTTTAATCATTGGAAACGTGTTGGCAAATCAAGCTTCGATTGCCATCTCGGCGCCTGTCTCCTCCAGCAGAGCAGAGGGGCTGCCTGCATTAGTTGAGACCTGCTGGGCCCGGTTCATTCACAGAAGATGGAATAGACAGCCTCGCGGCGCACCACTGAGACTGTTTTGGCACATTATTAGAAAGCCACAAGGCATGTTTCAAATCATCACCGTGTGAGATCTGCTCATTCGCACATCCCTGGGTAGCCCAGCAATTGGCTGCACATTTTAACTGCAGCCTCCGCTCGCTGGCGTTCCCTTTCCAAAATGGCTGCCGCGCGAATAGGAGCAAAAAATAACAAAGGAGTACTCTGGTACCCTCTGGAGAAAAGAAGCATATGCTCCGAGTGTCCTCGTTGACCGGGGGGGGGGGGGGGGGACAGTTGCTATTTTCTGTTCCTTATGCCTCATAAATCACTGCACCTGCTTTGTCCCTCTTTTGGCCTTTTGGAGATGATCAGTTTTTTTCTTTCTTTCTTTGAAGAGAGGAAGTCAAACGATACACTTGTCCATTGTCTGCTTGTGTCCTTTTTTGTTGTTGTTGCTAATATTACACCACTGGATTAACCTGACTGGCTGAAACTACAATTGAAAGCGGATTAGACTTTCAAACGGCATCAAAACATCACAGTGACATTTGGGTGGGCAGGACGATTTTTCCTTAGCCTGGCTGCACCATGTATGCCACGCCACCTTTGTTTCTAATCATGTGTTTGTGTGAGTGTGTATTGAATTCATATTCGCAGCGGAGAGAGAATGAGGATCGGACCACTTTACTTATATATAGCAGGCTGTCTGAGGGCCTTCCCTTATTCTTTTTCTTTTATTTTTTTAAGTGCAAGGAACACCAGGATGAAGACATTAGGAAGCGTGGCTCCTGCAGCTTCAATGGCAAATGGGCCACAACGGTTTCCGGGAATGGGTCTGCCATGGCATCATTTTAAGGAATACTGTAGGGTGGATGAATGGGAAGATGGCCCTTCTCAAGAGCTTGTTGAACCTTTCCAAAATGGTTACGTGACAACAAGAAAAAGCCCACATCATAGATTTAAGCTGCAGAATGTGTGCACCCACCACTGAAGTTCTCTCGCTCCAACATAGACAGCTCAACATCAGGAGGGCCCGTCTCTCCCCCACCCAAGTTCTGTCTCAAATGAGCCCAGAATGAGTTTTCAGTGGGGACTTCTGATCAGCCATAGTTTTGTAGTTTCAAAGATGGATGGGGCAAATATACGCTAGGCTGTTGATTAGGTTTGGCGAGACTTTATTTAGAGTCTCTTCAAAATCACAGAGGGGTGCCATAAGGTGCCTGGAATATCAGCCAAGAGGAATGTCCAGGGACGCATTTGCTGGTGCTTCGAAACTGTTCTTGCTCCTGATGAGCCAGTCAAACTTATCTTCTGAAAGATAGTCAACCTACATAGGGTTTAGAATACATCCAATTGCTGCTACCATACAATGTGTGTGTGTGTGTGCCTCTCTGTGTGTCTGTGTAGAAGCTACCATCAATTCAGCTGATGTTATACAAAGTACTTTAGGAGTCAACTGTGCAATGCAGGACCTCCCAGAGCAGTGGTGGTGAACCTCTGTCACTCCAGATGTTTTAGAATCAAAGAGTCAGTGCGAACCCCAGTTCATCTCTATCTCTGGCTGTCTAGTATAGAGGACAGCAGGACTGTGTCACTCCAAAGAGTCACAGATGCCACCTTCATCTGATAGCTATATTTGTTGGAATTAATTCAGCCTTCATAAGTTGCCTTTCAGAGGTTTTGGCTGGGAAGGACCTCTCTGAGCTGGGATGACTCTCAGTCAATCTAGCAGCAACCAACTATTCCCTCTCCACCTCAGAAATTTGAAGAGAGCCATGCCTCTCTACTCAAGTCATCTCTTCCTGCTCTTTTTAGTCAGACAATTGGAAAACAGTTAGAACTATGTAGTCATTTAGCAAGTCATGTAGTCAGTCACGAAGCTAGTTAATCAGTTAAGATCTGTTCATGTAATTAGTCATTATTTTTCCTACAGAATGCTCTTTGTTTTTGATCTGTTTCAGAACTGTGAGGACATGGATCATTTTATTCTTTCTCTTACCAGTGTCTCTGAGTGAATTACTGAGACAGGAAGTGCCAGTTGAAGAGAACTAAGCAGTAAGGAATCGTCTACTGTGAGCAACTTGAAGCTAATTCTGCTTTGTAGGTCCCTGAACTTTTTTCTGCAGCATAGATGTAGGTTTTTAAGCCACACTCTGCCAACAGTAATTTCCACACTCTGTCAACAGTATTGATGCCGTGATGTTACTCAGTCGTCTGTTGCAGCGAAATCAACAAAGACCCTTTCCATCTCAACAACAGATAGCTTTTATTTGGTGTACGTTTTGTGAGTTGCAGTCCACTTCTTCAATCTATGCGTAAGACAAATTAGGGTTCATAAACTGCGTAAGACAAATTAGAGTTCATAAATTCTTTTGCCAAATAAAACCTGAAAACGGTAAACCTCTTTGTTTTGAGGAAGATTTTTTAGGTCCTGTTACATTTTAGTCATTGCATATATTCATTTATTTTAAAGCAAGCAACTGTTCTCTTTGCTTTACTGGGCATCCCCCGAAATGATTCCTCTAGACTTGTGTTCATTTTAAGGAGGGCCACGCAGGCAAGCTTAGAGATATTGTCTTAGACTACCTGGAGGGAATGTTAATCACCACCTGGTCTCTCCTCACATGCTAAACAAGGAAGAATACATGTTTATTTTCCATACATGTGAGAACAAAATGTTGGTCTTGGAAAGGTTTTGCACATTTGTGCGATGGATTTTTTCGATGTGTGAAATTGTTCAAGACATTAAGCAATGATAACTGCAGCTTTGTTGATGATGTCAAATGCATCTTCTGGTGAAATTTCACCTGGTGACATGCCAGTCAAATGTCCTGTTTATTTGGATGTGGGCTTTGATATGGGGGGTGGGGCGGGGAAAATTACCCAGATCTAAATAATTTAGCATGATAAAATAATACATGATCAAAAGGGACTTAAATAAGCTTTTCTGACAATGTGGCATGACAATGGTTCATGAATCGGATGTGAGAGACCAAAGATTTCTTTAAAGCAGAGATTTCTCTGCTCAGCAGATGTAAAGGCAGTGCCCCAAGAAGAGGCTGGCAGAAACAGATGGTGCCGCAGGGCAACTGTCTCTCCCGCTGTTCCTGGGGACCAAGCGGGCAAGTTGGGAGGTGCAGGAAGAGGTGCGGAACTGGGTTTTCTATCAACAGATTTTTTAAAAAATCCATTTGTCACACCATTTCTGCCTGTATTCACAGCACAGAAGTTCATATTTGCAACCATTGAGGCATTTCTGGCCTGTGATTTCAGGCCAACAATGAGTGTATGGGGGAAATACTCTGACCAGGAGTATGAAGATTAGGAATGTTTATAGGATTGGGCGGGGGAGAGTTGGACACAACAAGTTATTCCTCTTTTCTGAACATCCACGTTTTGGGATTTTTCTTTCAAGTGGGAAGGGAAAGGCAGCGAGTGATGGGACATGATGGGTTGACCTGATTGAACCGTCAGGGGGAAATGATGTAAAGGAGAGTATATATGTGTTTTCCATTTTTGCAGGTCTCTACACAATAATATAAGTAACCTTATAAGTGGAACGTCTGCCATGCCCTGAAAAACAGACGTATGGACACAGATTGAGGGATCGGCTCCAGCAACCAATTCTTCTTTCATCCTTTCAGTTGCCACTCGATGTGCCACGTTAAGGCTCATGTTTAGGTTCCATCTTTACCAACGGCAGAGCAGGGTTGTTCTTGTCGTTAAAGCTGATTCTCATCTATTTCCTGCCTCGATATCAAGGTCAACGAACAACAGAGGCTGCAGCTGACACCCCTTTTCTCAGATTTCTCACACTTGCCATCCATGCTTTACTGAAGATCTGAATGAATTTTTAATATTCCATAAAATATTTTGGTATTCTGTCATGTTGCTGGGAGTCTATAAATTCAGATAACACCCGGGATTTCTCTTGGCAATATGCAGCACAGAAGAAACACAGTTTTAAAGTTTAGTCAGCCTGATGGAAAGTAAAAGCTTTGGTTGGTGACAGCTTGACAGAAAGAGCTGTTTTCTTTTCCGTTTCACAGAGCCCCACGTATGAATGCTATGAAACATGTCAGGGTTTCCTTGGCGCCTGTGAAGACAGAGATGGCATCTCGTCCCAATGGTAGGTGGGGAGAAGGCTTCTAACCAGTAACAGGGTAACATTTCAAGATGTAAAAATGTGATTGACGAGCAACAAGAAATGCACTGAAGAATGTTTGCTTTGTTTCATAGGGCGACCAAAGCACAGGGCTTGGTTTGACTCATAATCAATATTTCAACACTTAAACAACAACAACAAAAGAATTCCTACAATTACATTGGGTGAAATCCTGTTGTACAGTTATTCAAAAGGTGTAGCGCTTAGAGTTAAACTGCTGCAAGTTAAGAGAGCTTGCTTGTGGGTGAAGGCCACAATTACTAGGTGCAGAATCACACACAGCCTTTTCCCCACTCCTGCTCTGGGCCTACTGTCATCTGAGGCAATTGCAGCTGAAAAATAACAGCCGCATCTGGCAAAAAAGGGGTGGGAAATATTTCCAGAATGGACAATTTTTCTGAAGAAAAGGGTTGAAAAAGAGATGTTTCAGGAATATTCTCAAACTATCTCAAACTAAAACTATCTTTTAGCCCCTTCCTATTTCATTTCATTTCATTTCATTTCATTTCATTCATTCATTCATTCAAAATGTTTTTGCCCTGCCTTTCCCCATCAAAGGACCCAAGGCGGCTTACATCCTTAAAAGACAATATTTAAAGCTAACAACAGTGAGCATACAAATACTACACAAAATAATACCACACAAATACCAAAATCAACAGCAAAACACAGTCAAAGCAAAAAAGGCACAATCATCAATAAAAAAAACCCCCCTCAGGCAGCCAGTCGCTGAGGGAAAGCTTGCCTGAAGAGAAAGGTCTCTACCTGCTTGCAGAAGGACAGCAAAGATGGGGCCAGCCTGGCCTCCAGTGGGAGGGAGTTCCAGAGCCTGGGAACACCCACAGAGAAAGACTTCTTCCGTGTCCCCATCAGATGCACCTTTGAAGGTGGCAGGACCGAGAGAAAGGCTGCACATTATCAATGGACCAAATTTTTCCCACTTGCTTGTTTCAGAACTGGACGTGCTAAACTGTCCAGTTCTGAACCCAGTTTGTACCTGTTTCATTTCTGATGGCATCATCAATAATGCAAAGAGCTTATTAACCTCTTTTCTTTTATGTATGGTTTTCTTTCCTCCGTCCTGAGCTCCTGGAATGCCAAGACACTAGTATAGACTCCATAAATGGTCTAGAGCAATGGTTCTCAAACTGCGGTCCCCAGATGTTCTTGGACTGCAATTCCCAGAAGCCTTCACCACGTGCTGTGCTGGCCAGGACTTCTGGGAGTTGCAGTCCAAGAACATCTGGGGACCTCAGTTTGAGAACCACTGGTCTAGAGTGTATCTATATTACACAATTCTAAAAGTTTGATACCTCTGTAATAAAAATTCTTAACTCAACACTTGTCAGACAGGTTGGAACATGCTTGTGGTATGTGAGAGTCGACCAACGTTTTAAATTGCTTGCTAAGACTCTTAAACATTGAACTGTAAAACCCCAAATGGAATTTGCCCACTACCAGCCCTCAAATTCAAATGGTCATATTGGCACAACTAATAACGAAATTGTCTACTACATGGTATCGCAGACGTTATAGAATTGGGGAAGTGACCTCATTTGGTCAGAGAGACCAACGTAATCACTCAGCTAGAAGAAACAGGCGTTTCTTGCTTGATGATAAGAAGGGTACAAACAGTCCATACAAAAGAGATGTGATTTTGTATCAGCTTGTATATTTGATTGTACCTCCTTCTGACGGCAGAATAAACTAGAAAACCTAATCTGGAAAAGCAAAGTGTGCTGCTTACATACCGTCCCATAGTGCTTAAAGCACTCTCTGGGCAGTTTACAATGGCTACACATCACACCCACACCCGGGAGCTGGAAACTCAATTTACTGACCTCAGAAGGCTGGAAGGCTGAGTCAACCTTGAGTCAGCTACCTGAGCCTATTGGGAATCAAATTCAGGTCATGACGGCAGTACTGCAGTTTAATCACTGTGCCACAAGGCTCCTGCATATTCACTCTTCTTTTGACCTCGGCTGGGGATGGACTGAAGGAAGGATTTTTCCTTCAGGAGGGCACTTTTGGCAATTTCTTCCACAATAACCCTGTAACTATTATAGCTGTACCCTACAGAATCCTGGGATTTGTCATATGGTGCTATATTCAGATCTTCCAGCTTGACGAGCACAGTTGAAAACTAGTTTGTTTTTGTGATTTTTTCTAGTGGTTTGATAAAGGTCTAATAAAGGTATCTCATACCCTTGCATTTGGCTTGGAGATGATATAGTTCCTATATATGGTTTTATATCAGTAAAACAGATCTTTGTATAGCTGTGGTTGGTGGTTTCTTTCATGTTCTGTAACATATCCAGTCTGGATTCCCTGTGTGCTGTAGTAGACAGACTGATTAACTAGGACTCCGGAGAACAGGGTTCGAATCCCCGCTCAGCCATGGAAACTCACTGGGGGAATGGAACTAGTAAAACCACTCCTTAAATATCTTACTTACCTTGAAACTCTAGTAGAATTGCTATAAGTCAGTTCTGACTTGACAGCACAGAACGCACACACAACACAGACAACCTGTATAATAATAATGGGTGCTGGGTATAATTTTTGCTGTGTTGCTTTTCCTTATTGCATTCTTGATAAAAGTTATTTGCCTGAGCTTAGAAATAATATGTTATGTTATTTGTTGGTGGGGGGTTAAAGAGAGGGAAGCGATTTTACATTTTGCTTTTACCCTAGTGAGCCCCCTACTCAGTAAAACAGTTTGCATAAAAGAATTCAAATTCTGGTTTTTCCTTTTATTCTTCTTTCCCCACTTTCTCCCATCAATGACAAGACATAAAGAACTATTTAAATCCTGGGGTTTTTGCAGTGAAATGAACTGTGGAAGTTATCAGAAGATACCAGAAGCCCTGGAGGTATTTCACAGAACATTGACAGACTGGCAACCTTTTAGATTGAACAAGACTCCTGGTGTGCAGACGGGCAGGATTTTGCTTGGTGTAGGAGTCCTGGTGCCCAGACTGCCTAAACATAAACAAATAATGTAAAGACTAACAGAACAAACCATTTTTATCTGCTTATGTTAATTATTATAGCCAGGATCCTATTGCTTTTTACCATGTACAGAAAGGAAATAACAGAAATGCTATGGTCTGTTTATTATTTATTATAAATATTTTTACCCTTAAAAAGGACCCAAGGCGGCTTACATGATTAAAAAACAGTATTTAAAGTTCAAAACAGCAAGTCTACAAATACTGAAAAGGATCAAACAAATACCACACTAACAGACGGTAAACAAAAGCAACACCAAAAATGCATTCAAAGCCGTAAGGCACAGCCATCCATTTAAAAACTCTACTCAGGCAGCCCGTCACTGAGGGAAGGCTTGCCTGAAGAGAAAGGTCTTCACCTGCTTGCGGAAGGACAGCAAAGACGAGGCCCGGCTGGCCTCCCGTGGGAGGGAGTTCCAGAGTCTCTGGGAGCAGCCACGGAGAAGGCCCTCTCCCGTGTCAGTGGAGTTGCTCAACAGGGGGGTTATACGATCCCTGTGATCAACCCCAGTTAGCAATCTGACTGCTGTGTTTAACCACTGCACCACGAGGCTCATCATCATCATCATCATCATTATTTCCCTCACTGACTTGGTGCATAACAAGGAGAAAGGAAATAGAAAAATTGCTTCATAGATTCTTTATCTTTATGCACATACAGGTAGGGTTTCAGCTGCCAGAGGAACAATAAAGAAGAACACGGACATTTAAGCAAAGAATTGAGGGGTATGGATGTCACAGGCACACCTGACAACTCCTTAGGAGCAGTCCAGTTTCTACAGCCCATGTCAAATAAGGGCAGTCTTGGGATTTCCCACAGAGCCATGCAGGTGAGAAATGTCAGCGAGTAAACCAGCCAGAGCTGTCGGCCATCATCCGGCAGGACGCGGGAGAAGACGCCTGCTGCTCTGCCAAATGTACCAAGTGTGGCTTTAAAGCGTTTCAAGAGCTTTTTCTAGCGTGTTGACAGGGATGTAGTGGCATCTCCCACATTTCGGTGGAAGAAGACAGGTTGAGCCCCTGCAGTCACACCAATCGGATGTCAGTCTCCGGCTACCGCGAAATGGATCAAAGTTTCCATAGTGCCTAACTGCCTACCTGGCAAACTGGTTCCGTTCTAGCAACAGAACAGGCTGGCAAACTGGGAAGAGTTGCCGCAAAGGTAAAACAGAAGAGAAAGAAGGATCATGTATGTTATACTCTGAGTTATTTGCAGGACGGATGGTGTATCAATGTAATAACTAAAAAAGAAAAGAAAATTACTACGTGTCATCAGTTTAACAATACCTAATTGGTTTTCTATCTGTTTGTGTGTCTGTTGCATTTGTTTGTGCATCTGTTGCACCTTTCTCTCAGTGAGGGGACCCATGACCACAACCACGTTTGGGCAAACTTTGGACTTCCTATTTCCTCCCTACCTTCCATCCTTCTAAGGCGCGCAGGTGCATAGCGCTGCATTGGGCACGTGCAGCCGAGCCAGTGTCGCCACCCGTATGCTTCCGGTTGTGGCCGGAACCCCGCGTGCACGAGGCAGAGCCCTTGCAAAGCGCTCCGGAAAATTAGAGGGAACATTGATCCCCACACTATTTTTATTTGCTAATGTGACAAATAACTCTGCAGAACTGGAAAACTGACACGCATTGATAGAATTCGAAGGGGTTGCATGAAAGATACCATCCGTCCGTGATTTTGTTTCTATTTTGAAGACCCATACACATCAGAAGAATACATGCTTATATCTGTTATCCCCCCCCCCCCCTTGGATCTCTCTTTCTTTCTTTCTCTCACTTTTTATTCGGGTTACTATGGAAGATAGTGCTGGCATTCCAAACTCATATGATGTATGTTTCCTGTCAGTGTTGAAATAACAGCAAATGCATCTGAATAGACTCCACCTGCCAACCAATATGTTCCGAATCCCTATGGCGGAGAAGAGACTCAGCTAGGAAAACGTCCACCCACCAGCAAATGGCAGTGCTGCTGAACAATAGAGATATACACAGACACAGATACACTATGGCTGGAAGTGAGGGGGAACTGTATGCGTTCAGCCTCATTTCACTACAAGAACATCGCTTTCGTACATATTACAACAAAAATAGAAGCACAGCCTGTTAATCACAGACATCGTTCCTAGAACTGACTTAAAAGTTTGGCTTGTTGAGGGTTGATTCATTGGGTTCTAGCCAACAGGAAAGAGAGAAAGAAGGACAGACAAGGAGAAAGAAGAGGAGGAAAAGCAAGTATAAAATGAAAACTTCATTCATTGCAAATACAGAATCCCATTTTCCCCCCTACAGGAAATTGCCAATGCAGGAGAGCTTCCACCAGGTTGCCAGGGGAGTGTGATGAAAGCTCACCAGCCAGCTCTTATCTGAACTGAATTGATCAATTTGATTCTTCTCTACCACCTATAGTTTTCTCATCATCTAGAAGAATTACCAGGATAGGCAACCGGATTACATTTTTCCTCTTGAGTTGACCGAAAGTGGTTTGGGGGAGGTGTTTAAGAACAATTTTTAAAAGACTGCCTTTTGTGATGTCAAGACAAAAGCTAGTATCTCTAGTGTTTCCATTACCATTTCTATTGAACCAAGTGGACAAACTGGATTTATTTCGGGACCCCCAGGCCCAGGGTTACTGTGAGGCACTCTCAAGAGATGCCCCAGACACAAACAACCCTGGGTCCTCCCAGCATCTTAAAAACAAAACCACACCTCCCATCCAATGCTTTAATAGTTCATGCAACCGCTTGTTGTTGTTTTAAGTTTTGTGCTTCTACAGAAATGTGCAAAAATCTACCCGGAAAATATGCAAAGTTTCTCTAAAATTGGGGAGGGGGGCATGAATGGCTTTTGTCTTCCTGCAGGGAGGAGAAATCCTTTTATGTTTTCCCTTCTTACTGTAAGTGGATGACTATATTATGATTAGAGACGGGCACGAACCTGAAAAAAGACGAATTGGGGTGGTTCGTGGCTACTCACAAACCACGAACCACCCACAAACCCCAGAAAAACAAAGTGGTTCATGTCCCCCCCCGGATTGTGCCTGGGGGAGGGGAACACCTCCACCCCCTCTGCCACCCACCCGCCCTCTTCAAACTACCCTTGTCACCTCCCCCGCCTGGTCCTCTCACCTCCTTTTCTTCGTCCTCCACCGCCACCATCTATAGAGACAGTGGCCAAGCTTCCCCTTCCAGGAGCCTGGCTGGGTTGTCTCCATGCATGCGCACATCGGTCAACTGATAGGTATGCATATGTGCGGAGACAGCTGGCCTGGCTTGTGAAAGGAAAGCTGGGCTGCTGTCTCTAAAGACAGTGGCGGTGGAGGATGACGAACAGGAGACACCAGGACCAGACAGGGAAGCAACGGGTGGCAGAGAGGGGGCAGGGCATCTGTTTTGCCAAAAATGAAGCGCCGGGTGGACAAAAGTTTGGTGCTTCATTTCATTTCAGCAAAAGAGGATCCCTGGACCGAACTACAAACTGATCCACGAACTAGCCCTGTTCATGGGTTTTTTGGTTTATAGTTTGGTTCGTGCCCATCTCTAATCAGGACTTTTAAAAAATTTCTTAGACTACAAATCCCATACATCTCTCTGGAAGGTCTGCCTGGACTACAAATCCCATAAACTTCCACTTTGGGAGTTCCACCTGACAGAGAACGTCCAGACACCAGGGAGAAAGACCACAATGGGTGAGTCACATTTAGGTGTCTGGAAAGTCTCTTATCAGGTGGAAATCCCAAAGTGGAAGTTTATGGGATTTGTAGTCCACAAAACCATGAAAATCCCACCTATAGTCACAACTCCTACCCCCAGCTAAACTGGGATGCCAGTTTAGTTTCTGGCAATCCATTGCTCACAAGCAAATGCTACACTAGCTGCAATGGGAAATTTAAGAGGGCTCTGGAAGCTTTCCGCTTAGAGGCTCCCCACCTCCGCAGAACGATTTAGCTGCAAGAGGACTGTCACAGCTATCAACCTTGCAATTTGAACTCCGTTGAACAATGAAACAATCCTGGAATTTCATCCAACCTTTATTTTCTTTCCTTTTTTTTTTCCAAACAGAGTTTTGCAAGATCAAAGTTGACTAAAACACAGCTTTCCACTGGGTCTCTTTGGGGGCTTCAAGGTCACCTCCGAGCAATTAACTACATAGAAAATATCATCACAGCACAAAGTGTGAGTGTATACAGTCCCTCCATTAAGAAAAGAACCTTGACAGAATACAATCAGAGAGCTGTAGGAAAACACTATGGATACAAGAGATACACCAAAATATTGAAATGTAGTATTTGTCCTGGCCATTTAGGCTGCCCCGCCCTGCCCCCAGTTCGAGGATTCTCCATTCTAAATTCCTCTCTCTCTCTCTGCGTTTCTACCTTTGTGTTTCTAGCAGCCAGCCAACATTTTGTGCCCATTTAGTCCTTACTGGGGTCTTTGGATCAGGGATGTTGGAAAGTCTTTGGGTCTGAGTCCAAGTCTTTGGTACCAAGTCTCAAGTCCCAAGTCCCAATTCAGAGTCCCTATTAAAAACAAGCTTTTTCCCCCCTAGAAAAAAGGGAGGGAGGGACGGGTTCCGAGTCGTGAGTCAAATCCGAATCAATAAAAAAAAAACCTGAGTCAAGTCCGAGTTGAGTTGCTGGTGCCCATCAACCCCCATTCTTAGCAACGAAGACTGTTGCAGAGGGCTTCATGCGTGTACCCACTTATTACATTTAGGTGTCACTTCCTCCTGCAAAAGCTAATCTGAAAGCACTGTACAAAAGAAAGAATTCAAAAAACCATGATCACAATAACCAAGGAAACAAAATCAACCCAAAACCACAACAGCATAACAAACATCAACAGTGAGTCTTGTGACATCTTGAAGATTAACATCTTTCAAGTGGCATAAATTCTCATGGATTGTTGTGGCCGATTTCCACAAAAGTTTATATTAACAAAACGTTTTGGTCTTTCAAGTGCCCCCACATCTCACGTTTTTGCAAAAATAGACTACAAAGGGTGAAAATCAGATGGTGAGAAAAGTGTGCAACAGTGGAAAGGGTTGCTTTGCCAAGAATAATCTCCCTTGAAGAGACCCTTCTGTTCACTGGGAAATCGCTCCAACCCAATCCCCAATATTAGAAGTCTTAATGCAGGACCCGAAAGGTCCAGTTTGGCACAGATCAAGGTCAGGCTATTGCCTGTATATCATATGGTCACAGGAAAATAGTTCACACTGGGCTGCACCACAAGTCAGCAATATGCTTGTGTGATCACACCCTAACACAGTTAACCCCTGTAATATAAACAGTGAATCTTTGTTCATGTCAGCATACTACTAATACAATGAATAAATCTGTTCGATAAGTTTCACCCAATTATGGGCCACATCAAGAGCATCTGGGGCAGATAAAAAAAAAGTCTGCCATGGTATGCATGGAACATACAGACAGAGGTGTGAAGTTGCCGGTTCTTTTCTACGTACGCAAAGGACCGGGTGGGTGCACAAGCCCCATTTTCTTAGGTTCACTTTGCTTCTGCCAACTCCACTCTGTAGTCTATTAAGAGACTTCCAAGTACCCCTGTTCTCCATGTGACCTGAGCTAGACTTTTGGGGGGTCCCATCCATTTGAAGAGGTGGGTAGTGCTTGCTTTCTAGAATCCTGGCATCCTCTCCCGTTTCATCAAGAGTCACAGATACTGTGACTTCCCCCCCCCCCCAATTTTAGTTGAGATGGGTGGGATGGTAGCCAAAGAGTGGATGCGCATTTGATGTAGATGCTTTAGGTCTTTCCGCGTTAGCTGTTACCTCTTCTCTGTATGTCTCTGGGTGCAATGCCTGTCGGGTAACTGATTTATCAATGAGCAGTAAATTCAGACAATGAAAATCTGATCTAAGAGTAAAGGAACACCAAGATAATTCATCTACAACACACAGATATGACACCAGATATTCTCTGCTTCCTGCTCACAACACACCCACCCGCAAGAACAAGCCACAACAGTTGGGGGTAACTAATGACCAAATGCCTGCTTGTGGGGAGGGGAGAGGTAATCATTTTTCTGGCACTCAAAAAAATGACAGTGTTGGTATCAGGCAGGCATCCCATAAGCACAGAGCTTAGAAATGTCTTTTCTTTTTCTTTCTTATCAGCGCCCCGAATTTCCAAAGCCCATAACTGGTCTCTATTGCATAGAGAATGATGCTCTGCAACAATGCTGTTCTCTCACAGAAAATCTTGCACCTATTCATGTGAAGCTCAAGGATGCCTTAAAATTGGTTCCAATACTGTCAAGATGTATTGTCCATTCATTTTGTATACAATCACAATTTAGAGGTATTATTAATAATAATTACCTCAGAACTGCACAGCTGGAAGGGACCCTCAGGATCATCAAGTCCAGTCCCCTGTCAAGGAGGCACAGTGGGGAATCGAACTCCCAACCTCTGTTAGCACCTTCTAAACTTCTCTGTCAGTTATGTCTCAAGGACAGTGCTCTTTTGAGTGCACACTCCCTGAAAACTTCATCCAGTTTTCTCAATAAGGGTACAAAATAAATTGGTGTCACCTTTTGATTGCCCCAAGACAATCAAAAGGCAGCAAAAAAATTCTGTCTTTCTGCATTTCAGATTCAAACCAAATTGGCTGGCCTCCAAATACAGAGTCCTTTTCAGACTATCAAATCAAGTTTCCTATTCAGGAGTCGAATAGCAGGATCAATCTTAACTCATATGTGGAGAGCTAAATCTGAAGAAGAGGATGATCGCTGTTCATGGAGGTGCTCTGTGCAATCAGAAAAATCAGGATTCTAGATGCGTTGGGATATTCTCTGTGTGGAGACCGCTCTCCTCCTCAGATATGTGGGAACTAGAACATAGCTAGTCCACTCCCTCTGAAGGATTAGCTGTGGTTTTCCTGTTTTGGCAGGAAGGTTGGACTCGATGACCCTGGGAGTCCCTTCCAATTCCATGGATTCTCTGATTTTACAAAGATTAACCCATTTATTGCATGCATGTCTAGGTGTAAAGCAAGTGTGGCGGTTGGTGTACACCCCTATGTTCTTCGGTTGCAGGAAACACAAGCAGCTTGGGTTAGAAATAATAGATTCAATACAGCTCTGTAAATGTGTGCCTTCCTGCCAAAAGAGGAGAGGTAATCCCCCAGGTCTCAATTACCTGGCCTGCTTTACGTGCTGTTAAGAATAAAATTCCCCAAACGGTCTGTTAAGGATCTAGCATAAAAAAAAAACTCAGCTTCTCGTGAGCCACAGAAGAAGAAATGAAAGGGCAAGGGTAGCCATTTCCACAGAAGAGACATTCCGTATGTGCGCGTGCGTGCGTCGGTATGTGTTAAACACCAAGTTCCCCACTTACAAGATGGCGAGTCATAAGTACAGAAGCAACCATCATTAAAACAAACTATTAAAAAAAAAAAAACACCCAACCTCCACAACCAAATTCTTGTTATCCAGTATTCACGCTGTAAAGGCTTGCTATCCATGCATTTAAAGAATTCTAGAGGGAACCATAAACCCAATTCAGTTTAATTGGATACTCTCCTGACAGAGCAGTTATTAATAAGTCTGCTTTGTTCAAACCTTTCGTGAAATCCCAAATGCCGTCAAGATTCGTTAAGGGGGGGGGGAGCACGCTTGTACATTTAACAGCCAGCAAACAGTACACCGATAGATGGGTTGCCTCCTCCTTTGTGCTCGAACTCCCAGCCTGCTTTCTCTCCATCTTCTCCACGCCCCCCCTCCCAACCTCCATTTTATCTGATTCTCAAATTAGAGGGAAGACGGGGACGGACGCCACGGAAAGTCTCCCATAAATTATTCACACGGTATTAGATGGCATGTCAGCAAAGTCTTGCGGTGTTTAAAAAACTTAACTAGAAGCCAATTAAAATGTAAGCTGAGAAAGATGGATGGGGGCCTGGTGGTTCTGCTGTGAACTTAAGTGGCTTGTAACAATGCATGCCGCAACTTCCAGATCCACTAATTTGACAGCTATTTTCATCTAGCGTAGTTTCAGTGCGGCTGTTCACGTGCCTGTATCATTTCTCCGAGGACAATGTGCTATATGTGTCTCCTCTACTGCAAATGAGTCTCCAGAAATTCTGGGGATTATGTAGGCAGACCAGATGTTTCAACTGGCTTTCCCCTTCTTTTTCTTTCTGGAGGCTTAGTACTGGAAATCCACCTGCTGAGCCCCAACATGCACCTGCGTTCTTCGGCTTTCCTAACCCTTAGCTAGCCCATGGTTGCACACAGAGAACTGGTTTTTCACATACCGTGGGAGGAAGAGGTAACAGGCACAGCTAGAAACATCTTCCAAGCTCTGGTAATATGCTGAGAGCCATACTTACTGCCCCTTGAAAAAGAGGGCATTTCTTCTTTAAAATTACTTCCTATTTCTGCCTCAGCTGCCATTTCCCTATGCAATGCGTCTGAACAACACTACATCCAAAGCATTATGGGGGATACGAAATGGAAACTCGTGTTATTTGTATTTCCTCCACATATACATCCATACAAGGAGAATTATCCTTTGGTTTTCACACTTCTCTAGATTTTGCATTATACTTCCTCCCCAAAAGATGACGAGACCTGGATTTTATTATCTATCTATTGACTGATGAGGTTTCAAGATAACATTTGTTCAAATACGTGCAGTGTGGGGAAATAAGTTTTTAAACAGTGGAGAGTTCCATGCTTTAAAAAAAGGCGGGCTGATGTCGAAACAAGATAGAATGGGGACTGACGCAAAACATGAAAATACTGACATAGATCAGTGGCAGATTGATCCATATGATTTAAACTCTTCTCTACTCATTAATGGCTTTTAAAAAATGAAAGGGGGAAGGGCAAAAGCAGAGGAATGACAGGAACATATGTTTTTAGCAGATTCAGTTCTCCAGAATAGAGATATCGGATATTGTGCTTCTCTACCCATGATTGAAAAATCCAGGGCACGGCCTGAAATCGTTGCACAATATCGCGCCTGTTTTGCCATCAGGAAAAAGGGTGCCAAGCTTTACATAGCAACGGGCAGCCTGAATGTTGACAACACCGATGGCAGCAGTCAAGATGGTCTACGGGATCCCCTCTTGTGCTTGCTGCCATTCACAAAGTGACTGTCAAGCAAGGAGAGACAGGATGTAAAATGGGTATCAATACTTTATTCAAAGATAAGCCCAATGCGTTTCGGCTATTGCACTTTTAGCCTTCTTCAGGGGCTATAATATAATAAATGAAACAGAAAGAGCACATATATGAGCTACCCATTTGACTGGGACAACGTATAGCACCATTTATCTGAAAAGGAGTGAGAGATTGTCCACACAAAAATATCCTCAGAGACAGATTCTACATAAGCATAATATCAGTGATATGTAACCTGACTTCTTATGTTTACTTATAATTGTTACTCTTCCTGTAAATCACTTTTAATACTTAATGTAAACTATGACGATTATATTAATGTATTAATGCTAACACAAAATGTTTTTAAAAATGTTTTATATGTTGTCCCAGTCAAATGAGTAGCTCATATATGTGCTCTTTCTGTTTTATTTATTATATTATATTATAGCCCCTGAAGAAGGCTAAAAGTGCAATAGCCGAAACGCGTTGGGCGTACAAACAGCGGTACGCACAGCTTGACCACATAATGCTAGCAAATTAAAAAGTATAAATACAAATGCACACATTCACAAAATATTGGGTTAAAGACAAAGTACAAAGAAATTAAAAAGCACACACAATTGCAAAAAAAAAAGTCCTTTCAATTATTTATTTATTTGATTTCTATACCGCCCATCTGGTAGCCAAGACCACTCATATGGATCTTTCTTTACATAACTTTTCCTCAATGTTTGGGCAATGTTCTCATTTATTAACATCAGAAAACAGACAGATAATTTTATTTTGGTCACTTTTATCCGGTATATCCTCTAGCAAATTTGATATAAACTTCTAGGTTCAGAATATAAAGAGCAATGCAGTAAGTACTCTTGTATGCCATCAACTACTTAGGCTTCCCATATACAAGAACACTGTGATATTGGTGTCTGGGTACAGCACCCCTCCGTATATTGCGATGACGTACATTCATTTTACTTATATACCCTACCTTTCTTGGAAAAAAATGACTTTATGTGGCTTGGGTCTGCATATAAATTCTGTTTCTGCATATTAATCTTGGAAGTTAAGATTAGGCCAGTGTACATATATAAAATGAATACCAAACTAAATTCTTGGATAACTCAAGTCCAAATATTTCCTTTCTTAGTAGTGAACCCAGTAACTCAACCCAGATTTTTTTGGCTGCATGGAACAAAGCCCTGACACCCACTGTTTAAAGGGGTCAATATTCTCTTTTGCTTTGCTTTTAAATCAATGAATCGAGATCCAGAATACCATTCCTTCTGAGAGGTAGTATTCCCAGACTTTGTCTCTTATTAAGTCTTTGCAGAAATCTATAAGGTTGGGTTAAAAATAGCCATAGTTCAGTCATAGAAATATTACCTGACAGATATCTTTGCTGCATGTTTCATACTCAATAGCGAATTGAGCGTTAATCTGGAATTGATTTTATTTAAGAGTTAAACACTCCTTGGTTCTTTGTCAAGAGTCAGATGCTTAACACTCCAATATTGTCAATTACCAGCTAATGGTGGTGGTTTCCTCCTGCCTCTCTGCTTAACAAGGAAGATCAATAATTAAGAGTACACAACAGCTTTAAGCACATGCTGATGAGAACCTGCTGATGCATGGAACATCTTAAGATGCACACACAATCCATTATGCTTGATGCTATTCCTTATACCTATAAAATCAAGAGCTAAAGTAATACAACAATCACTGCAGTGACTAGCTACTTATTTTTCCATCCCAGAATTCTTCCCTGATGCAGGGCAACCAGCAGTTAGACAGGGAGAAGTCTTTGCTCCCGACTTCTTGATATTTTTGGTGCCATGGGCTGAAAAAAATGAAGGAACTCATGGTCCTTATACTAGTGGGGACGAAGATAAAGTCACCTGTGAAAAATCCCAGAGCTTGGAAAATTTACTTTTGTGGACTATAGCTTCAGAAGCTCTAGACATCGTGCCATGCTGGGTATAGGCTTATATGAATTGTAGGCGAAAAAAGTAAAAAACATTTAATGCTTTTCGATGTTTAATGATGGCTTTGTTTTTATGTTGTTGTTTCTCTGATTTTTTTTTTTAAATGTTGTATACTATCCTTGTATGGAAGTATGTCAATAAATAAATAAAAGAAATAAAACACTGTAGTCTATATGGACATTATTTTAAATAAAAAAACAAACAACACAAACCTCTACATCAGAGCCAAGCATGCAATCTAAAATCAGAAGGAAGACTCCGAGTCCTTTTGAATTTTTTTTTTTTTTTAAATTGCAAACTTTGCAAAAGGACAGTTTTGTGCTTAATAGACTCCCCCTCCCTCTCTTCCTGGCATGTCTTGGCTTCTCTGCCTCCCCCCACCCTTCGCACAATAATTAGTCTAGCTGTGGATAACTTCTTCCTTTGTAGCGCCCGTAAGGTTGTTTTATAGCTGCTGTATTTCTGGAAGGGCTGCCTGAAGAAGGAAGCCAATCGGTGGGGGAGACGGGGAGAGGTTGAGCAAAGGGGAGCTTGGGCATTTGAAGCTCTCTGCTTTTAGCAACTTCTGTTCTATTTAATAGCTTCCAAAGTCAAGAAGGTCTCCAGTAGACCTGAGTTATCCAGAAACAAGAGCAATTAGCCGCTCCATACAGTATGCCTGGTGTAATGTAGTTCACTTAACTTCACATAGTAGAACAGCTTCTGTAATGTGTCCCTTTCTCAACACCCTTTCCTATTATTTCATTCCCCTGTCTCTTGGCAACTGCCAGCCATGACTTCTGACCTCCAGCTGCTCCTCCAATTCATCGTCTCAGGTGCTATTAGAGAATTAAATTCCTCAGCCATTCTCCAGACGACCAGTCAGTTCCTGCCTGTCAGCCTGCAGGTTTTGCAAATGTCGAGGAAAGCGTAGCAGATACCTCCCCGCGGTTGCCATCGGAGGCATCCCCAGCTGAAAACTCCCACCGTTCTTCCCAACAGGAACAGGAGAACCAGGGTTGCAATTCTCTCCTGCTTTTCCTCCAGGGAGCTCAAGGACATGGTTCTCTTCCTCCCCACGTGACTGTCACAGCAATCCCATGAGATCAGTCAGGCACCGGTCCGAGCTCATCCGACATGGCCAAGTGGAGATTTGTACCCGGGTCTCCTGAGTCCTAATGCTACGTAGTAACCCAGGGCTGGCAAAGTGCGGCCCAAAGCCCGCATGTGGTCTCAGGCGCCCAACTGCTCCAGCGCCCCTGGAGGTGCCACACTCTCAAAATGATCAAAATTAACAAAAAAAAATAATTAAATAATATTTTTAATAACTATACAATTTAAATTTTTTTAACTATAATGCTTGCGTAGACTAACACGGCTCCCTCTTCTACATGTACTCCAGACGTATTATCGTATCTTTTGTACTGAAACACCGAGCACATGCATGTATTTTTCTGGATATGGGAAGTGTGCATGTATAAAAATCCACCACTCATCCAACATGAGAATGTAAGAACAAGCTAATCAGGTATGCGGTCATTTGGGTTGCATTTTAGCTAACCATCCAACCTAACTGTCTTGTTATTTTACCCATCTGGGGAAAGAGAGAAGAAAGCACCACAGTTAACGAAACAGGAAATGCTGTGAATAATGACTTCCCTGATAAAGGAGGCCTTCAGCTAATTGAACAGTTTGCTTAAGATTTTATCAGTGTTTTCCAAGAAAAGAATTTGGTTGCTAACCCCTTTATCTGTCCCGCATTACACAAAGATCGACACTCAGCCACTTAAATGCGGTTGCATTTTATCCTTACCTGAATTGCCCAGTAGGAACCCTGCTACACAAACCCTGGTAATTCCTCATTCCCACACCAAGGATCACAGCTGGGGTTCTCAACCTTTCACACGTGGGATTGAGTCCTGTTTAAAACTGGCACATCAAAATTAATGAGTCTTGTTTGGTAAGATTTACTATTTAAACTGAAACTGTTGTTTGTCTCATTTTTTGCGCCCAAGGACGGAAGCTGCAATTTGTTTCTCTTTGCCCATAACACAGTGAAGTATTTTCTAACACCCCCAGTAGCAGTTCTCCTCTTTATGAGAACAACTTTAATGCAATTGCACAAAAAAACCCCCAAAAAACCAATTATAAAAAATGACAATGTGGATGTAAAGATGCATCAACTGTATGGAGTTAGAATTAGGCACAAGGCTTTTCTGATGGCAGTAGAAATGCTCTTCCATCAGCCGATCTCCAGATTCTGCCCAGAAAAGGGATCTACATGTGGAATTGATCTGCTGCCTATGACCTGTAGAGATAGGGTGTTTGTATTTCTTCGATGTGTTGTTATGTGCTGTCAAGCCTCCTCCGATTTATGGAGACCCTATGAAGAGGGATCTCCAAAACGTCCTGGGCTTAACTGTCCTGCTCAGCTCTTGTAGACTCAAGCCTGTGGGTTTCCTGAAATACAGTAGTAAGTCACCACTAGAGTAGGCCCATTGAATTCATGGAATGTAGAGGGGAGTTGACTCACCAAATCCTCACTGATATTATGATCCTACTCTAAGGGTGACTTACTACAGAATTTCACCCAAAAGAACAGATCAGAAATATTTTCTCCTTATCTGCTTTAAAAAATGCCAGGAAAGTAACATGAGAAATATTTGCTGTAAACCACCCAGACTAGTGCATTGTGGTATATTAAATCCATCCATCCATCCGCCTAGCCTACCATAAAGCCAGGTTTGGGAAGCAGTATATAGAGAAAGATCAAACCTTCCTAGTCCTTGTGCCTTAAATAACTAAAACAGGGCCAAAGACGAAGCTGTCAGAAGTCTAATAAAGCAGGGGTACCCAACCTTTTTCACCCCGCAGACCGGCTGGGGAAGGTGGGGCACCCCCCCGTGCTCATGCGCGAACGAGCGTGCATGCATGCAAACAGCGGCACGGCATTTGTGTGGGCACGGGCGCACTCGTGCGCATGCGCAAACGGCGGTGCAGCACTCGCATGGGCGCGCTGGAGCGTGCGCGCATGCACAAATCAGCTGTGCGGGGGTGAGTGAGTGCGGGGGGGCGGGAGGTCTGTCTCTGCCGCCCGGTCTGGCTAAGGCCATGGCCCGGCACGGGGCCGCGGACCGGGGGTTGGGGACCTCTGTAATAAAGAATGCCATTTAACAAGGAGCTTTGGGAGGGTGATCCTTCCAAATTTTGATGCAAGGCAAACATCACCTGTTTCAGTGGGTTGATTCGTGCTTATGGTTGATGCTGACTTAATTAGCTGAAAAATAGACGGGAAGTCCCAGTGCCTTTTTTTTTTTAACCGACACAGGTACCTAGTGAATGTTGAAGACTGATTTTTGACGACGTTCTGTTCCAAAATATCTGTACCAGCCTTCTCCAAGTCAGTATCTGCCAGATGTGTTCGGCCAGGACCTTGGTAGCGTCCCTTTTTTGAGAATATAATTTCTAGAATCCCATCAGCTACTATGGCCATTGATGGGAGCTGAAGTCCAATAATAATAATAATAATAATAATAAGCAGTAGCAGCAGCAGCAGCTTTACAAGTTCAGGCTGACCACTGAGAAGTTGTACTTCAGAATATCTGGGGAAGACCAAATTGGGACAGGCTCTCTAGAAAGTCTTACTGTTTGGAAATCAAGGACAAGAACAATACAAGAAGAAATCCACAACAAATAATCAAACACAATGTCTGCAAAGCTGAGAGAAGAAGATTGGGACTCTTCTAACTGCCACTGAGGTGCTAATGCAAGTTTGGTCCACAAGTAATCTGCAGTCCACCTGGAATCAGAGCATATGGATCACCAGTGGCCACAGACCAGTTTGAGAATTTCTCTCTTGAATAAAAGCAAGAGTAGGTGATACTTTTACAGACCACTACAATGCATGGCAAAATCCATCTTGCCATGAGCTTTTGGGACTCCAAGTTGTTTACACTGGCACGAGCCTGATGACATGGACAGTCCTGATCCACAAAAGCTAGCAGACTCTATGGTTTTTTTAAAAGAGGTCTATAAAGATATCACCTACCCTTCCATTTGTATTATGTAATGACCACACGGTTCTCTTTTATTTCTGTTGTATTGTATAGTGCAGGTGCAGGGTACATCTGCCCTTCCAGATGTGTTTCGACAACAACTCTCATCAGCCTCAGCTTGTATAGCCAACTGTGGAAAACACTGGGAATTTCAGTCCAAAAACATGTGGAGGGCCACATATAACCCACCTGAGACATAGTGGCTTTTCTGCCATGCTCGGATTCACTTCACTCCCACCATGACAGATCTATGGACATTACAAAAGGAAACTAGGCTAGAGCGGCCTCTTATAGCCACCATCCAAGCTTGGTACCAAAACCATCAAAGGAAGATGGGGGAGAATGACATTAATCTGTCTTCTGTTGGTTCATTCCATTTCTTGACAAGTAAAGAGTGGCTCTTAAAGAAAAGCCAGGCTCAAAATTACATTATTCGGTCATTAGTAGGTAAGAAGAAGAAATTAGAGGGCACTTCCTTTCACCGTCATTCCTCTTCCTCTCGGTACACCCCCCCCCCCCCGTTATTGCCAACTATTGATCTGAAGCAATTTGATCTTCTAGAAAAGACAGAGAGCAACCTAAGACAGTACTTTCAACAATTATTTCACAGAGAAAATAGGCAGAGGCCTTCAGGGGTGAGGGTAGAGAATACGCCTTTCTTCTATTTGATCTTTCAGCTTAAATTACCTCTCCCCAATGGGTTAACATTGTGTAGAATCCAATCCTTGTTTTTAAAAGCCCATTAATTATAGTGTTAAAAGGCAGACAGAAATATTGCTGGCATCCCCTTGCCCTAACTCAGGTAATACTGGCTTCTTGTTGCAGCCCTGAAGGTAGATAGAAATGGAGGCGGGTGGGAAGGGAGGCCCGCTAAGACCAATTAAGGCCTTTACGAAGCAACTGAAAAGAAGACAAATGGAGGCAGAAAGACCGCTTACAAGGAATCTTTGTACAGATGTAAACCAATTAGAATAGTCTCAAGGGCAAGCTTGCACAGAACCTACAGGAAAGGTTCTTATCACCTATCTAAAGTGGCAGTAATCCCTCTATGATTCTCTCCCCCCCTTCTTTTTGGTTCAATGTGTGTGTGAATGCTCTGTTAGCATCATACATCAGTTGATCATTTCATATCAGTCTCTCTCCGTCTCTCTGTCTCTTTTCCTCAGGATAGGAAAAGAATCCCTAGTGGATGATGTATGCATCATGATGCTTGTTGTTATTATTATTTAAAAGATGGAAGTGGTAAAGCGTAGTGATGTTGAATATTTTGAAACTCAACAATTTATTTCAAATATTGTTTCAGAATTAGCTGGAATAAATAAGAGGGAGACATATCCTCACTGCTTTCACTCTTGTGTGCAATGACGAGGAACTTAAAAATCCTTCTTTTCGTCCTGCAATGGAGTGAGGTGTATGTGGCACTCCTGGCAAGGGAAGGACAATAGGAACATTTTTTGTGTGTGTGTGTACGAATTAAGCAAAATTGCACAAACAATTTTACACAAAACAATCCTTTCACACGGGTGAGACAAACTGTGCAAAAAATGATAATGACGTCTGCTCCATGGTACAAATGACTGAGGATCAGAAGCATCAGAGAGGTACTTGCTCTGTGTGTGTGTCTTGGGTTTTAGCTTTTGCTGTTGGAGACCATTTGTGGAAGTTTGTGAAGCCTTTGGAGGATCCTGGAGTTTAAAACTAGGCCCCAAATCTGCAAGAAAATTGTCCAGCCCCCGCCTAAGTCAACAAGAACAACAAATCCTATTTTATTTTCTGAAGGTTTGCCTAATTTGCTGTGGACACTTGAGGAGTGTCTCCTTTCTGTTCCTGACCATGTGCCTGACCATGTGCCTTGATGCGTAACTGAGGTGCATCCATGAACCTACCAATGAGCAGCAATTTACTGCAGTGAGTTGCACAAACTTTAGCGAACACCAGTAGAATTCTGGTGAATATGCATGCTTTGCATAGATTACTCACAGATGCTAGAACCCGATTCTAGTGGATCCTGCTGCTTTGGCAAGAATCAGCGATGTCCTTCCTACAGCAACCTCTGTGATCTAAAAACTTTTCCCAGAAGAGGGGTGTCAATACATTTCACCAGGGTCTTGCCTATGTGGAGACAGGATATTTCCACACTGTGAGACATCCAGCTGAGGATCTCAAAGACTTCATGAGAAATCTTGCAAGAGTGAGACACTGGCAAGAAACCTGTTTACTTACATAATTACTTAAGGGTGATCAAGTCAGTTTTTCTGCCTTTCTAGCAATTTCTCTGTTGTGCGCTCTATTCTGCAATCATTGAAAAATGTAACTAGTTGTGTACTAAATACATTAAGGGGAGCTGAAAGGAAAAGAATAAATACTGTATGATTCTGTTACACATCTTGCTTTTGCTATCTGTATTTGGTCAACGAAACATTTTTTCTTCATATTGTGTTTTGAAGAATGTATGCAACGTATCTTTAGTATTATTTACTTTTCTGAAGTCCAGCCCATACACACAGCAAGTACAAAACGACAGAGCAATTGTTCAAAAAGAAATGAAAAACCTTATCCAGTGCTTCTTTTTAGCACCCTATGATCCAAAATTGGTCTTACAAGTTCACAAATTCTGTTTCTGATTCTGCTGGTTTTTGAAACAACTACACCAGTAAAAACAAATACCTCACTGCAAGAGTTTCTTGTTTGTTCTTCTCTAGGTCTTTCTGCCCCATACACATTTTGAAGCATTTTTTTAATCCACATTTAAATTATATTCATATTTCCATAAACTAAGCACTTTGGTGAAAGGCACCAAGGATAGTCCAAAGGATAATAATAATGTTAGATCGTGATACTCTTTGTACTCACCTCAAGCCCTTGCTGACCTACAAATCTACCAACTCCCTGTTTTTTATACAAACCACATAAATTTGCTGTTGTTCATTTTAAGTTGAGAATACGTTTGTAGGGCAAGAATAACACGGAACTTAATGGAATTTATTTCTGAATAGCTATGCATACAATATATTTATTGATGCATCTATACTTGGCATTTCCCCATTTTGTTCCGAATGAAACCCTCAAAATAGTTAATTATCATAAAATCAAGTTCCATCTACACCCGGTTGCATTTTTGCACTAATTAAAATTTCAGGACACTTCAGGAAGCATGGCTGGAAAGATGGCATGTATGTTTCCTTTTTTGGGGGGGGGGGCAACATGCAGTCTCATTTCTGTGTTATTAGATTCAACGCATCTAACAACAAGTAATTTATGGATACTTTGCAATGTAAAAATGGCAGGACAAGTGTAATTTTCTTCCCTTTTATTCTGGCGATGCCAATGCATTTTGTTGTAACACCGTGAATTCGTTCGAAATGCTCCAAAGTCTCATGGACACACTCATTAAAAGTAAAAGGACAAAGGGCAGAATGTCCGTCATTAATAATGAGGTCAGCCGTTTAAACACTGCTTACGAATGTATCACTGATTGGGATGACCTTTACACTGAAAAGGGGGAATGAGAAAAGGGGCAGAGGAAACAGACATGAAAGTCAGAGAAATTACATAGAGGTTAGTTAAGATCATCTTGCCGGTGAATGCAAGCTCCCTTTCAGCCAGACTTAGAGGAGAGGAGATATTGCACAAAACCCAGGTTTAGTGCATCCTCAAGATGGTCTACTGGGATTTGAAGCACCGAACACTAGGAAACACACACCAGATCAGATGGGAACTCTGTTGGTTCCAGGATCCTGTTTACACAGGGGCCAACTAGATTCAGAGGAAGCCCGTAGCTTCATCCCTCCTAAGCAACTGATTCTCCAAGGTTTGATGTATCTGATGCTGCAGGCAATATACAGCTTTTTTGACCGACGATGTGCAGGTTGAAACTTTTAGTATTTCTTTCTTTCTTTCTTTCTTTTCATTTCAGTTTCTTTTGGAAACAAGCCCTTTTGGTGAATCCAAAAGAACCTGGATCTTTTGGGTTCTTTGATTTCGGATTTCTTGTGCTGGATTCTGGGGCTGGGCCCAATTACAGTAATCCTTACAGAATCCTCAAGACTAGTTCCCTAAAAGGCAACAGAGAATCGCCCACTCCAAAGAGGAACTACAACAACAGTACATGAGAAGGGGGGGGGGGAATCAATCATCCACAGACCTATGCAGGCATTAGCAGTACATTAGTGTTCACATTTATCATCACATCAACATCCTCAGCGTCCTGATCAGCAGGAAGCCATGAAGAGTAAACATCATCACGATCACAATCAAAATAAAACACACACACAATCATCGAGGGAGTACGATCACTCCCCCCAACGCCAACTCCCCAAATGTGGGGGACAAAGGAGAGACCGCTCTCCCTCCTACCACTCTGATCACTTAAATCCACAGGTCAGACAGTAGTCCACCAGGTGAAGGCCAGTCAGCCAGGCACTACAGGTAATGATAAAGAAAATGGGGTGTGTGTGTGTGTGAGAGAGAGATCCTATCAATAAAATAAAAGGCCCTAAAAGCAGGGTAATCTGAAATACAAAATCCATAATATTTGTTAACGTCTCTTTCAGAATCCCGAATCGTTCATATTTCAGATGCTCTCTATTGTAAAACCATGAAAAACAATGGAAAGGGTCTCTTTTGTGTTTTCCTTATTTCGGTTAACCTGGGAGTCCCTCCCCTATTCATGATTGGAGCCATCCGCTTTGGTCAACATTATGGAATCTCCTCTGCTGTCTTTCAGAATACCTGAGCTCTTTCCTCAGATGAGAAACCCATCCTAGTTTTAAATTTCACTTTCAGGAAATTTGCAGTGGTCACGCCTGCCCCCACCCATAAACTATGGCAACAGTGATATGGCCCTGCATGATTTGACAGGTCTTGTCCTGCTGTAGGTCAGGCAAACACTGGTCGCTAAAGTCCAGGCAGAGATTGAGGCAAAAGTGGTTCAAGAGTAGGGTCAAACATAGTCCAAGTTCAAGCATCAATGGCCGCTCAGAACAAAAGAGACAAGGACACAACAACAGGTGACTTGAACCCAATGCCAACAGGCTATAGCGTTTGGGGCTCTTGAATCTAGAGAAAAGGCACCTGAGGGGGGACATGACTGAGACGTATAAAATGATCCAGGGGATGGATCAAGTGGATAGAGGGAGGCTCTTTTCCCTCTCACGCAAGACCAGGACCAGGGAACATCCACTCCAATGGAGTGCTGGGAGAGTGAGAACAGACCAAAGAAAATATTTCTTGACCCAGCGTGTTGTTAGTCTGTGGAACTCCTTGCCACAGGATGTGGGGATGGCATCTGGCCTAGATGCCTTTAAAAGGGGATGGGACAGATTCCTGGAGGAAAAGTCCATCACAGGTGACAAGCCATGATGGGGATGTATAATCTCCAGGCTTAGAAGGAAGGTACTTCAAAATGTAAGAGGCAGGGGAGGGGGATCTTGAGACAGAGATCTTCTTGTCTCGTGTGCTCCCAGAGGCATCGGGTGGGGCCACGGTGAGAGACAGGAAGCTGGACTAGAGAGGCCCTTGGCCTGATCCAGCAGGGCTCTTCTGATGTTCCTATTGTGTCTAGCATGTCTTCCAGCCTAGACTGCAGTTGTCTGGACCTTACCTTGGACTAAACCAGAAGCAAATTAGCAGAAAGGCTCCCCAGAAGCAGAACTCTCTGCTTAAGAGATACATTCAAGAAGGCCCCCACTTTTGAGAAGCCTTCCCTTGCAGATATGAACATTTCTGAATTCTTCTAGATCTCTCTTTTAAAGGAGCTGTCTATGTATAGCGCACTTCTACTAGCAATAATTCTTCAGCAGCATAGCCATGGAGATGGTCCAGCTAAGGTCAATTTTCTAAGCTCCATCCCATCCAAACGCCAATACATTACCAACGGATAGGGGGCTGGTAATTAGCCAGCATCTTGGCTGGCCTATTAAATGTACATTAAGACAGCAGAATGACACACACAGTCTTGAACATTCAGCAGGGAAATGACAGAGTTTCCAAGCTAGCTGTGGAAAGATAACGCTGATGCTAGCATGAAACTGTAGAGCTGATTAAAAAGAGAGAGGGGGAGAGAGAGGAATACAACCAAATGTTAATTAGGTACAAGCAAACATCTTTGCTAATAGCTCATATTCTCATTCCCTGCAAAATGTCAACAACAGATATTAGTGCCAGATGTTGGTATTACATCTCCCATGACTGAGATGAAGGGGAGGGGAGAGAGGCAGGTAATAGCCTGTCTACTGTCGTAGTTGGAGTCTTGGGTTTGGCTGAGATTCAGAAAGGCTATGAAGCCAACAAGCTGGGCTTGAGTAACGTATAGTGCCTTAGCCGAACTGGGGGGATCAATTGATCTATTTATGGTCCATGTCAGTCTCATGGATTTCCATTTACAAACTGCATCAATCTGCAATTAGTTTAATAAGACATGTGAAAATCTGCATGCCAGCACCAATGTATTTTCACCAAATAAACATCTATATATAAGCAGCACACCCTTTGATTTATACAGTTTGTCTGAAAAACAAATCAAGTATTTGAAAAGTGCTATCATATCTCAGGCTTTTTCTCTCACGGCTAAACGTGCCCAGTTCTTTCAGTCTTTCCTCCTAGGGCCTGGTTTCTGATCATCCTTGTTGCCCTCCTCTGAACTTGCTCCAGTTTTTCAGCATCCTTCTTGAACTGTAGTATCCAGAACTGGACACAGTACTCAAGATGAGCCCTAACCAGTGCTGAATAGATGGGAACTAGTATCTCACGAGATCTGGAGACTATACTTCTGTTAATGCAGCGTAAAATACCATTTGCCTTTTTTTTTTTTTTGTAGCCACAACACGCTGTAGCAATGATCAATAAAGGAATCATCCAAAAGGAAAGAAAATCTTTTCTGAGTCAAAAAAGTCACAGTGAGTTTGCTTTTGATCTGCAGAGAACCCAAGAATGCAAGAAGGCAGAGTACACAATCACCTGCCATGAATTGTTGGGACTCTCATTTATAATTTTTCTGCACTATCCACAATATATTGGTGCATGTTTTGAAGAGGTGGACTTGACCCATGAAAGCTCACTGATTATTTGATTTTTTAAAATGGTCTAACAGAAGTATCATCTCCTTCTGCAAGAATGTATAGTATTCCTTTTTTTAAAAAAAAAATCTCACAAAGTAAGCAATTAAAAAAAATCCCTCAAATTCCTTTGAAAGACAGGCCAAGGACATCCCGTCTCAAGCATTAAGATTTGGTTGCACACAAGATGATTAGACTCATCCATGCTAATTACACTAGAAAGAACTAATTAGAAAAATTCACCATTCTGCTAATGAGGGCTGGGCCCTTCCAGAGCTCCACGCTTCATTTCTCCAGTTTAAAATATTACTCTCCTTGTCTCCTGCATACCGCTCTCTATAGACGTTGGTCGCCATACTAATTCCACTAATAAATGCTAGATATTAAGCATCAGCTGCAATCTCAGGCTGGTGAAGATTGGCTGGGTTGGCATTTTAATAAGAATTTGTACTTTCAAAACAATGAGTGAGCCAAACCTCAGTTACATTTCAAAATTCACAGTTCTCCAGATTTTGCAAAAATCCTGCAAAATTGTATGTACTGGGGAAGAGAATACAAAGAAGCATGTGTATATATTCATGCAAATAACATTTAAAATGTATTACACTGGGAAACGTATTTATTTATCTATTACATTTATATGTCCCTCCAATGAGCTCAAGGTGAAGCGCATGGCTCTCCTCCTCCTTACTTACCGGTAATCTTCAGAGTAACCCTGCGAGGTAGGTCAACAGAGAGAGGATGGGACTGGCCGAAGGTCACCCACTGAGCTTCCATGATACAGTGGGGTTTTAAACCTAAGTGTCCCAAGCCCTAGTCCACTGGGATACTCCAACTATTAGACCACATATTGCAAACCACACTGGTTTGCAAAAGTGTGTGTATTTTTAAAGGCTAAGTTAAAGCAACACTTCCAGAACCTTTCCAGAACACAAAATAACTAAGGACCAATTGTTATTTTAGAGGGACTCCCTCCCACAGTTCGGGAGCTATGGAGGTGAGGTGGTGCCTGCTTTCTTTTCCTACATTCGAAGGGCTCTTTTACTTAAGGCAAGTTTCAATACACACCCGCGAGCCCCCAAATTCTACTGCTTATAAAAATGACACCTACTGAGCCAATGCCTTCAGTCTTGGCATTTGTGAGCTCTTTGATGAGCTCCACAATTGTGTCAATTTTCAAATCAAGCCAGTAAAAATGGCTGCAGTTACAGCAAGCTAAAACCTGCTGAAAACTGACACCTTTCTCAGTTTTTGCTGAGGGATATTGCTTCTGTCTTTGAGAAGGCGAGATTCAGTGCCTCAGTCCCAGCCTTCAAGCAGAGTTTTAGAGTGGAGAGGAGTTTTGAGTGCCAGTGCTGGACAGTGGTCAAAGTGTTCGACTTGGACTCAGAAGGTCCAGATTCAAGTCCCAACTTGGCCATGAACACTCCCTGGAACGATAGCAATGATTAACTATTTCTGGAACATCTCATGTAAGTTGCGAACTTAATGAATTAAGTTCGCAACTCAAGGCACCACTGTATACCTTGAAAGATATACAGTATTAGGGTAGCCATGAGCTGGAGGTGACTTGAAGGCACATAAAACCAACAACGTAATTGTACTTATAAGCAAGTAAGCTAATCAGGAGTAAGCCAGTAAGTATGAAGCAAGCAAGGTAAGCCCTTTAATGTTTTTTTTTTTTCAGATATATGCATCACTATTGGTGGGAAAAGAAGAAGAGGAGGAGGAGGAGGAAGAGGAAGACGAAGGAGGTAAAAATATATTCTTGGATGAGATGAAAAAGCTTCAATCTGGGAAAGTTCCTTGGTAGTGTGTTGGCTCCCAGATCATTGTGATCCATCTATAACATCTGGCAGCATGGCCAGTGCATAACAGATAGAAATCTGCACCACAAGTTCTGGAACAAAGAAATGCCAGGAGAAAGATAGATGTTCTGTTTGAAAATAATAATGAGTAGAAATTACTCAAACTGGTCTCTATTATATGTGTGCAGTGTTCTGCACACATAGGCTACCACTACGAAACCACCAATCTGTACCTCTCTGGTTACAGTCTTTTCAAAGCAGGAACAAGCATCACAATCTGACTTGCTGATGTGGAAGCTGCAAGGAAAGAAGGAAAGTTCTTTCCTTCTCTCGCTCTCTTTCTGCTCCTAAAAGTATCTCAGTCAAATACAAGGGGTAGGTGATTGGAAGGAGAGAACCGGCTGGTATACTAGCAGGTGGGTGGTAAGTGCCAGTCCTTTGCATGATGCCAATGACGTCATGTTGGTATGATCAGATGTGGCTCATAGTTGTGTTCAAAAGAAGCCAAGCAGTTTTCTGAATTCTCAGCAATATCATCTAAGCTTCCAGGCAAATGAGGAACCGAACTGAAGTGACATTTTCCATACATACTTAGTGTTCAGAAGTAGGGGTTTGTGAAACAGGCAAGTGGGAGGTGGCCAGGATAGGGAACACACCCACAGAGTAATAATTCAGGCAGGCAACCTATATAATCTGAAAACTAATGGCAACCAAGGGTTACACGACCTATCAACGAAGTGAAAGGATAATGGAAAGTTGCTAAATCAGCATTATTCGTGATGTGGTAAATTCATTAAAGTTACCTGAAGGAAAAAGGAAACCCTGCCTAAGTGAACGTTGTTAGATGAGACATGATAAAAGCTTCCTTCTGTAGAAATAACTATAATGATCATTTTTTGAATCCTAGGCTATCTATCCACATGTTTAGATGTCTGCTTGAAAGTTTAACAAAATACATTACGTAGCTTTATGATGTAAAATCCGCATAAACGGTGTTTCCCACCCTCTCTCCCCACCCCCCCACAACTTGCTGTCATACAACCACATTTCTTCTTAACAGGAACACACAAAACATCTGCTGTTACTAATAATTATTGCATCAGATGGCTTGCTATATTATTTTATGGCTGTTTTTATGTACAACGTTAATCAATACTGTTATGTTTTATTCTGTAAATCATTTGGGGCAACGCCAGAGGGCCAAAAGGCGAGGTATGAATTGCAGGCAGCTTCAAGAGGAAGAAAAAAATATATATTTTTAAATTATTTAAACCATTTATATGCTGAGGAATCTCTAAGGCAGTAGAGGTCAAGCCTAATTCCCGTCGATAGTCCTAGCTACGGCAGGCCTTTAGAAGAAGTACTCTGATGGATGTGTCGACTTTCTGTTGAGCAACGGATTCTGTGGGGTTTATTCCAGCTTGGACCAGCAGTTGGAGTCAGGTTGTCTGTGTGTGACAATGTATATAAACACAGAAATATTCCATATTGCAAAAAATTCTTCAGAATTTGCAAATCCGAACCCTTGCAAATCTGTGAATCCCTGAAGTCATGTTTGTTTCTTCTTGTGTCAAATCTCAGGAAGAGTAAAATATAACATGATATTTTTTAACTCCTACTGCTGTTATGTGCTGTCATGTTGTTTTCAACTTATGGCAACTAGAGATGGGCACGATCCTCCGTCTGGAGGTTCACGCTTAATGTTCACTTCCCCCGCCTCAACCTCCCACTCATCAGCTGGCATGCGCTCCTCTCCTCTTCTTCCTCTTTGGCTGTTTAACCAGTCTCTGGCAGGAGCATGGGCTTCTTTGCTCTGCCTCCTTGGCTAATGGCACACTCAGACAAGGAGGCAGAGCAGGGAAGCCTGTGCTCCAGTTAGAGAAGAGGAGGAGCGCGCTCCGACTGGCGAGTGGGTCATTCTCCAGGGAGGCACCTGTGGTGCCGCATGTACCAACCGGCACGAACCTCTGAACCAAGGTGCATGCCCATTTCTAATGGTGACCCTATGAAATAATGACCTCTAAAATGTCTTGTTATTAACAGCCCTGTGTAGGTCTTGCAAACTGAAGACCACAGATCCTTTATATGAGTCGATGCATCTCATGCTGGACCTTTCTCTTTTCCTGCAACCCTCATTTGTTTATAGCATCGTTCCCTCTTCCAGTGAGTCTTGTCTTTTCATGATATATCTGAAATATGATTGTCTCAGCTCATCACTTAAGCTTCTACTGAGAATTCAACCTTGATTTGATATAGAACCCTTTTGTCTTTCTTGTGGCCCAAAGCATCCATAAAACTCTTCTCCAACATCATATTTTGATGGATTGATTCCCCCCCCCCGTCTATTTTCTTCACTGTCCAGCTTTCACCTCCACACATAGCCATCAGGAATACTGTATATTACTCTTGCTCTCCAATGACACATCCTTACACTTGAGAAACTTCTCTAGTTCCTTCATGGTTGCCCTTCTGAGTCTCAGTTTCCCTCCAGTTTCTTTGCTACAGTCTTCATTTGGATTGGTTTCTGAACAAAGGTATAGAAAATCTCTAACTACTTGGGTTTCTTCTTCTTCAACAATAAAGTGCTTCTTTTCTAGTCATTATTTTTGTCTTCTTAATTATCCACTGTAACTCCACTTTTGCATTTTCTTCGTTCTGAACAGTCCTCAGTAGTCATTTCAAGGCATTGCTATTCTCTACCATGAACAGGATGTCATCTGCATATCTTAAATTATTGATGTTTCTTCTGCCAATTTTCACTCCTTCACTGGATCTAGTTTTTTTTTAATATGTTATAAACTGAAATACAGGTAAATAAAATGCATCCTTGCCTGACACGTTTGCCAACAGGAAAACATTATTCTTCTCCATATTCTGTCCTATCAATCTATATAGCAAATATGATTTTCTTCAGAAATTCCCTGGCATGAGTTATTAGCCAGCATATATTTGCAATATGAGCTCTACTGTCTCTTCCTTTTTTGGAATCCAGCTCGAACATCTGACATTTCTTGCTCCATATATGTTAAGGTCTGTTATAAAATCTTGGACGTCACTTTGCTTTCAGGCGAAATCACTGGGATGGGCCTAGATTTACCAACAAGCGTTGGTGTTTCCTTCCTTTGGGTATGGAACATCTTTTGAATGTTTTCAGCTTGTGGGTCGTGGTCCATACCTACAAAAGGTTTATTGTTTCAGTAGCATCTTTGTGTTTGAGTGAGAGAGATGGGGGAAGCACTGTTGCTATTGTCAAACAATAAGGGTTTAGAAATTTTTGTAAATCTGTCACACAAATCATTTGGAGATTTACTAGTATATTCCGATCTACTTTGCACACTGCTGTGAGTCGCTGCACTATCAAATGCTCTCCAACAGAAAAGATGGGGACATGTCCTATCCTTGAAATGTTTAAGCTTTCTACATGGAGCGATCTCTCATTACTTTGTTGTTGTTTAGTCGTTAAGTCGTGTCCGACTCTTCGTGACCCCATGGACCAGAGCACGCCAGGCCCTCTCATTACTACAAGCAGGAATTCTTAAATATTCCCTTCCTCGTGAAGTATGGCCTGTTCAGGAAAGACACCATCACAGATCCTTGCCCCTTCCAACTCCCTTTTAATGAATGAATTTCTGTGGATCAGCTTGGTGAGAAGGCCATGCTTTACAACATACTTCAGATGAGGTGAGATTCAGCAGGATCTTTAGAAAGCTGTTTTGTCTGGACATCAAGGCACCATGGCAAGAGGGCATTAGTACACCTACGGATTTTTATGTTTTGCATGCAGTTTTATTGAAGAGTGTAATGCAGAAATTGTGTGTACTTTGACAGGCAATCCCTAAATAGATATCTTCCATTATCTGTTGTGTCAGCTGTGTCTGGAAGAAAGATCAAGTGAGAAATGCTTTGCACCTCCTAATAGTAAATTCTCAACATGCAATTAGGCATCTCGTGGCAATCAAACCATGCCTATATTTCATGTTTGCCTTCCTTTTCAAAGCCTTGACTAGAGGGGTACTTACTCTGTCAAATCTGCTATAGTAATCAAAACACTGAAATTACTTCTTTCCACACTAAATATACTGGAACTGGTTGTTTGATTAAATGGAGAGCAGAGTGCGCAATTTGCTAAATTACAAGTATTCTGAACATGTAAATATAGTTTAATTACTGCAATTAAAGAAGATTACTGGAGATTGGCAGATGGGAATGTAATACTGTTTTAATTAGAGCTTTTAATGCACTGTAACATAAGCATAATATTAACCCTTTATCCTAGACCGGAATGACTGCTCTTTGAGGAAGAGCAGGGTGTGGGCGGGAAGACAGAGTAAAATCAAAGCCGATCCTTTGAAAGGATATTGGAGGAGGAGAAAGGGTCAAGACACTAAGCAATTACTCAACGTATAGAAGGCTTAACTGGCAGCCAGGAGTACTACACCCCACTCTCTCTCTGTGTGTGTGTGTGTGTGTGTGTGAGAGAGAGAGAGAGAGAGAGAGAGAGAGAGAGAGAGAGAGAGAGAGAGAGAGAGAGAGCAGCCCATTCGTGGTTTTGAAATGAGCTTTAAATTTAAAATGAGCTTAGTACACAGCTCGCGGGGGGGGGGCAAATGTTCCTTCCCTAATCATATTGTAAACCACCTAGAGACTGCTATATGGGGCGGTATATAAGTCAGATCAATCAATCAATCAATCAATCAATCAATCAATCAATCAATCAATCAATCAATCAATCTGTTCCACACCCTTCACTCACCAATCTTTAATTTTAAAAAAAAAGGTTAAATGACTAGTTTTGAACACATTTCCTCTGAACATATACACTTCTAGATGCATTTGGTCTTTGAAAAAAAATGCATTTCTAACCATGATGATCATAATCATTATCTTGTACTGTCAAGATAATTCTAATTTATGGTGACCTTTGCCAGTGTCTTCTAGAGATAGAGGATTCAGAAATGGTTTACCGGTCAGTCTCTTATTCTAGGGGTATCCTGAGACTGTGCAGCTTACCTAAGTCTACGTAGGTTGTCCCTTCTACAAAGCAGACTGAAGAACTGAACTCCTGATCTCTGGTTCCACAGCCACTATCCAACTCACCGAGCTATCTAGCAAGCTTGTTAAAACAAATCTATTATATTAATGAGCCACACACACTTGAGCTGAGACCTGGATGTAGAGTAAGGTGAATACTGAAGGGCAAATACATTGCAGTTTTGAATCTGTGAGGACTTCATACATGGTTGCTCTCTTTAGTATCAACTTTTTCAATGTGGCAAATAGAAATGTGACAAGCTTCAGACATTATGTAAGTATGGATTGAATCAAGAGTATTTGTGTGTTTCCATGTCAACTGTAGGGTGGAACAAAAAGACATTGGTTAGGCACAGGGTGGAACAACACCCCCATGGATCCCTCGCATTAAATCTGGTATTCAAACATCATGGAGAAAGAGAAAGAAAAATGGAAAAAAAAATGGTTCAGCTCTTCCATGCTGAGGTTGGCCAGAGTCCTCTAGGCTGCTTTGATCTGCTGCAGGATGTTGATGAGTTGAGCCTTGTTACACTGAGAAAAGCACATCGGCAGTTGGTCTAGGATCTTCTCCAGCAGGACCAGGGTGGGGGGAAATCTGGTGCCACTTTGCCCAGGCTTGGCGGGGTGGGAGCAAAGCCACAATGGGAGAAGGCAGGCAGGGGTGAGGGCAAAATTGCTTGGCTCCCAGAGTGCAGGGCATGTAACAATAAGCTCAAGCTACAGGAAGCCAGATTTTGGCTGAATATCAGGAAAAACTTCATAACTGTTAGAGCAGTACAACAATGGAACCAATGACCTTGTGAAGTGGTGAGCGCTCCAATGCTGGAGACATTCAGGAGAAAATTGGACCACCATCTGTCAGATCTGCTTTGACTTGGATTCCTGCCTTGAGCAGGGGGTTAAACTTGACGGCTTTATAGGCTCCTTCCAACTCAATTATTCTATGATTCTATGAAGGCTGGCAGAAGGAAATCCAAGAGTAGTGGTGGTTATTATGTGCTGTCAAGGTTACCTCCAACCTGTGGCAATGAGTGATCTCCAAAATGTTCTGTCCTCAACAGCCCTGCTCAGCTCTTCCAAACTCAAGGCTGTAGCTTCTTTCATGGTGTCAATCCATCTCATAGTTGGCCGCCTTCTATTCTTGCTGCCTTCAACCTTTCCCAGCATTATTGTCTTTTCCAGAGGTTCTCGCCTTCTCATGATGTGCCCAAAGCTTTTTGCCTCCAGAGAAAGTTCAGGCTTGATCTGATCTAGGACTCACTCGCTTGTCTTTCTGGAAGTCAATTTCTTCATTGTCAACATAAAAGTTGCGTAGTTTTTCAGCAGTCATTTTCTTCTTCTTAATGTTCAACTGCAGTCCTGGTTTGGCACTTTCATAGTCATTTCAAGTCATTGTTGCTTTCTGCCAGTAAGATGGTGTCATCTACATAGCTTAAATTATTGATGTTTTTCCACCAATTTTTACTCTTCCTTCTTCTGAATCTATTCCAGCTTTCTGTATGGTATATTCTGCCTATAGACTGAAGAGTTAGGTGGATAAAACGCACCCCTGTCTGACACCTTTGCCTATAGGAAACCATTCTGTCTTTCAATATTCTGTCCCCAACAGAAGCTTCTTGTCCACAATACAGTTTATACATGAGGACAATTAAAGTGCTGATGCACACCTATTTCTTTTGGAACAACCCATAGCTTCTCATGATCCACATGGTCAAAGGCTTTGCTGTAGTTTATAAAGCACAGACTGATCTTTTTCTGAAATTCTTTGGTACACTTTAATAGTCAGCAGATATTTGCAATATGATATCAAGTGCCTCTTCCTTTTCAGAATCCAGTTTGAATATCAGGCATTTCTTGCTCCAGATAAAGTAAAAGCCTTTGTTGCAACACCTTGAGCATCACTTTGCTTGCATCACAAATTAAAGCAATGGCCCTCTACCTACTGTGCTCCTTGGCATTTCCTTTCTTGGGGATTTGATTGTATATTGAATGTTGCCAGTCTGTGGGCCATTGATTGTTTTACATATTTGTTGACATACTCTTGTTAGGATTTTGACAGATTTAGTCTCTGTGGCTTGAAACATTTCTATCAGTATCCCATATACCCCTGATTTATTTCTTCCCAATGCTTTTACAGCAGCCTTCACTTTACTTTCTAGAACTGCAGGTTCTTCATCATAGGATTCCTCTTCAAATAAATCTGTCATTCTATTATCTCTTCTGTATAGGTCTTCGGAACACTGTTTCCACCTTCTGTTTATTTTCTCCTGGTCAGATCGTGCTCCTCTTTGTTGGTCTTTCAGCATTCCTAATCTAGACTTAAATTTCCCTTTGATTTCTTTCATCATCTGTTCTCTTGTTTTTTCTTTTTTTGTCGTTCTCTTCTGTTTCTATGCAGTGGCCATTATAATAATTCTTTTTTGTCTCTTGCTGGAAAGCTGCATTCAGGATTGCCACCTTTCATTTTGGTTTCTCATCAGTCCTCAGCAATTTTAAGTGTTTCTTCTATCATCCATCTAGGTTATTCTTTCCTTTTCACCACAGGAGTTGTCTTTTTGCATTCTTTCCTAATCAGATCTCTGGATTCAATCCATATTTCTTCTGGTTCATGGCCAACTGAGCTTAGTACTGCAACTCTGTTTTTTATGTGGACTTTAAAACCATTAAAAATGTTGTTTAAATTATATTTTTGCACTAGGAGTTGGTTTTCCTGATGCATAAGCTGTATTGATATAGACTTCCATTCTTTGTGAAACAAGACACAACTGTTTCTTATGTGACCTGTCTTGGGTGATCAAAAAGTGGCTACACAGCAATGTCTACCAGACATTTAGCTCCATTATGTCTTATATTTCCCTTATAAGCACAGTACTAATTCCCTAGTTAGTTTTGCATACATTCACCTATAAATCCGTTCCATCCTAGTCCTGCTGAATTGGTGTTTTGTTTCTGTTTATTAATATCTCAGGTAAATTCCCATTCAGATATGCAATTAAATCTATATTTTAAAAATACTTTTCTCTCTACATACGTTTTTCTAAACATATTACCATATACATTTCAAAACCTATGTTGGTATTTTTTGAAAAGTTAGAACTGTGTTGGAATGTTTGGGAAATGTGAAACTCCCCATGTTGCTAATGTTGTACTAGATGGCATGAACAGATGCACAGAGTCCAGATCAAGGGAAGTAACAGTCACACTCTGTCTGGCTTTGGTCAGACCTCATCTGGAATACTGTGTCTAGTTTTGGGCTCCATGATGAATGATATCAGGAAGCTGGCCAAGCACTCTAGAAGCAAAGCCCTATAAGGAATAGATGAGGGAGTTGCTTATGTTCAATCTGGAAGAGAAGACGGAGAGGTGGTACAATAGCTATCTTCATATACAGTATTTGAATGGCTGCCACATGGAGAATGGAGCAAATTTGTCTTCTGCTGTTCAGAGGGTAGGACCTGAATAAATGATTCAAATAGCTAGAGGGGTGGGAGGTGGGGAGAGAGACAGAGGGGAGATTAGTGGTTGGATGACTTTCTAACCCTACAGTCGCAAGACTAGACTGGAAGGTGAGAAGCTGACAGTTTGGTACTAGAATCTGCGAGGATTTAAACCTCTATCCTTCCTCAAGTCTTTAGCAATCAGCCAGGGAGTCCCATGAGAAGCTCAAAAATAATTCCCACTGAGTTTGCTTCTGGGGAAATGAATATAAGACTGTAACCTGAATCTCTGAATCTGTGCAGATTCTGTACACCACTTGTGTCTAGGGCTTGGACATCTAGTAATTCGCCATGCCTGCTCAACTGGTTTCCTTGATGGGGCAAGGGCCCCGGAACCCCAACTTGGCACTCAAACTCTTAAATGAGTGAACGGTAGAGTTGGAAGGGACCCCGAAGGTCATGAAGTCTAGCTAAATTAATCAAGTATTTCTAGAATTTCCACATAGGTGGCAATGCTACATGGCAGATGAAGTGAGAAAAATGCCTCGGAGACTGGAAGGCCTACTTTTTCCGAAGACTGAAGAAACAGAATGGGAACGTGTTCTTGAGAAGCAATGGATAATATCATCATTCGATCTACGGATTATGATTCAGCCTTGGGAACACTATTTGTTTCATAAAGCAATATCCCAGAATGTAAGAAGCAATTTTTGTCATCTTGAAAGCTATGGCTTGCAACATTTTATCCATTTAAGTCAATAGCCTATTAGAAAGTCTAATTGGATGTTCAATACCCTGCATCAAGTCTTACAATCGAGGTGCCTTTGGAAAGCCATTCCATGTCTTAATCTCTTTATCATTTGGTATTTTGAAGCCTAACTTTGTTCTTGTTAGGCAGATCAATGGCATTAATTTACAAAATGGGGGAAAATGTCACCCTTCATCCTTTAAATCTCAGCATGGCAAAGAGCCACGTAAGCGAATCTGACCGTTGCTCTCCCATATTAGCAGAAAACGGTGCCATGGGAGGCTTGACCTACAAATTTTAATTACTGCATGAAAAATTCAGTTCTTGGAAGATGAATAGAGACTGGGGGAGGGGGTGAGGAGGTCTGGCTTCTTACCGACTGTCGAGGTTTAACCCCTTAGATACTAACTTGCTGAAGGTGCATTTTTAAAACAATTCTAGATAGTGCCCTATACAAAATAAAAGGGTGATCACATAAGCCAGTGGTCCCCAACCTTGGATAATCCAAGTGTTCTTGGACTGCAACTTCCAGAAGCTTTCACCACTAGCTGCGCTGGCTTTGCCGTCCAAAACCACTTGGGTCAACCAATGTTGGGAACCACTGTGGTTCTTCACTCTAGCAGGGTCCTGTTGCTCACACAACCAGCTGTGCAACCAGCCTTGCAAGCAATGTGAGAAGGGTGTGTAAAAGATGACTGACCAGAGGCAAGATAATGCTTATGCGATTGTATCATGCAACGGTGTACTGGCCTCTGTTTGATGCCTTCTTTGTCATTCATTCCTTTCCACAGGTAGTAATTACTCGGAAAAAATGTTCATCTTTGGTATCCACACTTGGTAGCCTTGTGGGTCGCAGGCCCATGGGTGGGAGCCGCACTGTGGTGCAGTGACCACCGTCAAGGATTGACCCCTCCATCTCTTCAGCCCATCAACCTGCCTGGACACGTTATCAAGAGTAGCTTCCTTGGGAACAATTGCTTTAGACAAGGGTCTGCGAATAAGATTCATCACTGAGCTTTTTTCCACCTGGTATAATCCACCTTTAGAAACCTTTTCAGAAAAGGCTGCCTTGAACTGTGGGACAAAACCGATTCTTTGCTGGGATCAGTGTTTGGGAGAAGATCCTTTCAGGTGTGACCGCTCAGAGCTGGGAGGTGAAGGACAGGGCCCAAATGCAGAGTTAGCAGACTGGGAGATGGCAGACACAAGAGCAATGGACAAGACTAGACAGGAAGCTGTGGTCCATCAAGATTCCATTGCCTTTACCAAGACACTCCTCTCATCAGCCAGTTACTTTTGGGTGCTTCTGTCTGGTTTGGGGAAACATAGACAAGTCCAAGATTCTGTTGCTGTACTGTCTTCCTTACTGCCTCATAGTATCCCTCCTTGATCTATTTGGGCTGATCTTAAAAACAGTGCTGCTCAGAAAGAAAGCTCCCAGCTAGAACCAGGGCAGGAACAGGAAGCTTGGGTGGACACGCAGATACATCACATTCCGGTATTTGTCAGGTGCCTGTAGGGTACGTGGAAATCTCAGAATGCATATTATGGTATCTTGTCCAGAAAACCTGAAAATTCCATCCCAGCTCTAAAATTCCTGCACGGAGCAGGTGATGAACTAAGTAGTCTACAAGCCTTTCTCCAACCCCAGAAGACAGCCTCCATCCATAGACTTGACTCTGCCTAGTCAGCCGGGCTACAAGATTACTGGTGATGTAGCAGGAAAGGTGTCGAGTTGGATCCGACTCCAACTAGAAATGCTTTCGAGCTACGGTAGCAAGCATATAATCCTGGAATTTTGGGAAACCAAGCAGGATGGGAAAGAGTTAAATCAACCTGAATGGCTAACCCCCTGTGGCTATGATACAACCTAGCTGGCTTTTAGACAAATTGAGCAAAATAGTCCTTTCAGCTCAGCAGGCACAGGCCTAGCTGCACAAAGGAGCCCTTCTGGAAAGGCCTTGAATACCCCCATTATCCTAAGGATCGCTCATGCGGCTCCACGTTCCACACCCACTGCCACCACCTGTGATTAGTGCTTTTTACCATCAATAGGGAGCACTCTGATGGTGAGTGATTGTTTAAAGGCTTGGCTGAGAAGGCTAATGGGTGCAGAAGACTTGACTCCACCACTCTCCAGTTGCTCTAATTTATGAGAAGGAGAAAAGGGTCGGAGGGTGAGAGGAGAGACAACAATAACAGGAGGCCAATTTAAAGCGGGGTGGAAACCACCCCGCTTTGCATAAAATGGATTAAAAGTTCCTCGAATGCAGGGATATCATGTTGAGGTGAATTGCAATACACACCATTGGAGAGGCAGCAGTCACTGGAACCCTAGAGAACGTCTCTTCTAGGGTTTTGTGCTTTTAGGCTTTCATCAAAGTCAACAATAATAGGATGAAGACGCCAAAGAGCCCCCTCAGGCCAGTATAGAATTCTTGTTACATTATTCTTTCCTCAAGTATTGTTTTCAGGATGAAAAGAGAAAGCAGCTTGGAGAATTCGCAGAGAGATGGCTTCAAAGCTAAGTGGTCATCCCCCTTTCAGAATGGAATCAACAGCCATTTTGTGCGTCTGTTCTTGCACTGAAGTAAGCCCTATTCAAACAGTCTCTTCCAGGGTGAGGAGAATCATGAAGGAGGCTACAATCCTCACCCCTTCGGCCATTTGCTGTGATTATGTGAAATGTCTGAGGAGAGCCTGTGTGTGATTTTTCAAGGTTCTGGCTTGCCTACAGAGCCCCACTGGATAGATAGAGCTCACCTCTAAAAACTCAGTGTTTTTCATGCGAGTAAAGCAATGCTGGTGGGGAGCTTGGTAACTCCACCCACCCCTGTGTTGATTTAAATCCAAGACAGAATGCTTGAATAGGACCAATGTCACTTTAGCAATCATCAATGCCAACTTTTCCCCCACAATGATTTTCAAGCACATTTTTGACCCGGCAGTTAAAAACACACATTTTCTTTCATGCAGCTCCTGGCTATGTCTGATACATTCCAGGTAGGTAGTAACCCAATGTTTTCATAAGAGGTCCAGCGGAAACGGGTGACTCTGATTTCACAGGAATGGTGCTTCTGCTCTAGGTTACTTTGCAAGAGCGGTTCAATTTGCTGAAAGTATTTTTGGGGATTTGCCTTGTATAGCCTCTGCCGCTGTGCAATAAGCTTTCAGCTTGTCGATTTCCCCCATCCCATTCAAAATGGTCTGGTGCAAGTCTTCAAAAGGGTTTACTTTAATTTCTTGGAATAACTTCCTACAAATCCCCACTACAATTTTTTAAAAAATAACTAAGAGGGCCCCCCCCAAAAGCAGCCCATGAGAACTGGGGGTGCATGGCGGATTCGGCATGCTGACTGCTATTTTGGGGTCAGGGGGCAACAAGGAGATGGACCCGGGCATGGGGTCCTCTGGAGGCACAGGGAGTCATCGTCATTTATACACACACAACCAAGAAGAGCCGCTTCTGGCATCTCACAAAATGGATTCTAAAAACTGATGCTGTTAAGACACTCCCAAATAAATAAATAAATAAATAAAATTAAGATGCCAAAAGACACACAGTAGTTTCAACTAAGTAAGTCATCAACAAAACACAAATGGTGATGTTCTTTTCCGGAGAGAAGACATTAGTGACATTAGGAAAGGAGGGAGAAAAGTAAACAGTGATGAAAGGAAAGCCCAGGAGCTTGCATGTTTGAGAGAGTTTCTCATTTCATAGGAGCGAGATTAAGAGCCCGTTGCCTCCCCTAGCAACATCACCTTGGGATCTATCATTTGCACAGCCAGGCTAGTTCATTTTCCCTCAACTTCTGGGCACCTTATTATCGGCAGATACTGCTACTCTCTCCGGGGCTGGGAAAAGCTGCGTGCATATCCTCCCCCAGAAGACCCTGGAAGAAGGTGAACTGACAGATAGATATAAGCCTGCCTGACAAGGAAAAGACATGAAACAACAAGACACACCAGAACTCAGGTGCCAGTACTGACAGCATGCTAATTGGACAATCATCTCTGTACGTCATGGCTCATTTCCAACATCCCGGCTCTTTGTCACACTCTGAGCTGTCACTTTCCAAGCGTATAAAAGAGACAAGAAGGCAGGGAGCCACTTGGAGGACAAAACAAGGAAGCGAAAGTATCTGTGACACTTTCAAAACTCCCACAATATACACCACAACTCCAAACAGAAGAGAAAAACATACAGGAAATGTTTCCATGGAATTTCATCACGTCAGTCTGCTACTTCATTGCTCCTTGCACCTGTCCGGCTGCGACTGTTCAGTTCATTTTGGGTCCACACCTTACTTAAAATATGTGCAATCAACAGGGATCTGCACTAACCCCCCAAAAATCCCCATTTGAAACTTCAGAAAACAACCTAGACCAGTTTGATTTGGGACCAAAGACTAAGCTGAGATACAGAAATCCAAGGATTTGTGCTATTCAAAAATTCACTGTCGTGGCGAATGTAAAAGTCTAACTTTTGTCAAAGTTACTTAAAGTTAACAGCATTTGTAGGCCATTAAAAGGGTTATTATTCCTACCAAATTTTAGGGAAGGGAGGGGAAATTAGGAAATGTTGTGGTGTGGATCTTTAATTTGCTTGCCATTTTCAAAAGAAGAGTTGCCGATTTTTAAACACTGGAATGGACAATTAGGCAAAGAGAAGCCTAATTTTGAGGACAGCAAGCGGTTTGAAGCAGTACAGGCCGCTTTGTGTAAGAGAGCATCCATCCCATTTGGAGGCTCTCCAGATAACCAAAGAAAAAGAAATGGATAAAATCCCCACACATCCCTTAGAGATGATGGCTATGAAAATGACAGCAAGAAAAAGTTTGCCTCAAACGAGAAACCTGCAAAATTTCAGAACAGAAGAAAAACATGTAGTGCAGTTCTTGTGGATGGGACATCTAAAATTGGTGGAGTGTTTTTTTTCCTCTCTCCGCATTTTTTAGAGAAGCAGGAACTTGTATGGCATAAGTCCCAGATGTGCCTTCAGAAAGGAAGCAGCGAATTTTCGGAAGCCTAGTGTCATGCTCCCATTTCCTTCCTCTTCTCCTGACCCCACCACTGGCATTTTCGAAACACACCTTAAAACATTTTTACAAGATAGTCTTAGTTTTAAAAACAGTCCCATTCTGCCAAAACATGAATTTTTTTGCAAGGCTTTAGCTGAGAACCATTTGGACATCTGTTGGTTTCAGAAGCACACAAACCAGTTGAAAAGGGCTCCACTCCTGTCTGGATCTAAGCGAATGCAGATCTTTAACAATTCAAAAATATTCTGTCAAATCTTCGAAAGGCTGCTATCAGTCTTTCTTTCGAGTGGCATGTTTTCATACATTTTGGTGCGGAGACAAAATAACTAGACACAGTACTTAAATCTCAATCTATACATGCACCCTACTGTGTTTAATGTCAGAAAAAAGCACTCCATGGCCAACTCCTTAAAAACATCCAGGGAAAAGCCGGCTTTGCAAAGACTTGTCAATGGTGGGGGAAAGGAACACTGAAGAAACTGAAGGATTTATTCTTGCAGCACAAGAACAAATACTCCATACAAATGAAATTAAAACCCAATTTGAGAAATCTTATAATGACAGTAAATGTTGGTTATGTAAAGAAGCAGAAGAAACAGTGGACCACCTTATCCTGAATCTACGAGATGATTCGAGCAAACAGATTATTTGGAAAAGCACAATAAAGTTGCACCAATGCAACTTTTTATTTTTTTACAGATGCTCCAGTGCAATGGTGCACTGGAGTATCTGTAAAAATATAATATATGAGGGACCAAAAACTGGTGGGATAAAAAAAAATTGAAGAATTTCTTGAAAATGGAGAATTTATTTTATTTATTTATTTTATTAGACTTATATACCGCCCATCTAGAACATGTCTACTCTGAAGTCAAAATATTATGGGACTTTTGGAATCAAAACTGATTTGACTTACAACACACCTGATTTTATAACTGTTGAAAATAAGTGCATCTTGATCACAGATATGTCAATACCTGGGGATCATAGAATCACAGAATAATAAAGTTGGTAGGAGCCTATAAGGCCACTGAGTCCAACTCCCTGCTCAAGGCAGGAATACAAATCAAAAGATAGCTATCAGGTGGTTGTCTAAATCAGTGGTTCTCAAATTTGGGTCGCCAGATGTTCTTGGACTGCAACTCTCAGAAATCTTGGCCAGCGCAGCAAGTGGTGAAGGCTCCAGAGTTACCCGAATAGCCTTTTGGGGGCTTTCACCCAAACACTCCCAGAATGAACAGAGTGAAGACAGAAAGAGTTTTAGGCAGCCCCACTGCAGTGTCCTGATACTCTTGAGTAGAGCTTTCAGATCATGCATGAAGGTTGAAGCCCTTCACAGCTGGCGGAGGCAGAGGTGTTGAGTGGAGGCTATCACACACAGCCTCCTTTCTCCCTCGGCACATGCTGAGAGAGTGCCTGGAGGTGAACACGTGAAGTGGGCTACTCTGTCAGTACAGATGTGTTGTGTTTATGCTCTGAAACACCTCCTGGGAAACAGAATGGATGCATTTTCTCTCTGCTTTCTCCAGGTTCATTATAGTAGTAGAACATCTCATCAGCTGTGACCACTGCTGAGAAAAGACATAAAAGCTTCCAATTCCATGAATATATTATAAACAACAGAGCAAAACAGAAAGGATGCCTACATTATTCAACACATTATCCAGTCCGACACTTTTCCGAGGCACTCGCAAGATGGTTTTGGTAACTATTTGATGCGATCAAACGTTTGGTTTCTACAATGTAAGCACAGTGGACCTTCTTATTTATTTAAATTTATTTATTTAAAATATTCCTATCCTGCCTTTCTCCCCAAAAGGACCCAAGGTGGCTTAGAATTGAATATATCAGGGATTAGAACCCACACTTTCTCTTTCACTTACCCATGATTTAATTGGTGATGAAAAGCAATAACTTAGACCCAGCTTGGAAGCAACCAGTTAAAAACAATTATTTATAATTATTTATAATTGATTCTCTATTTATCATTGATTCATTTCCCCACCACTATCATTCCCTTCCAATTCCCAAACTGGCAAGGTGATTTTGTAATTCAAAGACTGCAGTACCAGCCTTTCTGGGCAATTCAGAGTCAAACGAGATGAAATAAGACACTAAGTGTGTTTTGCATTTAATATATAGATTTGGTGATTTTTAGAAAAAAAACACAAGTGCCACTTGCTGGGAAGGATGATGATCATGATGCTGACAGCAAGTGAGGAGAAGGAAGCAAAACTCCAGATGCATTTCTGAAGAGCATCCCTTTTCTGAAGTTGGTATTTGTAGGTGACCCCCAAATTGGCAGCAATGGTGGAGCCCCACCAAGAGGTGCGGAAAGGATTAGATTTCCACTGCATCCTGCTATGACCTTGATCATTGGTCTCTTCCTGAGTGCTATCTGACCCTGGAGATTTTCTTTAGAGCCCTTCTTTTTTAATTTTATTTTTTTTAAATTTCCAAAACAAATACAAGAATACAAAATACTTACTAATACAATCTAAAACACAGTGCACCCCCATACCCACGGGACCCTTTGGAGCAATACTTTCATTACGAACCTCCTTTCCAAAATTGTATTGTTTGTTGCTTAGAGGCTTTCCCCTTTCCTTTCACTAATACAAATTCAATAAATCTACCCCAAATAGCATAAAAAATATTTAAACTTATTTCCCCTCTTTTCATCTTAAGTTCAGTAGTTCATTTATCATTTAACGCAATGTCCCATACTTCATTATACCAATCTTCTAATTTAATATCATTTTTATCTTTCCAGAATCTAGCTATTAATATTCTAGCACTTGTCATAAAATTAGAAATCAATTCCTTTGAGCAATAATCGAGTTCTATCTTATCAAAAATTGACAGCAAAGCAATTTTAGAATTAAGTTCGATATCTTTTCCAAATATATCACATATTTCCTTAAAAATCAATTTCCAAAATTTCTGGAGATTTTCTGGAAGAAGATCAAGAACTGGAAGATCTGCATTAAGGGCAATCAGCTGACTCTAAGAATCATAGAATCGTAGAATAATCGAGTTGGAAGGGGCCTCTCGGGCCATGAATACAACCCCCTGCTCAAGGCAGGAATCCAAGTCAAAGCAGATCTGACAGAGGGTTGTCCAGTTTTCTCTTGAATGCTTCCAGCATTGGATTGCTCGCCACCTCCTGAGGTCATTTGTTCCATTCAACTGATCATAACAGAAAATGTTTGAAACCTTGTTGTTCAGCTCTATATATGCAGAATGATGATGAAATCAGCAGCGACAGCAAATCTTTAGACATTTCCTTTGGGGATTTCGGGGTACATATAATTGTGAATGTGTCATATGTGCCTCAAATTAGGCTTTAATCAGTGGCAATGTTCCTTTAATTGAAAGCGCTTTGACGATGACATCATCACAATTGTGCCTGCGGAGCTGCACAACAGGATTTCAACCACAATATGTTAATTAGATCATATAAAGCCCAAGCCCCAGAGCTTGCTTTTAAGTTTCAACACAGGGGCTAGGATCCTATTGCCACCCTCTACCAGAATAGAACCACTGACTCAATGGGATTGTGAGGATGTCTGTAAGGGCTGGACTGGAAAACCATAGGATATGTAGTCCAAAAAAATCTGAAATGATGAGGCCATTAAGGAAAATGTCGTTTGTTTCTTAGAGGTCTCTCTTGTTCTTTAACAATGGTGCATGCACACGAATGTACTCTAAATTGAACTGAAAAGAGTTTGGCTAGAAAAAAAGGTGTGTGTGTGTGTGTTTTAAACATAACTGCAGTCAAAGCTGTATACAGGAAATAACTATTTGCAAATTACACAATGAAGTGGTGAGAAACTTTAAAGATAAGATATAGTCTGCGAATGCATACTTGAAGGATTAATACTGAGTTGATATTAATTAGTACAGTTTTCTTATACTTGCAATGAGATGCAGAAGCCATACAAATGCTTCATATCCATTGATAAACTTTCTCCTCCGTACCAGAAATTAAGGTTGTAGCTGAGGTCTCTTTTTGGGCCAGAAGGCACTTGAAGAACATTGGAATTTCTGACGATGTGAAGAACTTGGCCGAAGACATGTGGGAATTTATAAAGAGATTAATGAACCTCTTGAGTTTGTATCTGTCAAGTGACATGGACTCGTTGTTGTGTTTCTCATTTGTCCACAGGCCTGTTTTCAGCCCCGCAGGGATCCGTGTTGGAGAGGTAGCAGGAGTTAACACACAGTCACTCCAGTTATTACAAACAAATGAAATATGTACTTGAGGCAGCCCAAGTAAGAGCTTTGGGTACACAGGGGGAATTCACTTTTGAAATTCCCATTAACTTTAATGGGAACCAGAAGCCTTTGTGGTTATATTATATAATCTCCCTCCCACTCATACTGCCTGATCCACCAGGCCAACATTGATTTCCATGTTCACAGTCTTGAACATATTTTGCAATTTTGGAAGGAGTGTTTGGCAATGCCGTGTCTTCACCAGATGCATTGGCAAGTGAGGACAAGCCAAGCCTCTTCAACCCAACATGGGTGTAGAATTGCTGGATTAAGCACACCGTAAACCCACAGAGATCCTGGAGGCCAAAGACCCAGAAGGGGTGTGTGTGAGACGGCCCTGAACTTCCAGAGGAACACGGCTCTGGTGCTATGAAAGAGGAGTCTAGACCATGGATGGTCCAGACATGAGCCTGGACAAAGGATACAAGATGAAAAGCTTGGCTGCAGACAAACTGTCCTTAGGAAAAGAGGATACAAGACAGAATGGAGGTCCAAGAGCTCCAGAATGTGGCAGCCAGACTGTTGTCAAGGGTGAGCAAGTTTGATCTCATATTGCCAGTGCTAGCTTGCTTGCGCTGGCTCCCTGTGGTTTTCCATGCCAGATTCAAGGGGCTAGTACTAGTCCATGGTTTGGGGCCTCAGTATTTGTCGGAGCATCTTGACTCAGAACATCAACCCATTCCAACCTGTCCTTCACAAGCCTTGCTTCTCCAGATTGCCACACACACTCGTGCACCAGCTGTGCCCGTTCTGAGGTCTGATCTGCCCATCGTGACACATGCCTTAGCAACGTTCCAGCTGGATTACTGTAATGTGCTCTATGCGAGGCTGCCTCTGGAAAGTGTTTGGAAACTTCACCAGGCCCGAAAAGTGGCAGCCAGATTGCTAGCTGGGGCTGGTGACAGGGATCCCATAACCCTGCTCTTACAGGAACTCCACTGGCTGCCAATCCATTTCTGGGCTGAATTCAAGGTGTTGGTTATAACCAATACAGCCTTAAACGGCTTGGGTCCCAGCTATCTCAAGGACTGTGTCTTCCTTTATAGGTCTGCTTAAGTGTTAAGATCATCTGGAGAGGACTCTTTCTCGGTTCCACTATCCTCACAGGTGCATTTGGTAGGGACACAGGACAGGACCTTCTCTGTGGCTGCTCCCAGACTCTGGAACTCCCTCCCACTGGAGGCCAGCCTGGCCCCCTCTTTGCTGTCCTTCCGTAAGCAGCCAAAGACCTTTCTCAAGGAGAAAGGTGGGATAAAAATATTTTAAATAAGTAAATAAATGTATGGTGTGATCCTTATTTTGCTGTTGCTCCCAATGACTGAAACAAAATGGGAAAGGTAGCATGCCATTTCCCCCCATCGTGTCTATCTTTTCTTTCATTTCTTGTTCTTTTGCTTCATCGTGGCTAAGCGGTGAGCACTTGGGTGGCTAAAATCTCTGGCGGGATTGCTGGAAGCTTTCTAAAACTTGGTTTTGTTACCGCCTTTTGGAGGCTGTTTAAAACGCTTTTTGTTCGCCTGTCTGGCCAGCCTCCAGGCCCATTTCACCTTTAATTATGGGATGCCACAAAACCAGCTTGTGAACACAGCTCCCTTTTTCTGGTCTTATTTTCGTTTTCATGGCACTACCATCCAGTTTATTTAATCTCACTGGGAAGAAAAGGAAAGGGAGGGGGAAAAGTACGGAGGGAACTGAAAGAAGGACAAAAGCCGAGGTTCCATCAGTCTGGGAATAATTAATTGCTTCATAAGCTGGCAAAACAACGTCAACATTCTCTTCTGCTCAAATTTAAATTCTGCCTCAGGCTTGGAAAAAGGGAGGGGGGGTAAAGAGGTCACAGAAGCAAGCTAATAAATACAAGAACATTTCTTTAACCTATTTTTACGTGCAGACATATAGCCAATTAGCTCACATAAACTACTTCTCTGGTGGTGTCCCACAATAAGCATCACCATAAATATTATCATTGAAATTTGTTGGATGTTGCCTTGGCAACCGGTGACTGTTTCCTGGTGCACGCTGGGGATTGTTGCACAGGGCGTGCGAAGGATCTCAGACGCTGTGTCTCAGATGCATGAAATAGAAAAGGGCAGGTCAGGAAGGGACCTGCGAAGAAGCCACATCTCGGTCCCTCTTTTCCAACAAAACAACACAAAAAGATCCTATCGGGGCATTCATGTGCATTTTTACTCAGAGGTACCTTCCACTATGTTCAATAGGATTTCAATCCCAGGAAGAGAGTATGCATTGGATTGCAGCTTGTTGCCTTTTTTTGGGTGTGTGTGTGTGATGAGGAGAGCTTTCCTTTCCTGTCTCAGCCAGGCAAGCTCACTGGGGGTTGGGGGTTGGTTGGCCATGCACGGTACATGTCACCGAAAAGAAGGACAGCAATTCAAAGGGAGGACTTCCCTCCCTAAAGGAGGAGATATGTCCACCCTAGATGTGGGGGCTGAATCTAGGAAGGTGCTCTACACTTAGCCAGTCCTTTTTCCCAGTATAGTATCCAACTCTCTCTGGTGATCCCTCATCCCAGTACGTACTAGCCAGGCCTGATCTTGCTTACCTGCTGAAGTCAGACAAGACTGCATGTGTTCAAGGTGCTGTGTGGTTTTCTCTAATATGAAATGCACATATTTTGTCTGCACGACTTGTGTCCCCATCCTTGATGTTCTACCTTCTTATTATTCTATGCAGTGGAAGCTTGTGACCCCAATTTCGCTGGGGCAGTGGATCCACCCCAGGTTTTAGCCTTAACTATATGGGAGCTGTCTGAGGTGCTGAACCTTATCCCAAATGAGGTTCAACAACATCTTGGATAGTTCTCGTAAGGTTCTGATTAAAGCCCTTGGATGATTTTGCCATCCCCATGAGACTGGAGTCACTTTCAGCCTCCACTGATCAAAAATTCCTTCGTATGAGGAAATGCCAAAAAGTGAGCCTTCCATCATCCCTCTTTACCGCCATCCATGCTCATCCTTAGAGTTGTGAGAAGCTTCATACAAGCAGTTGTCTACAAAAAACACACACACACTTTTCCTGCACGTAATTTCAGATGATGTATCACCACAAAGAACTCTCCTGCTTCTTCAGACCCTTTGTACTTTCTACCTGCTGTACTATCATTATTTGCTCTTGCTCCAGCCAGGAAAACATTCATGATGAAAGGTGCCTTAGATGAAACAGATTTACTCTTGTAATCTGTACTCCCAGAAACAGCAACACCTGTCTCCAGTAAAAGCTATTTCTCCATGCAAAAGCTATTTCAGCACGCAAAGGAAGATGGTTGTATGAATCAACACAAACTCAGAAAAAAGTCAGAGGGGCATCTTACAGGAAGGGGTGATGTTCTCCGATAATTCGGGTTTAGCATTGCAATATATGCTCGTCTAATTACATGCAGCATACTCGTCTAAATCCAATTGTCAGTCCCAATTAGAGCAGATTCATTGAATTTACTGGAATTACTTAAGTATAGACTCACCGAGCTCCCACTGTTTCTGTAGGTTTGCTATAGCTGGGATGCATAAACTGGATTCAGGTAAAGCATGCATCAAATAATGCATACATTTTAAACTGTAAATGGTTTAAATGCTTTGGCTGCTCCCAGGTTTTGGAATACACAACCTTGAGAAGCCAGGTTGGCTCCCTCCCTCTTATTCTTCCATCCTCAGGCAAAGACCTTCCTTTTCAGACAGGTTTTTAAGCAATACGTGCGGGTCTAGAGAATGGTCTATTTATAAAATTTAGATATTTTTAATTTTTTTAATTATTTTTTTTTTTAAATTTAAACCTCAATTAATTTTTTTACTATAGTTTCATACAGTATTTTAAACTGGTTATTACCATGCGGTTTTAATTGTTGTGAGCTGCTTTGGGTCCCCTATGGGGAAAAAGGTAGCCTATGAAATAACATTAACAAACAAACAAATATATAAAAATTAGGGGGAAAATGCAAATGTTCTGCTTCCCCAGAGGAACTTGTAGTCTTTGTATTAGGATCTACCTAATATACGTGTTGATTCAACAAACCACATTGATTCAATGGGTTTGTACTAGCTGAGACGAACAACTGGATTTAGCTCATTTCATTTCACTTACCTGAAACACCACCTTCCTCAATACAGACAACTCCATCATTTATACTGGAGAGGGGCTTTACCGTTCCCCGTCAGTGAGATTCATTTGGTTGTGGTGGAGCTGTGGTGGTGGAGAAGGCCTTCTCCAAAATGACACCCCCTCCCCAGCCCCCCGTGGTTAACTGGGAAGAGGACCACTCCCAGCGTTGGGTATTTTTTGTTACCCACTAAAAATGTATCTAATGGTCCAGGCACTTTCCTGACTATTTATATTGTCAGTTGCCCATGCAGTTTTTAATGCATTGTTTTTAATAATACTATTGTTTTGAATCTTTTATTGCTTTATCACATTTCGCCACCGGTTTTATTGTATCTATTTGGATTATTAGTCACTCTGAATTTTTAAAAAAAATAAAAAGCAGGATAAATATATTCTCAAAGAAACAATAATAACCCACCAAACAGTTGCTTTTAGAAGTTAGCTCAAGGGTTTAGGCATCGGGCTACTGAGCCAAAGGTTGGGAATTCGATTTCCCACGGTGCTTCCTTGAGAGGGACTGGACTCCATGATCCCTCGGTCTCTTCCAGCTCTGCAGTTCTAAGATCATCATCATTATGATGGGAAGATGGTCAACAATGTTGCGGCTTTTATTCCCCTAAGGTAGAGATAGGTTCATCACAGATCTTCCTCTTTCCCCATTTTGTCTTCTGCTTTAATGGCCTTTGCAAGCCTGAGCTGCAAGTTGTTGGAAATCTAATCAGCAAATAAAGGTCTTTCGCTCGGCAAAGTACAGGAAGGTTGACTTTATAAATCTTGTGGATTATGCTGTGTGTGTGTGTGTGTGGTCTAAATGACGACAGCCCACCAGGGGATTCCAATGAATTCACCCCTCTCCCCTTTCCCTCCCTCATCTCTCCTGAGTGGCAATGGAATCAGAGCACGGGGCCCATTCTCCCCGGGGCCATTGATTATGGCACAGGAGAGATGAATTGACCCGATGACGTTTGCATGCCTGCGCCTGGGAGAGCAGTCTATCCAGTGACCAGGACCTCTATATCCACGAGGGGATCACCGATCATCCTGTGAGGAACTGCTTCTGTCCTTCAACAGGCAATTAACATGAGTCCATTACTGCTCCCCGGAGGCCCCAGGGGGCCTCCAAAAGTCATTCACTGAAAGGTCAGAAACCTCACGAGGGCAAGGAAGAAGCTGTGCCTTGTGAAATGGAGTGGAAAGCAGTCGCTATTTATCACCTGCTAGTAATTTGAAGTGAGGGGGGAGGATATGTGTGTGCGTGCACCGGCACGTGTGTGTGCATAATGCATTCCTGGTTCATAACTGTGAGCACCAGACAGAGGTGAGTGCGTAAATAAAAGCTAGAGGGGGGGCCAATCTCTCCTTTTTTGGAGAAGACGGGAGTAAAGTAAGCTTCACTTACTCAACAGGAATGAAGTGACAGGTCCTAACACAAGCCGTGGTTCAACGTCTACAGCCAGGCAGAGGAGCATCCGTTGACCCATTCTCAGCCACTCTACATCCAGGTAAGGGAGCAAAGGCATCCTCTCGCCCGTCAAGTCACGGCCATGGCCCAGAAAGAAGAGGAAACAGCTTAGCAGTGAAAAGAAAAATACCCTGGACTTCACAGACGTGGAAACATCCTCTCTTGGGGTTGTGAAGAGCCAAGCAGCATGGAAGGCGGTGTTCCACCAGACAAATGGCAGGCGGAATTGTTTTCATGAAAGGGCTGCCTTGCCACGAGCAATTTGGAAGTGTCCGATTCAACATGTCTGAAACCACTAACTTAACTTGGCATTTTTACGACCAAAACCAGGCGTACGGTGGAATGACACATGGGCGGCCAAGGAAGGCTGAGTGCACAGAATACTTCCTTTGCTGTGGTTTGGAAGTCAAAGGGCTCCTTAATTGGTTCATGATGCGCGTCTGGACAGGCCTAACAGTTGGGCAACAGAGCTGGCTTTGCAATGAGAAATGAACGGATGAGAAAAGAAAACACAATATGATGACTCAACTTCCACGGTCTGGAAACTTTCAGATATCCTGTTGGTTGTCAAAATGCAGAATCTGCAAAGGAAGTATTCCTTGCACTCAGCCTTCCTTGGCCGCCCATGTGTCATTCCACCATACGCCTGGTTTTGGTCGTAAAAATGGCAAGTTAAGTTAGTGGTTTCAGACATGTTGAATCGGACACTTCCAAAGCAAAGCTGGGCAGAGGGAACAGTGATGGGGCACAATTACTTAACTTTAATGCCAAATTATTTCCACCCTGAAGATGAAGAAATTTGCAATTTTGGATACTTCTCTTGGTAATTCTGGAATTCTAATAGTATCTCTAATAATAACCAGATTCAAGCATTTAGAGTGGATACATGAACAGCCCCCGCATAACAAGAATGGCAGCAACAACGTCAACACACAACTCAGATGCTGGAAGTACAATTAGTACTACAGTTTCTAATTTCCTTATTATTAAGGAAAAGAATTTCCTTATGATTAAGGATGTCCTCATTATTTTTCTGCTTCTTTCCTCAGCTACTCACTCGAACCAGTGCAACCTGCCCCTCCCCTATGTTTTCTCCCATCTCCCTGAAAACCAGTTATGTTCACTCTTGTCCGGCCACTTCCATGTAAGGCTAACTTATATGGGCAAGAGGCAGGATAATTCTGAACATGTCTAACACGTCAAATAATAGTGTAAAAGTATCACCTTTACAGTTAAGCGGATAAACCCCTTAAGTGAGGAATAGGGCAAAAGTTCACGATAGACGCAGCCATGACGTACACCGTACATGCTGTTTCCCAAAGGATTCATTACAGATGAAGAACTCTGAGGACCAAATCGAACCCCAGCGAAGTCTATGGGAAAATAAAACTGACAATATCAGTCACATGTCAGAATTTAAACTCTTATAAATATGCATTTTCCTCCCCTTTCTGCCTCAAAATTGACACCTATGGCTGCAACCCTGCCAGGTTTCATATCAGTCTGTTGAGCTGTTTTCCAACTACAAGCCACAGAACTCATTCCCTTTCTCCTCACACCATGGTTATAATGGTAATTCAACCATCTCATCCTTAACACAGGACCAATATTTAAAATATGCTTTCTAAAACACAATGTTCCGTCATCAATCTAAATGGAGACGGCAGCCAAGGAATCGGAGGAAGACGACAACGAGGTAGGGTAGCAGTGAAGGGATTAGAAAAGGTGATCAAGTGTAAGGATGGATCACTGGAGACGAAGGCCAAGATCATCCACACTCTTGTATTTCCGATCACCAGGTATGGGTGTGAAAGCTGGACAGCTAAGAAAGCTGGCAGGGAAAAAATAATAATTTGTTTGAAATGTGGTGCTGGAGGAGAGTTTTGTAGATACACCGGACTGCCAGCAAGATGAACAAGCGGGTCCCAGATCAAATCAAGCCTGAAGTATATCTCTGGAGGCAAAAATGTTGACAGCTGAGGCTGTCCTGTTTTGGGCACATCATGGAAAAGATAATCATGCTGGGAAAGGCAGCAGGAGAAGAGGAAGACCAAATATGAGATGGACTGACTCCCTAAAGGAAGCCACAGGCTTGACCCCGCAAGAGCTGAGCAGGGCAGCTGAGGACAGGATATTTTGGAGATGGCTCATTCATAGCGTTGCCATGAGACGGAGGCGACTTCACGGCACATAACAACAACAAAATGCAATGCATTTCGTTCATAAGTCTTCCAGATGCTGCTGTGTGTGTGTTCGCTGTGTGCCATCACATCAGAACTAATAGGGCTTTCAAGATAAGTGAGATTTTAAGGAGTGGTTTTACCAGTTACACAGAGACACACACAGACACATTAGCTGATAATGATACTGCTAACAAAATGCACTATTATGATGAAAACAACAGTTAAAAATGGAACAGGAAAATGGGTTGAGAGAGTGTGAATTCACCAGGCAATGTGGTTCCCTTCAAGCTTTTATTAGGGTGGAGCACAGGTCCCAGATTCAGTTTAGAGGCCAATTTCTGATTTTAGACCACTTTGGTCTGGAGGGATCTGTGCCCCGTCTGATTTAAACTGGGCCCCAGATCAGGGTTGATGTGTAAATCTCCTTTTGACATATATGGGAAAGGCAAACCAGCTATAACTTTTTTGATTTCTGAGGAAGAAAAATCTTGGAGATGCAAACGCTGGGAGTAAAGCTGCCAAATTTCTGGCAGCTAGCTTCTGGTATTTGTGTACTAGGCATCTTTGAAATTTGCTTTTTTTATTTTTTTAAAGGATGCAATAGAAATGATTTGTGCTTCCCAGAGACTTGATTTGTGCTCCGGACACAAATCAATTTGTACATTCACAGTTGCTTTGCTCCAGAAGTAAATCTTGCCACTCTGCTTCAATCCACACCTCGTACAAATCAATCTGAATCAGACTGATCTGGTTAGTAATTTGGGCCCTGTCTGAATTTGGGGCGCAGCCTAATTTCGGCTATTACACAGAGTAGAATGATGGTTCTGAACCACGAACTTTATTTTTCTTCCCCTTTTGATGCATTGCAGATGCTAATCTCCACGTACAAGGACACAACAATGACATATACATATTTCTGCCCATAACCTATAAGGGAATCCATGTAAATAGATCTCATTGCGTTGTGTTTAAAGGCTGGTGCCAACATTTCTTTATTTCTCTCACTGTTCTTTTTTTATTTCCTCCCCCCATCCTGATGACAGCCAAAGATTAAGCCGGCATTAACCTTAATGGGATGAAATGTCTAAACCTTGCAGATTACTAGGCAACGACCGATTGAAAAGTCTGGCAGATTATCCAGTGTGGATTTAAACTGTTTGTTTCCATGCCATCTGCTGATTCTGCTATACTTCTTCATTAGGATTTGTTCAAAAGGTGACAAGTCAAAGGTTAGTTCCAATGTTTGCCAGCTTGGCCATGTAACATGACCGACGTTTCAGAAATGCTTCATGGAGAACAGGGCTGGGGGAACGGAGACCCTTGAAAAACATAGGATCAGCTATGTTGGTCTTCTACAGATGCAAACTAACAAATAAGTTTAAGAAATAAATAAACAAACTGTAGGCTCTTCCTAGCATAAAACAATACCCAAAACATGTCTGAAGAATTCTTCCATTATCTCAGCAAGGTGTTGTTGTTTAGTTGTTAAGTCGTGTCCGACTCTTCATGACCCCATGGACCAGAGCACGCCAGGCCCTCCTGTCTTCCACTGCCTCCCGGAGCTTGGTCAAATTCATGCTGGTCGCTTCGATGACACTGTCCATCCATCTCGTCCTCTGTCGTCCCCGTCTCCTCTTGCCTTCACACTTTCCCAACATCAGGGTCTTTTCCAGGGAGTCTTCTCTTCTCATGAGATGGCCAAAGTATTGGAGCCTCAGCTTCAGGATCTGTCCTTCCAGTGAGCACTCAGGGTTGATTTCCTTCAGAATTGATAGGTTTGATCTCCTTGCAGTCCAGGGGACTCTCAAAAGTCTCCTCCAGCACCACAAGGTGTAGGATCCCTAAATCTAGGTTATACACAGGAAGCTACTTTATCCTGAGTCAATCCACTCCTTAACCTAGCCCAACATTGTCTACATTAGGCTAGGATGCTCATTTGGGAGCACTGCTAGGAACATCTCTTTGCAAGTGTTTGAAAATCTATACTGGCAGCCAGTCTGTGTTGAATTTCAAACTGGTGGTGTGGGTGACTGCCTCTTAAGCTTTAGGATGTCTGGGGCCTGGAGGTTTCCGGTAACCCAAGGTATGCTCTGTAAACCAAGTTGGCCGTGAAGTCCGAGTCTTTGGCACCAAGTCCCAAGTCTGAGTCCCTGTTAAAAGCAAGCTTTCTCCCCCAGAAAAAAAAGGGAGGAGTCACGAGTCAAGTCTGAGCCACTGAAAAAAAGAAAACACCAGTCAAATCCGAGTCGAGTCATTGGTGTGACTTGACAGTGAGTCCCATGACTCAAGTTCCGATCCCTGGAAGGAACTTCTCAGGTTGGAATCTTTTTCAGTCCTATCTGGAGACACCATGGATTGAAGTGGGCACTCTCGCAATGAATATCCTACGTTCTTTTACTCATACATGTTCCTGAGTGATACCCATTTTTAAAAAAAAGCAGATAGCATGCATTTTAAATGCATTTATACCCCCCAAATACATTGTACTTTTCAATATCTTAAAAGTATGCATATGAAAACGAGGAAAACCGTATCAGTCTCTGAGTCTGCAAATCAGGGTTTATAAAGGTAACCCAGTGGCACAGGTGGTTAGTACTGGGTCCTTTCAACCATGGCTCTTTATTACTAAAGAGGGAGGAGGAGGAAGCGACACGGCATGTACATATTTTCTCGCTATTGCGGTAGTTCCATTTGTAGCGTTAAATTGGGCGTAACAAAGCCAAGCATTTGAAACGAAACATAGGCGAGGTTGTTGGGAATCTCGCCAAGCCACAGGCATGGAGCCCGGCCAAGGGATGAAATGAGGGCAGGTCCAAGTGGCCTTGCCCGTCATCCGTTCTCGAGAGCGAGGAACAACGAGGGTGAAGAAAGCAAGCAGAGGACAGCTGACTATACCCATAAAGCCAAGCTAGCCCGTAAGCTAAACATATTATGAACAGTAATGGGCAGAAACGTACTGCAAAGACTTTTTAGGTGCTCGGATTCAGGATTGATTCATACTGGCTCCCAGTCAGCTTCTGGACACAACTCAATCTGCTACGTAGATCAATACAATTTATTGAGTTTAACTCTTTTTTTTTTTAATGTCCTGTTTCATTTTGTCCCTCAGCGCACCTAACAAATGAAATTTAAATACAACTAACTAACAACAAATACTACAGAAGAGAAGCATAAACACAGGCAGCCACCTCAGACATGTTTAACACCAAGCCTTTGATTGTGATATGCCCAAAATACAATTCCCCACTGTGAAAGAGTGCCTTTCTGCTCTTCCCTCTCCTTCTCGTCATCCATGCTTGATGTTTATTCATTTTCATGTCATTGTTAACTTGCACTTCTAAAGTAAAATACCATTCAAAGTAGACCCCATATCTTGACGGGACTTCAGGGAAGAAGAACACAGAATCATAGAATTGAGTTGGAAGCGACCTATAAGGCCGCCGAGTCCAACCCCCTGCTCAAGGCAGGAATACAAATCAAAGCAGATCTGACGGTTGTCCAAGTTTCTCTTGAATGCCTCCAATGTTGGAGCACTCCCCACCTCCCGAGATCATTGGTTCCATTGTTGTACTGCTCTAACAGTTAACAAGGTTTTCCTGCTCTTCAGCCTAAATCTGGCTTCCTGTAGCTTGAGCCCATTGTTACGTATCCTGCACTCTGGGATGATGGAGAACAGATCCTGCCACTCTGTTTGACTACCTTTCAATAATTTGAAAAGTGCTATCATATCTCCCCTCAGCCTTCTTTTCTCAAGGCTAAACATGCCCAGGTCTTTCATAGGGCTTGGTTTCCAGTCCCCTGATCCTCCTTGTTGCCCTCCTCTGAACTTGCTCCAGTTGTCAGCATTCTTCTTGAAGTGCGGTGTCCAGAACTGGATGCAGTACTCAAGATGAGGCTTGACCAGGGCTGAATAGAGGGGAATTAGTACCTCACGGGATTGGGAGACTATTCTTCTGTTAATGCTGCCTAAAATAGCATCGGCCTTTTACATACAGGAGAAGGTTCCGGAGCACATGTCTCAGTAATTTGCGTAAACTGTGCACAAAACTAATGTATTTTTTTTCTTTGAGAAAAGACATGCACATTCACACCTACAGAGCAAAGACAAATTGACTTGCTGATTGTTAAAGAAGATGCAAATAACCCCTCTGGTGCTTTTATTTCTTTAAGTCAGTGCAACAAGCCAGCAGCCATAATCATTTTGCACAACTGAACAATGTTATGCAATTTTGTTCAGTATGGACAAAAATATTCTTGTCTGCCTGTCGAGAGTTCCAGTAAATGCCACAACCTTTCACATAGTGAGGAGAATAAACTTATGGGACCTTGTTCCTCCTGTGTGAGGATGAAGGAAGTGAGGAATTCAATCCTTGTTCCAAGTAGAGGACTGGCCTCTGATGGTTCTTCAAAGAGAGGACATGGCTACCCTCCACATGTCATAAGAACATCAAAAGAGCCCTACTGGATCAGGCCAAGGGCCCCTCTAGTCCAGCTTCCTGTCTCTCACAGTGGCCCCACCAAGTGCCTCTGGGAGCACACGAGACCACTAGAGACCTGTCTCCTGATACCCCTCCCCTGCATCTGGCATGTCTTGTGATGATTCCTTCTGGAGAGGACCTGGAGTGGTCCAGGATGGAGAGAACTGGGGAGGTCCCAGCTGTGGCTCCATTGTTTTGAGATGCTTTTATGCCTCTCTTCAAAGCAGCTCTGTAAATGAAGCAATTGCATTGAGAAGGGAGGAAAGGGAGGGGGGGCCCTATCCAGGCAGGGAGATCGTGTTATTTTGGATGCAAAGCAGAGGCTTATCTGTCTTACTGTTGCAGCACCAGAGAAAATCAATTTTGACACGGAACTGCCACTTTACAAGCAAATAACTATACTTTCCAATAACCTAATCTGTGCAGAGCCTACTGAAAATTCCCTGAAGAACTAGTAGTTAAAACCTCCATTAAATCAAAGGCTTTAATATGGGAAAGGAAAAGAAGATGCCGTTTGACTTGGGAATGTAATGGACTCAGTGGGGAAATAAATATGTTGTTTTCTGTGTACAGTTACAGACTTTGAGAATGCCGGCTCCATTTCAAAGGGAATTCTCTCAGCCCAGAACTCACTCCTAAACAGATGTGATTTTTGCTTATTCAAAAACATTTAGGTAACAATTACTGCATAATAAATTATAATTGCCTCTTCCTTTCTTCCTTTTGCCCCCTCGTTTTTTTTGCTCAACAACCCGGTGGCTTTGGAAGCAAACATAAAGGAAATGAACATTGCTGAAAACCATAGATCTCTCTCCTTTTTTAAAAAACAAGGAGATCTTGAAGACTCAGTACAAAACTGTATCTTAAAAACAAAGTGTTTTCCAAAGGATAAACATCGCCTTGAAACAGACATAAAAATAAATTTAAAAAAATTAAAATGTTTCCAGCCTTGGTATTTCTAATGGGGAGAAATCGTTTGATTTAAATGAACACATTTTCTGGGTTGGTGTGGATCTCCTTGGTCATGGCTTGGGTCAGATAGTTTGGCTGCTGTTGTGAGGGTCCAAGTGTGTGTGTGTGGGAAGATGGGTGCTCCCTCCCCCCAATGAAACTGACCCACTCTCCTGTCCAGGGGTCTTGGAAGAGCAGTGGTTGGTTCTCCTACGGCACAAAAGATGGGGTGGCAGTTCTTCCCAGGCTTCCAGCCAGCCTTCCGATCTCAACTCTCACAACCCTGCTTCTTCCTCCTCCTCTTCCTTTATCTCTGGGTCCTGCCACTCCACCCCATCTGTAGCCTCATCCTCCAGTTGTAGCTTATCCTCCTCCCGTCTCCCACCTGGACGTTTTGTCCTCCTTTCAATGTCCATGGGCTGCCTCATTGCCAAGGGCTCCAAGTAGTCTTCTGAGGGGTTCGGGGACCTAGTGGATGGCAGTAGCATCCCTCTTTCAACTTTGTACTAGAAAGTGTGTCCACCACACTTCTATGGGTGAACAGGAGAAAGGGCCGCTCCATTCATCTGAAGAAATGTTCACGGACACACAAAAGTTTATAAAAAATATAAATGAAAGGTGGTCTTATAGGTGCTACAGGATTATTTCTGGTACAAGTAGCAGCTGGAGTTTATTTAAAATTTAGCCGGAAAACAAAGAAGAAGGTGGGCTGTTACCAGCACAACAAGCTTTGACACCCCAGTAAGCATCCTTATTAGAAACCTGGTACCCATTTATTATGTTTGCAACCAAGGAATTCTCATAAAGAAGGCTGACCGCCGAAGAATTGATGCTTTTGAACTGTGGTGCTGGAGGAGACTCTTGAGAGTCCCCTGGACTGCAAAGAGAACAAACCTATCCATTCTGAAGGAAATCAACCCTGAGTGCTCACTGGAAGGACAGATCCTGAAGCTGAGGCTCCAATACTTTGGCCATCTCATGAGAAGAGAAGACTCCCTGGAAAAGACCCTGATGTTGGGAAAGTGTGAGGGCAAGAGGAGAAGGGGACGACAGAGGACGGGATGGTTGGACAGTGTCATCGAAGCAACCAACGTGAATTTGACCCAACTCCGGGAGGCAGTGGAAGACAGGAGGGCCTGGCGTGCTCTGGTCCATGGGGTCACGAAGAGTCGGACACGACTTAACGACTAAACAACAACAACAGCAACCAAGGAATTCTCACTTCACAGACCACCAAAAGGCTATTTTGAATTCTAGATTAATCCATTTTGATGCCTCGCCATCATGGCTTCAATTGCCTTGAAGCCTTGCATAGTGCCATCAAATTTCCATTGGTTGGTTTTAACCATTTGTTCGTAAGTCCATCTGGTTTTAAAAATACAAGCCATTGCATTTTTGTTTGAACTACACACCTGAAAATGTTATTAATACTATTCACTTTAAAAATACAGATAGAAGGCTTTGAAAGACAGGTGCATCCTACACTAAGGTGCTCACCACAGAGGAAGGGTTGGGTGTGGTGTGAATGCAGGTGGACCCAAGTATACCAGGATCCTGGCATAATCATGAAAATGGCTGACTACCTATGTTATGTAATTAATCAATTTTAAATATTTTTAGGCTGCCTTTCTCCTTAAAAGGAACTAAGGCAGCTTGTTAGTTCCAACGAAAGTAGACCCTTTGAAATGAGTAGGATTTCATGAGCCACCGCTTACATAGGTCTGGTTTTGGTGGGTTAGCTTCAGGATGGAAGCTGCTTTAGTATAATGAGTCAGGCCTTTGGTCCATAGAGCTGAATATTGTCAACTGGGACTTGGAGTGAGGAAACGGGGGATTCAATTCACGGACCCTCTGACTGAAGATGGTGTGCTCTACCACTGAGAGGCACCCTCTTCCAATACAGTAGCAAATACTTCCTGGTGATCTCCTACTCAGTCAAGCAAGCCCAGCTCTTGGGATGGAATGGCTTCTCCAGTTGAGACTAACACCAGATTTAGATCTGTTTATTTTCCAGACATGGGTAAATTCCACTCTCTCCCACCCCAGTTTCGTCCCTTTAGCTTGGCTGTCCTTGTAGCTCTCTCCCATTGCTAACAGAACTGTTGTCCCAAGTTCCCGAGAGATTAATGTATTTATTGACTTCTATAAGATGTTGTACCAATCAGTGTTAACTGTCCCTGACAGAGACATAAAGGAGCTATTAAATTAGATCTGAGGCCCTATTAAATTACTCAGCAAGCAACGGCATGGCTCCCCTTATCTGGGACAGAAATTAATGCATGTTATTAGAGCCTTGTATTTCAGGGCCATTCTCAGAAGGAACTGGAAACCTTGCAAAAAGGTGGCGGGGGAAGGGATCTGAGAAGAAAAACAGAAATGCTGCGCTGTGGCACTCCCTTAATAAATCCACCACAGCTTCTCTAATGCAGTAGAAAAAGGACGATTCCCCCGCAGTCTCCCACCCACTAGTTCTCCCGTCCTAATCAGATTAGTGACAAATAAAATTAAACCATTAAGGCAATTAAGTAATTCTTAGTTAACATATGATCAACCACTTGCATGCAAATGTTCTCATTGCCTTTCTATTAAATGAGCTGATCAAAACCAATTACAAGTTTCCTAGGAGTTATTCACGTCTTGCAAATTCAATGGTCCAATTGTTCTCCCTTGAACATCTGGGAAGGGTTTGCACACTGAAGATGTGGGCTGTGAGGATGGAGAGAAGAGACCCCACTCCTTCATATTCACCCATTAGCCACATCAAATGCATAGAGTTGTACAAAAACATAGGGTACCATGGCAAAATCCCCCTAAGATTTAAGATATTTAAAATATTTGTATTCCACCTTTCTCCTTAAAAAACAACCCATGGTGGCAGTAAAGAGTAAGGGAAGAGGGAAGTAAACAGGGGTGTTCTGCATGGTCATTCAGTGCAGATGTTTGAAGGGGAGACCAGGAGTCCTTCAACACTACTGTCTGCACAGTAGGAAGAGACAGGGATGATGAGATCAAAGATGTCTGCAACATCTTTATACCTGGCTGGATGTTTTTGCCAGTGGGCGTAAAGACCGACACCTTTTGCAAGCGCCGACCTGGAACAGAAGGACAGTAGCTTGAGGTCCTCCCCATCCACACTTCGGCATTTTGGGAAAGATCATCAGTGGCCTTCAGTAGTCTGTGGATGGAGCAAAGCAGCAAGAGCAGGGGAGGTCTCCAACAAGAAGAACATCAAATGCTGGAGGCAAGCGTTAGGAGAAATTGGAAGTTGGATTATCAGCAACCATATTGTGTCTTTAGAGCTACACACTTGGCATTAGGCCTTCCCCATTGAGAGTGATTCTGAGCCACTGGTAGATTGACAGCACTTGATGGTCCTCCTTATGAACAGTGATGGGTCATGAGTTGCTGGGGCAGAGGCATCAAGGAGCAGCTAGCATAGAGGTCAACTTGGAGTGTTCTGTAGATGGAAGAATCCCTGCCATTCTCCAGAACAGGAAGAAGTGTGTGGTGGTAGATGACTCCTTAAGGAACAGGACAGAGGCAGCAGTGTGTGGACCTCTCAGCATACCTCAGCAGTGTGAGAGATATGCTGGCTTTCTGGTGCAAAGAGCCAAGATGTAGCAAAGACTCAAGAAGCCCACTGATCACATCCCATTCCTTTTGATCCATGAGGGAGCAAACAATTCTGCCAGATAATGGCCTTCAACATAGTAGAAATAACTATGAGGACCTTGGGACACAGGTGTTTAAACTTTAAAAAAAAACTTGCCTAGTTTGTAAGATTTATAGATGTTTTCACTGCATCAGAAAGGTGGCAAAAGTGGGGAAATGACTTCTCTACACCTGAGAAAATAGTAAGACTCATGACCTTCTTTTGTCTAGCTAGGCATTATCTGTTTTGGAAGGCAGGCTGAAGAGTTTATCTGGTGGTTTGGTTTGGTTTCATTTAGTTTTCTTTACAGCTGGTCCTTAGTTATGTCTGAGCTGTTTGATGTTCAATGAATACAGTCCCCATCTTTCCAAATGCCAGAGAAAACTCTACCTCCTGAGCTTTCTCTCTTTAGGTATTGAGATAGGATAAATCTGAATAAATGAGGAAAAGAAGCACAGGCTCCTTTCCTGATACATCATTGCTCTCTTCACATGGAGATCAATAGTCTGAAGAGGACACTATTCTCTATAAATGCAACATCTCCACAAAACTGCAAACTCTTCTGGATATCGTATCAGGTATATACCTTTGCACATGATTCTTCTCCAAATCAATAAAATAATGGGGGTGGTGGGAGAGCTTTTCGAGTCCCACTCTTCACAAGTACAAACTAATATTATCCACAATAAGCAAGTGAGGAGTGCTAGTAAAAAATTATCATTATCTGAGATTTTCCAGTGTCTCTTGCCATGCCGAGATTCTCCACGGAGACTTCCCATACCTACATCACTGAGATTTCCTGGTTTCATGCAAAAATGACACCGTCCGTTCTTCATTTCTGCCCACTGTTCTCCACAGGAAGCTACCAAATGCTACATACCTTATTACCCCCTTCTAGTGAACCTTGCTCCAGGAAAAATGCTATTTTGTACAGGAATTGGAAAAAAACCCAATTCCTGTCTCTTCTCCCCTTTCTAGGGGCATCCTGCACAGAAAAGATGTCATCCTGCACAGGAATGTCAACAGTCCTGTACATCTTGATATTTCATCTGCCCTTTCCATGTGAATCCTGTACAGGAAAGGCACTTTTCTATATAGGAATTTTAATACTCCCGAGCAGCTAGGATTTTTTTTCCAGAACAAAAAAAAAACACCAAAAAACTTCCCATGAGATTTCTTGGAGAAAACCATCTCACTGTCTTTGTCAAGGCTGGCAGAAGGTTTTGAAGGTTAGGAGTCAATGAACATATACATTTGTCTACATCACACTTTATGTTATATGTATGATGAATAGGACTTCTTGATCACCACACATACATCACTGCCACACACCACACTCAATCCTCTCGATCTCTAACTGTGTGAACCAGTTTAAACACTATGTGAGTTCAATCTTGTGTATCATTTGTGTGCTCCAGAATTTGGCTACAGCTCAACAGCGTAACACTAGCTCAGTAGAAGATCTGATGTATCCCACACAAAAGGTCACAGCTGTGATCTTGTCATGAATCTCAGGGAAATGACAGAAACAACCTTCAAAAAGTGGGCCTTGAACAACAAATCTTTGAAGAGTTCCGGACAGGCATTGGATGGTACTTGACTAGAGGGACCAGCAGTCTCATTCAAACTCACATATTCAATATTTTCTAACTAGTTTAATAGCTTCCTTGTTCTCTCCATTTTGTTCAAAAGGCTGTCCTTCGTTTCCTTCCACTGCCATGTTTTCTAATCCTTCCTCAACAGCATCAATTGTAAGCCGTGCCCTATAGACATTTATTTTCCGAAATCATCTGTAATGTATTGTATGTACCTTAAATGAGTCTACTTCATTTACATGATTGCTCTATTAATTTCCTTCTCATTGATTTACTCCACTTTACTACACAGGAAACCACGCCCCAGGTCCCACTTCTACCTTGCTTCGAAAAACTCTGGGTTTGTGGTTTCCAACCTCCTTGTCACATCTCTTAACCATTTGTCTTCATTCATCCATCCCTTATCTTCTGCCCCCTTTACCCTCCCACTGTTCCATCTTCCTTCTGTTCATTTTGCATTCTCCTCCCCTCCCTCCTTCTTTGCTTTAGCGCAGTTAATAAATCTACTGAAGAAAGGTTAAAACCTCAGAAGATGCAGGTTTAAAAGCAAAGTAACACCAGCAATAAAATTCAAGAGTCCTCGGCACAGCAGAAGGCAACACAGGGGCTCCCAAAGCATTTACGAAAATCCTGGGTATCATAGGTGTAATTTAGTGACAAGGAGTTCTCTCTGATTATGTTCGTTTGCAGTTCTGTTGGGTCACTCTGCCCTTTTGTCCCCTTTGGGTCTATGGAGACTTTCCAAAATTCCCTAACTGTATAACCTCATCATGATTTATTTTCCTGACATGTTTTATGGATGCCTCCGCATGTGCAGATGTACACAGAAACATGGTTCCATTGTTTCCAGCCACAGACTGGGTTCCTGCAGGCCAAGCTATACATCTGTCAGAGCTAATGACTCAGGATAGGATTTTTAAGATTTGTTTAGACAACAAATCACATGATTTCTCATTCTATCTAACTTACAAACACCTTCCAGGCGCCTATACATGGCTCACCTGGGAGAAAGGCCTCAGCTGGAAATCTTTGATGACTAACTAGGCCTAGCTCCACCTAAACTTCCTGTTCCTGTCCCAGTGCTAGCTGGGAGCTTTCTTTGTGAACATGTTTTTTTTTCCTAAGCATGTCTTCACTTCCTCCATTGAGGCCACAGGATGCAGGATGCAAAAACTAAATAAGACCTTTGAATGAGATTCAGGGCTGTGCAGAAATGGATCAGAATGCTAATCAAGGATGTGATGGAAGGAACTACTGTGTTATTTTTCTGATGTAGTCTCAGGCTGTTTACAAACACGAGCAACAAAGGATTTAAACCACCACATGTATACAAGAGATGGTCCTAAATCCATATTGTTGTTCTTGTTGTCTGAGGCAAATAGCATCAGCTTGGAAAGCTGATTATTACAGCAGGGCCAGTGAGAGTTTTCCTTGCAATATAAAGGAGGAATATTTTTAATCCAATGTTCATCAGGCAGCAAAAGATTAACAACACCCTTCTGCAGTTATAATTACCAAACATCCCCAGCCCTTTCTTTGCCAGTTGGTATTCGTGTTCTACAGATGAACATATGCATATTAGATTAATGCAGGGGTCTTGCTTTACAGACTGTAGGTGAATTTGCACTTCTTGTTCCATGTGATGTGCTGGGGCAAGACTTGTAGCATCAAAACCTAAGGAGAGAGCGGGGCAACTGCACATTATTTTCAAGCTGAGATTGCATGATCTGAGAGAACATGGGGGAAAATACTTGGCCAAACACAACCCACGTCTTGGCTCCGTTGACAAGAAAGACCAAACACAACCAGATTGCCACAAGTGTCTTGAAGCAGAAACGTATAGGGAAGAGCAGGACCATTTTAACGACCTAAGTTTCTCATCCACACGTGGCTACTGCTCCCTGCTGGCCCAGCCTTCATTTTAGCCTGATTGTACAGCAGTTGACGAGATGAACTTCAGAGGTGCTGGCCTGCCTGTGAGCCTCTCATCTATCTGATTGTTCATTGTGCTCCCTGCATGTTTCTTGTGAAGCACGCACAGCTCCCTGGGTCCCAGCAGAGGCGGCTTTGCTGCAGCCCGGCATCAATATGTTTGGCGCTGAATTCATTTCTGTAGGGAGCCGAGTAAATCTGAACTTTCCAAAATCATTTGGCCCCTATTACTGGTAAGCACTGCTCTTAAATAGGTTGTAACTCCAACTAATAGGCTCTGTAATCGCAGCCAAATTGAACAAAAGACTCTGCTATGGCTGACTATCCGTCATTTTTATTGCCAATCAAATGCCCAATTTAAGAAGGAACAGAACTCTCCCCCACACCTTGGCACACTTTTTTAAAACCTTCATGCGGCTCTCGTTTAGTCCAACACCCACACATCTAACAGCAATAGTAGACGAACACGTTTATTGTGGAAGTGAGTTTCTAATAGGTTAATATGGATGCTCCACCTGTCACTGTTTACCAGACTGTGTCATTTCAGGAAGGTCTAATCTGCCAACTGTTGTCTCCCTCTCTCTCTCTCTTTGTAATTTTCTTAGTCTTAAAATGGATCCATCCTCTTTCCACGTTGGTTTGATAAAACACTGTATAAACTCTTCACGCTCATTTTGTGCTCAGTTCTCCAAATTTACATGGCTCCGGCTCAGTCAGTAGGAGCACCTGTCTGTGGAGCCATGAGCTGGGAGTTCAATTCCTCACTGTGCTTCCCAGAAGACCAAGCCTGTCTAGCGTTGGCCAAGCTGCATAATCCTGGAGCTCCACCAGAAGTACTTTATACCTAGGAAATCTGGCAGGTGTTGCCATAGGTCAGAACTAATCTGATGGCACATCATCATCATCATTGTCATCATTATTCTTGTTGATGTTGTTACTGTTATTATTAAGGGCTTTTGCCTAATATATATTTGTTTATTATTTACAAGATTTTTTAGCCGCGCCATTACCAATGGTCTCTGAACGGCGTACAACAATATTAAAATATGTTGCATACACATATTCTCCATTGACTGAAGCATCTTTGTGGACATTTTCCAACCTTAGGTATTTCTAGTTATTCATATTTTCCTAATATATGTATGTATTGGGCACATGAAACATACCGGAAGCTTTAAAAACTTTCTGCATCAAGCTATGCTTTGTCTTGCCTTAAGAGGTTGGGAGGTGTGAACAGGGTGATCTTGGTGAGAATCCTGAAAGGACCAGAGTCCCGAAACTTTCTGTCTCAAAATGGAAACCTATAAAATATAGTACTAGCAAATCACACAAAGGCAAATTTTAAACAAAGCATTCCCCAAAAGGGCACAAAACAATTCCAAGAATATGGGACTGGTCTACGAATAAGAATGTAATGTAGGAGAAATGTGGGAAAGCACGGGAATTATTTTCGGCCCAGAGTGTTGAGATGATCTGCCTCTTTTTCTGTCAAGGTCATTACAATCTACACAAAATGTCTCTGTGCAAAGTAAAGTCCCTTCTCTTTCAAAAGCGAAACACAATGATGATGCATGGAGTGATGTTCAAAAAGAAGCAACCAACCCATCCACTGCTTTTGATTGTTAGAAGTCCATGGAACAAAGCAGCAACCTCATAGTTCTGCAAAGAGATGCAATCTGGCACCTAAAATGTTCATGTCCTGTGATTCAGAATGTCAAGAAATGTCTTGTTGTTCTCGCCAACAAGAAAAATATTGCAATTTCTTTTCCTCATGTGCAAGGATGAAATAAGCAAAGATTACATCCCTAGGCTTGCATTAAACCTGGGTGAGATGAAACACTTTCCAGCATTACAGCCAGAAATCGGGGATGTAATAGGTTCTGCAGCTTATTCTCAGAAAACGGGTAAAAAGATTAAGATGAAACTTGGACATTTTGGAAAGGTAGGACTAAGGATGGTTCATCTCAAATAAATTATGAGTGGCTTGTTGATGGGAATTTAACATTTGACAAGTTCAGGAGATACCATCTTTTTCTCCTTCTCCCTGCAGATTTTGCTGTTGTTGCATTTAGTAGGCGATGGCTCTGTTTGTACGGCATCTTCCAAGAAACCGTTGTGTCAGGAAGATTCAATATACAGATTTCCTTATGAACTGCTGGATAGCTCAGTAGTTTAGGTCTCTGGCTGTAGAGCCAGAGGTTGGGAGTTCGTTTCCCCATTGAGTCTCCTTGACGGGGGTTGAACTTGATGATCCATAGTGTCCTTTCCAACTCGGCAGTTCTAAGATGAGGATGATGACAATTAGTGTGCCATGTTTGTAGGTTTTCATTTAAAAAGTTATCTTTGTGGAGTAGCTAGCAGGGAGAGGTGAGGCTGGGAGTGACAGTTCCTTGGAAGATGGGAGAGGAAGGGTTAATGATGACAAAGGCAGTCAATTGTGAATATTTGACAAAGTTCTCTCTGTCTCTCTTTGGTTTGGATCCTCCTTCCTTGGTGTGTGTGTGTGTGTGTGTGTGTGTGTGTGTGTGTGTGTGTTGTGTGTGTCAAATTGATTTCATGCAAGAGCTGAATCAGAGCTCCTACAAGATAAACAGTCACTCCCCACTTCCCCTGATTTATTTGTTTGGAAGTACATTTATTGACTTATTTTATTTTATTTAAAATATTTTACCCTGTCTTTCTCCTTAAGAAGGACCCAGGGCAGCTTAAAAGACATTAAAAGCCAAAAGCAGTAAGTAAACAGATACTGAAAAGGATGAGACAAATACCGCAGTAAAAGACAGTAAACAAAAGCAACACCAAGCACGCATTCAAAGCAGCAAGACACAACTCTCCATTGAAAAACGCCACTCAAACAGCCAGTCACTGAGTGAAAGCTTGCTTGAAGAGACAGGTCTTTGCCTGCTTGTGGAAGGACGGCAAAGATGGGGCCAGCCTGGCCTCCAGTGGGAAGGAGTTCCAGCAACAGAGAAGGCCCACTTCCATTACCCTACCAAACACATTCGTGAAGGTGCCGGGATTGAGAAAAAAGCCTCCCTGGATGATCTCAACACTCAGGCAGGCTCATCATGGGAGATGTGGTCTTTGAGATGGCTCAGACACAAGCCATTCAGGGCTTTATAGGTTAGAACCAGCACTTTGAATTGTGCCTGGAAATGGATTGGCAGCCAGTGGAGCTGCTGTAACAGGGGGGTTATGTGATCCCTATGGCCAGCCCCAGTTAGCAATCTGGCTGCCACTTTTTGGACCCACTAACGTTTCTAAACACTTTCTGGAGGCAGCCCCACATAGAGCGTATTGCAGTAATCCAGCCAGGAGGTAGCTAAGGTGTGTGTCACCTTGATTTAGGAAAAATCAAGGGTTAGAATGCTCTTCATTTTTATTTTGTGCACAACAGTATCTTGGCATATCTGGTTGTTCTCTCTTGGTGCATGCTGAAGCCCCACTGCTTTCAAGGGGGATGAGATTTATTTCCTACCACCACAAACTAGAGATTGTGCCAAACACTAAGACTGCAGGACATCACACTCTGCATTTCCCTAACAGGATACCGATCAAAAAGGCTACCACACTAACCAGCATGTCTGCTCTTGTTAGGTCAAAGTTGAGAGAGGTCATAGCAGCCTTACAGAATTAGGCACTTGAAAGGGGAGAGCTTTCTTTCTTTCTTTCTTTCTTTCTTTCTTTCTTTCTTCCTTCCTTCCTTCCTTCCTTCCTTCCTTCCTTCCTTCCTTCCTTCCTTCCTTCCTTCCTTCCTCCCTCCCTCCCTCCCTCCCTCCCTCCCTTCCTCCCTCCCTCCCTCCCTCTTCCTTCCTTCCTTCCTTCCTTCCTTCCTTCCTTCCTTCCTTCTTGCATGATTGTGATTATATAGAGTCATGAGAATCCTTTCTTCTCAAAGTTAATATTCTCTTTATTTGTTCTAAGGAACTGAACACAGAAATGAGGTTTTGCAAGAATATGTTTCTGTGAGGAAGAGCCATCAAACCATTTCTCCTCAGCTATGGAGGCTTGCCAAATTCTCATTCCATGTGTTAGCTGTGCCATTCCTGTTAAGAAGTATGTACCAGTATATTTGGTGGAGTTCTCACGCAGTAACTCTTCGAAGGACTAGAGATCCCAATAAATTGACTACTATGCAATGTATTCTTCTTACTCTCTGGTATGTGGGTGTTTGTGAATACGCATCATTGTGATATCATCATCATCATCATTTTAGAACGGTAGAGCTGGAAGGGACCCTATGGATCATCAAGTCCAGTCGCTATCAAGAAGGCACAGCGGGGGATTGAACTCCCAACCTTTGGCTCCGCAGCCAGAGACCTCAACCATGAAGCTATCTAGCAGTTCCTAGCCAGTATGCCATTGCGTATGGACCACTGGAGCCCCTCTCTTTGATACCACGTGACATGCATGAGTGCTGAATTCCGTCTTGCCCCATCATGGTGACATTTCCATAAAGAAAGGAACAGCTGCTTTATCATTTATAACTTGTGTAGAAAAACACAAAGAAAGGAACCCGCTATCAAAATCTTATCATGAAAATTGATAGTGTTTACTTAAAGCTTATTGCAGCTTCAACAGATATTGAAGACACTAATAAATCTAACTCTAAGATTCATCACAAGTCTCACGTCTTTTTGATGTACACAGTGTCCTCTATGATCTGTATCAAACTAGGGAAAATGGGATTCTTGTTTGCAATTTTCTAGGGTTTCCGCTTGTGTCTTTTGCAAAAGAAACCACAAAAGCAATGAAAACAACATACCTTTCATCATTTAAATAGTGGTACCCTTGACACTCCTTTGATCTACCTATTCATTTCTGAAAATACCTTTAAGACTGTGATCTAATATACTGTACATTTACCTGTGAGTAAATGTCTCTGAACTGAATACCACCGATTTTTGAGTAGACAATAGTCTTTATATTTTGGGAACAAGTAGCTCTGGCCCAACAGGAGAGATGCCAGAACCAGATGGAGTGTGACAGCCATGATGGGCTTTCTCGTTTACCACTTGGCCCTTGCAAATGGGCCCTTGCCATGATTACATGGCAGTCGTGGTGCTTTTTCCTGTGAGCAGCTGCAAGTGGTCACCATTTAACTTCCCATAATGCACTTCTCAATAAGCATCATGGGATACTGAGCTGCTTAGAAGCATCATGGGATACTGTCCTGGTGGATATCATTAGAATAAAAAATAAAGAGGGTCCAGGACAGGTACCAGCCTGGGAAGTGACCCATAGGGAGCCCTGACCCTTTTTTGGCTGAATGTGTTTCCGATCTTCAGATTTGCCTTGTGAAAACTCATGGACTGGTACCTAATATTTCCGTTTTCCAGATTCAATTCTCTCTCTCTAAAATTTGCAAAATTAAATTTTGGAGGCAAGAAGGGATGGTTCTTGCTTCTAATACAGCAAGTGGAAACCTGTCACTTTCCTGTTATGAAGAGATGATCATGGTGGCGAGTAGGGTGCTGGACAAACCTAACAAGAGTTCTAATTCAAAAATATCTGGAGCGCCACAGTTTTTCTTCACAGGAGATAATGCACATGAACACAAAGGTACCATACACTGCAAGGCTGCCATTTTCTCCTTTGCAGTTTCTGACACGTATTTTAAACCATGATCTCTCTCTCTCTCTCTCTCTCTCTCTCTCTCACACACACACACACACAAAAGTTTTGTGATCCTTTAAAGACTAACCCACTTCATTTGGCACTAGCTTCCAGCCCAGTTCTTCAGATGCATGCTGGGGGCAGACAAGGAAACCTCAAAGCCTATTAGTGTATAAGGTGGCACAAGACTCTTTACTGGTGTCACGGTAATGGACTACAGATTATCACAGCCTCCCCTCCGTGCCAGTGTTAAGCTATTTTTAACGCAATTAAATCACTTCACCAAGAGTACACCTCTAAAAAGAACAACCTTCTGGCGTGACAGACTCAATGAAGTCTGACTGGTATATTAGAGTGGTTGCACAAGACAGTGCAGAAGCTTCTACAACAAGATGCACATATCGGTAAGGGTGTGCATGTACGTGTGTGGATTTGGGACACGGATCACTGGTGCCTTTTTCCGTCTGTAGAAAGTTGGTCAGCATGGAGAACCTTCTGTGCTACCATGGAGACACACGGGTGAATGGCATATGATGACAATCTGGTCTCTCACTTGGGCTCTTTAACAGTGGCAGGGACCTTTTTTTTTTAAACAGCGCGACACACAGGTTTAGGATCACCCATGGCGATCAAGACAAAATTACCTGACCACTCCCCCATCCAGAGATACAGCAGTTAGGTTTGGAGGAAGGAGAAACCCCCACGGGTATGAAGGGGACTTTATTTTTGTAAGCCTAACGGTGGGAAGGGACAATGCATGCACTGTATGTCATACAACAGTGGTCCCCAACGTCTTTGGAACCGCGGACCGGCTGAGCCTCTAAGGAAGGCGGGGGGGCCCCCGCAGGTGCGTGCGTGTATGCTCTCGGGCGCATGTGCAAAGCGGTGGGGGAGCGCCCGCCCGCCTGCCAGCGCCGGCGTGAGCGCTCCCCCACCCCTTCGCGCATGCGCAGGGGTGCCCACACGCCCGCCCGCGCACCCCTTCGTGCAGGCGCTCAGGCACTTGGGCGCATGCGTGAAGGGGTGGGGAGCGCGCAGGCGGGCGTGCAGGCGCCCCTGCACATGCGTGAAGGGGTGGGGGAGTGCTCACGCCGGCGCTGGCACGTGCGCACATGCGCACAGCAGCTGTGGGGAGGGGAGTGCATGCAGGGGGGCGGGAGGTCTGTCTTCACGGCCCAGTCCGGCTCAGGCCATGGCCCGGCACCGGGCCACAGACCGGGGGTTGACGACCTCTGTCATACAACATAAAGGTTGTTTTCTGTTGGGGTACAGCTCAGACCTTCCTGTAGTTACACAAAGACAAAAACTATGTCTGATGTCGTGTGACTCAATCCATGTGATATATCCTTAGAGCCATAGATGGACCTATAAAAGGGAATAATCTGGACCTTTCTGAATTCCGGCCCGACAATCTTTTTCATTCGTGTTATTTTGATCTCTTTCTTTCCTTTTCCAAATGGAAACATGAAATAAAGTGGTGGTGGTGGGTAAACATGACAGGGAAAATAAAGCTTGAGGCAAAGGCACATCCTAATAGGGACTGGAAGCATGACTCCCGCTTACTGTCATCATATTTCACAGCTAAAATGCTTACTACATTTTTAACCGTGACACGTTCGCTTTTGCCAGTTATGGTTTTGAAGTAATGATGTAAAATTCATTTCATCTCCCTCCCCTCCCTTCCTCTCTGTCTTTTATCCAAAGGCTCGCTTTTTCATACACAACATCAGGGTTGTCATATCTGAGGAATTATTAAAATAAGACGAAGGCTGCTAGAGCCGAGCAGAAATTCTGCTTTGAGCTGGCATCCTCGGGAGACACATGAGCTCAATCTCATTAGCTGTTGCCGGGAATCGTCCTAGTCACCAGGTTCAAGGTGATGAAAGATTAGGCTGTTTGGCCTCTGTTCATTCTGTATTCGGCACACGTCGCTGCCTACCCGTGAACACGAAATTACATTGAACCTGGGGAGTCTAACTCCATTAATTTTAAATGGAAGATTAATTTAACAATATGCGGCAGATATTTGTTACAAACCTATCATGTACAAGTGACGGTTGGCAATAAATTGTAGTGACTCACAACTGGCCGGTGGCACAGACTCAAATAAATCAGGTGCCATTTGTGCATAATTGCTGTTTTTTAAAGACAGGGAGAAGAGAGATACCTTTCTTTGATGAAAGATCAGCCTCCTTTGCTCAAGGAACGAGCAGCAGACATTAGAAGCACCCCCACCAGCTTCAGAAGACATCTTATGGGGAGGGGGGGCACCATTATCATTCCCCCCCCCCCACAAAGCAGAGCAAGCTGCTATTTTAAAAACCTTGTGAAGGTAGAATCTTGTTTATCCATATGCCCAGGAAATGTCTGGTATGTTTCGATACCCAGGAAATTTTACCCTACGCTACTCTAAATTGGGAACAAGGAGGAAATACTGTTCTCCATTTACCAAAGTCATTGGTGATAATTGGATGTTCAAGAGATGGTTTCCTGAACGCACAAGCAAAAGAAGCAGGTGAGCACCATCACTGTCCATCATTGCTCTCCCTGCATGGGGAGTCTGAAAGGGAGAGCTCCTGCTATATTTTGAGGTTCTCCATATGAGTCAGAACCCAACACCCACCCACCCACCCATGTTCCAGTTGTGTGGACAGTCTGTGGATTTAGAGATCACTGTCTTCTTGTTGCTGTCCATGTGAAGACTGCAAAGATAGTGGGGGCAGGGCCAGCCTGTGCCTTCCCTTCCACATACACACTGCGCCTCTCCTGAATAGGTCAACAGGGTTACTGTTCCATCTTTCATCCTTTATCCTTTTCTGTCTCTGATCATTTTGATATAGCGGTGCTGCACATAACCGGGCACCCTATGACAAGGTGGCCAACCAGAAGCTCCTTTACTTTTGTTGTTTTGATAATCTATTTTGTCAGGTCAAAGCAATATTGATGGTCCGACCAAAAAGATGTTATGTGGGGATGGAGGCCCCTTCACCCATAGACTCAATGATTCCTTTTCACTCTCCTTCATCCCTAGTGACCACAGCTGCACTGAGACTTCTCCTGGGGCTGGCTCAGAGCTCCTCCCTCTAGACTCCATCGGACCTCTCCCTAAATAGAAACCCTGAAAGAAAAAACTCACTGCCCTACAGCCTGGCTCTTCATCATCTCTCCAGGAGCTCCTGCCATGCCTGCTGCTGGTGTTCGCTTCCAGGATTGAATAAGAAAAAGTAAGAATAAGAATGAAAAGAAGAGGAGTTAGGAATAGATTAGATGGAATGTCCAGGAGCCACAAAACTGGGAGGGGTTGCATGCAGGTCACAGATAGCTGGTCACCCACAACAGTTTCAGAGTTCACTAAGCAATGTGGAGACAACTCAAGAATGCTTGATACTTTTAGCAGGAGGAGAAGCAAAAGAAGCTTGAGCTGCCTCAAGAAAACCAGAAGGTTAAGTGTCTGAATACATACTGGCAGTTCCTCGGCAGTATGTTATTTAAACTCCATTCCTTCGGAAACTCAGCACTTGCCACTTCTGATGCACATCACCGAGGTACCCTGAGGCACTAAGGCAACAAACAAGCACAACATGGAATCCTTGCTAAACGCAGTGGTTTAAATAATAGAACCACCTTTGAAGTCTATTTGGAAGAAGACCAGCGAAGGCTTGCCCCCACTTGGGGAGTGGGTTGTTTTCATTTTATGGTGGTTTTTGTCTTCATTTATTTGTTCAACCCTGTTATTTTCTACCAGCTCTAACAGAATCCAAGGACTGGAGCCACACAAGGTTGGAATGTCAGAAGATGCAAGTGGATTCTTAGAGGTGCCACTTAATTCCAACGTAGGCAAGTGAATCTGTGCATCTCCAGTAAGGATGTGATAAATGCTAGCAAATGTTCTTCTCCTTGATGAAAAAGAAGGTTTTGGCACATTGAAAGACATTGGAAAAAATGGTGAACTGGCACAACATTATTTGCTTTTGCACAATGGTGAAAAGACTGAGACTTTTCCCATTAGAATTATTAACAAAAATCTAAACAAACAAACAAAAAAACCCCACTTTTTGCAGAAAATATATATTGCACTAAAAGCCTTGCATTGTTTTGCACAAAATTCAAGCTTCTTTGTGCGAACTTTTTCTTTGCAAAGATAATGCTGAAATGTGAAAAAGCATAAAAGCTCTTGTAATCTCCGCCAGTGGGAGAAAACTCTGATTCGCAACCATGAGGCAAGTAAAGATTTATCGTCTTAATCTCCAGAGATATTCCTGAGATGCCAAAATGTAACAGGAGTGGCACTGGATCTTTTGAAATCTTATGTGGGTTTTGGGTGGAAGGGTGAAGCTCTACAGCATGAAGCATCTGTTCCATTATTTCTTTACATTCCTGCACAAAAGATTTTGAACATAATGTCAATTTATGAAGCCACATTTTGTTGAGTGAGGACTGACATCACCTCTTAGCATCTCAAAATTCTGATGAGAAGCAGAATTTTAGTGATGTTTTTTGCCTTGGAGCAAGAAGTGATATTTAAAGCAGGGGAAAGGGAACATATTCCTATCATTTACCTTTTGATATGGGTTCACAGGTTCTGAATGAATATGTGAACTGGAATGTTTGCTCATATTCGATTGTTGTGATTCGATTCTCTATTAGAACATACAGGAGGACTCCCATATCTGCTGAGGATTGTTTCCAAGCCCCCTGTGGGTACTGAAAACCGTTGATAATAATGAATGCTATGGTAAAAGAAAAAAACAGAAAAAATATTTTCACATGCATTGCCAGAGCTCAACACTAGAGGGCAGCAGAGACCATGCTATGTATTCTTCACTAACAAGTACTCATAGCACAGTCTCTGGCTCTCTCTAGTGGCTGCTTCTGGTAATATATGTGAAAACAGCTTTTTTCTGGATGTTTTTCTTTTAATGTTTTTAATATTTTCAGGCTGTGGATAATTGAATCAGTGGATACTGATCCCATGGACAAGGGGATCCTACTGTACATGCAAAATGTGTGCATTTGAAAAATGAACGTACACATGAATATGTATTTGAGAAATTGAACAGGAAAATACCCAGAACTCAGAAAAATGAACACAAATTATATATACATTTTCAGCATACAGTATGTGAAATCAAAAAGCCATTCACATGGGACAAAACACATTTATGCCTGAAAAAATAAGACTGTTGTGGAAAGTGAGAGAGACAGATGGAAACAGAAAATTTCTATCTGTATTAAACACGACTGAAAGCACAACATATTGGCCCGCACCCAGATGTACTGTGAAACCAGTTTTCTATTCTGTTATTGAGATCTAAAGAACCCTTTGCTCTCACATGTTGACTGCTTTCGCCTTCTATTACAAAGGTGCAAGATAGAAAGTTTTATTTAATTCCGAACAAACCACAGTTTGATGTTACTCAGAGAACCAGGGTTTGTTTTAATTTAGTGATTAGTAACCAAACGGAGTTTGGAAATCTAGATTTGAGACAGGTTTGTTTTCTCTATTTCACACATGGAAAATATCCTTTTCGGGACTGTAACTTCCAGAATTCTAACCTGAGATTCATTAAAGCCCAAGTGTTCTGCTTATATACCGCCCCATAGCTTTTAAAGTATTCTCTGGGTGGTTTGCAATTCTTAAAATTATGCAGGTTACAATCCCCACACACACCCAGCCTGGAAGCTGGGTACTCAGTTTACCAACCTCAGAAGGATGGAAGGCTGAGTCAACCTTGAGTCAGCTACCAGAGCCCGGGATCTAGCTCAGGTTGTGAGCAGAGACTGCAGTACTGCAATTTAACCACTGCAGAACCATTATCTAAACATACAGAGAGTTTGCTTTTTCTTTAGAGGTGGAACCAGAAGCATCTGACCTTCTTGCAGCCATGTAAAGAAGAGGTAAGTAAAAAGGAGAATGTGTTGATCTGAAGAATTTGGAAAAGTTTAATTTTGGACAACAGTTTCCTATGCTGGATGGGGGATTCTGGAAATTATAGGCCAGAGAAGTAACTTTTCAAAACTCTGTGAAAACAAGACCTGGCATGTTTCATTCATACAGATGGTGCCTCCTGGCTCATTATATATCTTCAACCACAACATAAGAAATCAGCTGAATTTCTAGCCCAGGGATCAGATAAATGGAGGGGGAGAATACAAGGGGGCAAAAAAAAAAAAAAAAAAAAAAATAAATGAAAGCACTCTCTAAGTCAAGTTCTTTGTAAAATTTTATAATGGAAAGGGGCATGTCAGTAACCCATGATTTTGAACTCCTCACCCTAGGAAGCCCATTAAGGCTCTTTCTTAATCAGAATTCAGACCTAGAAAGACCATTTGCTTTTTGTGGAGCACCTTTGGCCCAGATTAATTACTTGCATTATTGCTCTTAAGGTTTTATTTCCGGAGGTTTAGCTATCTCTGCGGAAGAGCTCCCCAGGTGCCATCCCGTCTTAACTCTGCAGTTCAACGAGCAAATGATGATGACGTGGCTGCAACCACACCACGACCACCTCCAGATATAAAACCAAATGCTGCTTTTCACACGGGGTGTGACCTCCACCACTGGGAGGTCATTCTGGGACCCAGCGCTCTCTATATTGAGGTATATATTCATTAAAACGTCCTGTTTGTCACCTAGCACAAAATCATCATTGTCGTTGTCATCATCATCATCATGAGGAGGTGGAGGAGAGGGGCACTGTAGTTTTAAACCCTGTATGACACCCCCATTTTTAGCAACCAATGACACTAACTCTTTTTTTTTCTTTTTGGTGCTTTAATGTTGAATTTCTTATGGGACCACATCGCCTAATTAGAGGAATTGATAACTGCACTGCACCATAATGAGGCCAATATATTTCAAAGTCATTAAAGATAACGAAGGCAATAAGCCCATGTTTAAGCAATGGTTCCTTAGAAGTGTATGTGTGTGCGTGCATGCAGGAAGGGCAGAGGGAAGAGAGAAAGAAAAAGCAATTTTTGCCTAGCCAACTGTAAATGCTGGGTTATTGCAATCTTTGAAACAGGCAGCATGGAGAAATTACATGGCCAAATCTCCTTTTTCCAGTTAATGAAGAATTAATACTCCCATTTACCATATTAGAAGGTTCGTCAAACGCCTCTCCTCTCCTTGGCTGCTGTTTGACAGCAGTGTCAATTTATCTGTGCCCAAATGCAGGAGTGCATGACAGTACATCATTCATAACTGTCACATCTATTTATCTCTCTCATTGTCACAGTGTTAACGAAATTCAAGCCCTGTTTGCCAGGAGGGAGAGGAAATAACAAGCTTCTCAGAGAAGCTCCCACGGATAGTAAAGGTTACTGTCTTGAGTGCCAAAGAACATAAATTTGGAAGAATCTTGAGAGATGGGCTGGGCATCTTTGAAGATATGACTCAACGGTTGCCTCTACCAGCTGGGTCAGGTTCTTGGAGGCTTTCTACCTGCACCACCAGCTTCCCTGGACTTCTCTTCCTGTTGTGAATTTGTGGTGACGGGAAGCTGCCCCGGTGCTTCTTGAGAGTCATAATCTCAGTGCCCATTAGGTTCCCTCAACAGTGTCTCCCTAAGAGCTACCACTTCCAGGAAACCCTTCTTTCGGAGTTGAGCTGATTGAGATTTGTGGGCTCCAATTCCTGGAATTCTTGGAGAACTCCAGGAACTGCAAAATTCCAAAAACATGGAAGAGCACACCCCCAACAACATGCATGCAGGAGAAAGAGGGTTTTTTTTTTTTTTAATCCACCCCTTCCCTGTGTGAACCTGATTTATAGATTTGGTAACAGATGCCAACTCTCAGGGTGAGCAACACTGGAAGAGGGGAAGTTGGTGTTTCATCACTCTGGTGACTTTAAAGCTTGGTCTCCCGTCTCCATCCATTCCCAACTGGTTTCAGGCCTCACTTGCTCAGCAGAAATCTGTTTCTACATATCTTGCACTTACAGAATGTCAGCTCACAAAAAGAACAGAGTACTGGGGGAAAGTGCTGGTGGGTACATGCACTTGAGCTCCTTGCGCCATTTGAAGCATGAATCATTTGTGACTCAGGAGCCTTCTTGTTGAACAAACCCTTGAAAGAGTTAACAGAGATCGAAAAAACTCCTCTGAGCCGGTAACCAGCCTTTAGCATGTTCCGGCAGCAGTGCGGAAAAACCACCCCCATGTCATACGTGCTGTAGGGTGAGAGTCCGGCTGAGCAGCATGGAACCACTTATAGCTGCTAGGGATGGGATTCTCAGATTACGTGGATTAAAACTCCCATAACCTTCCATTCTGAGAGTTCTGTCTGAGAGGCTAAATGTGGCTCACCTGGGACAAAAGGCCTAAACTGAAATGCACTGAGGCTGAACAAGGCCTACGTCTAGCTTCCTGTTCAGAAGGGAAGCTCCCAGATAGCACTGGGACTGGAACAGGAAGCTTGGCAGAGCTAGGCCTAGTTAGGCATTGAAGCTTTCCTTTTTCCTAGGTGAGCTATATTTAGGGCCTGTCAGTCAGGTGGAACTCTGAGGATTATGGGATGTGTAGTCCAAGAAATTTTTTTTAAAATCTAGTAAAATGCTATTTAGTGCATTTTACTGCCTGTCCGATGACAAAAACGGGTCTCCCTAACGCTTGATTAGCTAGGTGGACCCAGTGACCCAGATTTCAAGTTCCTTTCCACAGTCAGAGGGCCCGATAGCCATTTTAAACCGACTTTTAGCTGTTAACTGCCATTGGAAGGGCCTTCCCTCTGATCTCAGGTTTTCAGTCTCTATTCTCAGGAAACTAGATGTTGCTGAGTTGGTGATTATAGCCAAAGCTAAAGCACAGTGTCAGAAGACTGCTCCAAATTTCTTACGGGTTTGCATTGTGTCCTGTTGCACAGTGGACATAAATCACCTGCCTTTATTAGCGATGTAACTCTTTGATTGTTTCTCCCTTGCACAGGAAGACGAGGAACTGTAAACCAATCCCTCTTGCCTCACAAAAATGCAAGGCATTTTGTCGCCCTCTTAACAAAAGGAGAGAGAGCAAGAAACAGAAAATTTATTTGGGTGCAAGTTAAAGAAAATAGCTCTTCTTTTTCTCTTGCTTGGAGGGAAGGAGTTGTGCAGGAGTTGAACAATTTCTCATCAGGGGCTCTTATCAAGCGGACACAGTCCAAATCAGAGAGAAAATAGTTCAGCAAGTACTATTTACATCCCTAGCTTCCACATCCCAAGGAACTGAAATCATTGTCAGAGTCTGTCCTCTACATGCCTCCACTGTCTGGAGTGAGGTGAGAGGCAACGGGAGGCAGGGCCTTCTCAGTGGTTGCCCTGAAGTGATGGGCAATTCCCTAATCACAGGACAATTGCAGGAACAGAACCGGCCTTCCCTGAGAATTGCCACAGGAAGTATACTTCTTATCTTACCAACAGTTCTACCACTCAGCTTCTGCCTCAGGCAGCTGATTCAGAGTACCGAGTAGCTAAGTAGTCAAAGTTGTAGTTTTAGAAGAGGTAGCTGTGTTAGTCTGTGCTAGCATATCAGGGGAAAATCCAAAGACACAAAACAAAACAAAACAAAAGTGTATTCCATCCCCCCCCCCCCCGAATATGTCTGAAGAAGTGGGCAAGATCCACACAAAATCTCTCATTAAAATATAATTGTTAGTCTTTAAACGTGTCACGTTTTTATTTATTTTTTGCTTTGTTTTGTTTCTTTGGGTTTTTTGCCTGCTCTACAAGACAAGGTATAAGATGATTGTATTTCTACTGTTAGAGCAGATGACAGCGGATCGTTTGTCTGAGATGCCAATATAACTTGGCTAGTCTTGGCTTTTAGGCACCTTGACTTGACAATCCAGGTACAACCAGGTCTCCTAATGTATGTTTAATCCTTGAGAAGGTTTGCTTTATGCTGCTTTTATCTACACCCCCCCCCCCGTGTGTGTGTGTGTTGGGGATTGCATTTTGCTCTTCCTGTTTTTCATTAAACTGCTGGGGGACCTTATTAAAAGGTTGGGTAGATATTTCTGGATTCAAACCTTCAAACGATCATGTTTCAGGCTTGTGATTACTGTCACAAGTGTGGGAAGCTTTTTTACTCGGCTGGTTCTTCTTCATTATTATTTTTCTAACAGAGCCCTGAGATCAACTAAGCACAACTGGCTATAAAATAGTGGCTCTACATTCTGTGGGATGGGCTTCATGCACATGTACAAGATTGTGTCTGAGTCACTGGAGGTCAGTAGTGTAACAGCTGATGTTGTTCAAGAGGAAACCTTTTGACTCTTCCAACACAATAAAACAACACATTATATTCTATCCTTGCAGACAGATGGGTGGTATAGAAGTTGAATGAACGAACGAACGAACGAACGAACGAATGAAGGAACGAATGAATGAATACTGCCATACAGCTGCAGAGTGATCTTCAGTTGTGGAACACAGATCCACAAGATCGGGACAAACGCTGCTTCTAGCTCATAGTAACATTTGTTTGTTTGTTTGTTTGATTTCTATACCACCCATCTTGGCTGTGACAATGGATGAAGGCATGGTGTTTCTGAAGTGAAATCTCCTCCTTGAAGCTGCCACGTGCTGCACTGCACAACAGGTGGAAGTACGTCTGTTAATCTCTATGGCTACATTTGTTTTTTGTTTTTTTTAAATAAGATGCAGGTGAGGCCCAATTACGGATTTCATTCTGTTTATCTCACTAGCCCCACTGAGGAAAAGTTTGACTTTATGTAGGGCTAAAAAGGTGGTGGTGAAGGGGACGTGCATGTAAGCCCCATCCCGTGTCCTCAGCCCCACCCAAAGTTCTCTCGGATCTTCATAAAGGTCCAGCAGTCAAGCTTGTAAGTCCACTCAGCTGCACATTCAGATGCACTGCACCTCCCCTTGAGAATACACACATGTGCAAGAATGCGCTTAAACCGCACATCTGGGATTGGCTGCTCTGTCTTTTCAAGGCTCCTCGTTATGGAAGCATTCTGTGTGCATTCCTCTGAATCCACTACCAGGCTGTGCTGTAGACCTTCTCAAAGACTTCTGGGTTGCTTTAGCCCAACATCATAATGCCCAAACAGGGCTTCTGACAGAGATGTGAAACTCTCTCAAGTCTCAACTCGCCCCCGCCCTTTCTCCAAAGTCTACCGACATTTTCTTCCCGTAATATTTTTGTATTAGGCTGCGATAACTTTGTTCTTTTCCTTCCTTCACTGAAATGTACACCCTTTTAAAACTGACTCAAAGGAGCTGAGTTTTATCTAGTGTATGCATGTCTTCCTCAATGACTGTCATCTGTTAGTGCATGTTTTCCAATCGTATGCACTGCCATTCACGGTCAAAAATGTTCATTTTTTGCATAGTTTGATTTAAATGCAAGTGGTTAGTTAGCTAGAATAGGCTACTTAATCTATGGAAATTTGGTAAATAGACACATAGATTCCATTGAGTCAGTGGGTACCTTAGGTGGAATTAGCAAATGGATTTAACTTTTTCTTTTTCTGAATTCTGTGTCAATTTTAGGAACGCATGAATTCTTGAGGCATGGCACATTTCTTCTTCCAACAGGTCTTAAAAGTAACAAAAACTCTTATTTTCCATGAGGCTGTTAGATACAGCAAAATCATTTTGATTTCCTAGCCTTAGATCTTAAGATCTAATTCTTTGGCACACATCCTTCTACCGTGTTCCCCCAAAAACAAGACAGGGTCTTATATTAATTTTTGCTCCAAAAATGCATTAGGGCTTATTTTCAGGGGATGTTTTATTTTTTTCAAGTACAAGAATCTACATTTATTCAAATGCACTCATGTCATCTTCTGGTTGCTGCACAATGGTGGAGGGCGGGGTTTCACTTAACTAGGGCTTATTTTTGGGGTAGGGCTTATATTACGAGCATCCTGAAAAATCCTACTAGGGCTTACTTTCAGGTTAGGTCTTATTTTCGGGGAAACAGGGTACATCAACAAGTCAAAGTGTTTAAAAATCCCAGAGTATTACAGTATATGATTGATAATCCCAGCTCTAGGTTATAGACCTAATTCTGCTGTTTCCCACTGTATTGATGAAAGGAGGGGGCACATGAGAAGAGCCCAAGGAATGATGTCCATTTGGATCAAATTATTGGTGAAAACAATACCAGGGGGAATGTTGTTAACTTCTGCACACTTTAGAAAACCTAAAGAACTGAAATAGATTGCCCGACCCCCTGGTAAGTTCCACTAGAATGTACAGGCAGAAATTGTTTGCCTCAAGCTGGGTGAAATACACATTCAAATTCAGCCTCTTGAAGGAAATTATTAAGTAGAGCTATATTAGCTTTCTCTGAAGCACTCCAGTTTTCTATATTGCCACTATATAGACCAATTACGTTACCTTTCCATGCTGAGAAGTGATTGTTCTGCTAACACTGTTCAGCTAAAAATCTAAAGCACTACACTTTCAACCTTAGGGGATTTTTCTGATGGTGTGTGGGTGTGTGTGTGTGTGTGTGTGTGCGTGCGCGCGTGCGTGCGCCGCCATCCATGCAATTCTTCGTGGCTTGTCTATACTCTTCCTTTGTGGCCTAGCCTTCCTTCTACTGCTTATATATGTCATTTTTAATTGCTGTCTCCCATCTTTTTTCTTTTTTTCTTGTTGGAATTGTTTGTAGGACGTTGGCTCACCAGCTGCACACTGATTCAGAGTAACTTACTATGCTAAGTAATTGACATCCAATGCTAATTAATAGGATTCCAGTCAAAAGTAGTTAAATGCAAAAGGAACAACCATTTTAGCACTTTCTATTCTTAGGACTCACGTGACTCCTGAGCAATGTCCATACTGTATGAGACTGATGGGAGTTAAAGTTCTAAGCATCTAGAGGACTTCAGGTTGTTATTTCCAGTCTCTGTTGCTTTTCCATTTAACTATTGTTGCTGTGGACTCTCTTACACATACACACAGAGCTCCTTCCACCCCCTGAACTCATCATAGTGAAGACGGGCAATTGAACTGACAGCTGGTTATTGGCATCCTTGTGTAACTCATTACTGCATCCAGTCCACTGAGAGGAAGCCATGTGTGCTCCATTGACACCAAGGCTCACTTTCATTTCCCATTGTCTGTGGTACCCAGTCTTTGCTACATCATCTTCCATGCCAGGTCCCCTCACTCCATCTCAGCTTGTCAGAATAATGAGTTACGGTTCGTACAAATCACTCTGTGGCAGATGTTTTCTTGGGTGCTATGTTTGTGAGCGTTTAGGAATTGAGGAGGAGAAGGAGTAGAGCGGGGGGGGGGGCATTCTCAGATGTTCTACAGAGAAAGCTAGGTTCAGGTCTTCCAAGACTCATGCAAGATCTTGCATTAATACCCTGATTTCTTGTTGCTTTACATTTGGCATGAGGTTGCAACAGGAATGTGACAATCTTCGTATCAGGTTGTGAAAATGTATTTTGCTTCTTATACTGAAATTTGTGCACTTGTTTTTAAACACATTATTCCTAATGTGCATCATTATGTATGCATCCTACCTAATGTATACACATAGTTACACATCTCCCCCATTGACTACATTGTGTTTATGCCTCTTGCTTAAACTGAGCACATTTTACTTGTTCACCTTTTAACATTTCCGGCCCTAATGTGGAAGCAGCAAAACCCAAGCCAAGCCCTTGCCGGGGAGCACTCCTTTCCGGCTGGGGTATTGGAACATCAAAGATCCAACATCAGCACACCAGCAGGTAAGAGCAATAAGGAGACAGGGCGAATCAGATGCTGCTAAATGAGGTACAAGCCAAGGCGGTGCAGAGTAACCCAAAAAACTCAAGGTTGTAGGCCACTGCTAAAAGTCCACACAGTGTTGCACAGAGCTTTGGTCAAACTAATGCACGTGCTTCGGCTGCTTTCACCACCAAAGACAAAACCGTAAGATGCTTCTGATCGGTAGCAACAAGAATTCTCAAACTTGAAAGAACCATTAGAGGCCATTTGTTAAATGGCTTCTTTTTGAAAGATCTGCTAGTCCTCTGTGCTTCCTCTCTCTCTCTCTCTCTCTCTCTCTCTCTCTCTCTCTCTGTGTGTGTGTGTGTGTGTGTATCTGTACTTTGTTTCATTTTGTACAGAGAAAAGACACCAGTTTTGCTGAAAAAGATTTGTAGAAGTTGCCAAAACACAAGCAGGGAAGAGTATTGCTTTTCTCATTCTCCTGTTGCAGTGGGAAATCTCATGGGAGTCAGTGGTTTCTCCGTGGGCTGTCTCGTGAGATCTGCAAAATTTGGGCAAAATAAAACCAATCTCTGACTCATAGAAGATGGCTTTCTGTGATCATAATGGACGTATACCGGTATACAGTATTTTCTTACACTTAAATAAGGCCACAGAGGGTTCACTCCCTCTCCTGCATTTTATTTTCTCAACAGAATTTCACATACGATTAAATAGTTTACATAAACTTAATCTTCTCCCCTCCGCCCTGCTTGATGCATTATAATCTCAGATATTATTCATGTAGCTATCCCTCCATGAACCATAAAACATTCATTCCTTTAAAATGAAAATGAAAACTGCAAAGCATTACTGGCCTAAATAGCATTTTTTAAAAAAGTTTATTACTTTGTGTTTAATATTTTTCAAGTTTCTCTCTCACTCATATTATAAAATATGAGACTGAGAGAGAAACTTCATATATATATGAAGGCTAAAGCCATTTTGCATTTAAATTAATGAATGATGTTTTCCATCTGCAAGAGAGCTGTCCACGTACTAAGGATGGGGAATAAAAGTGTTTCTTACTTACCCCCCCCCTTTTAAAACAAAGTTTTATCCAACTCACACCACGTAGAGTATACCTTTTTGAGTTCATGTATTAGCAAAATGGCGTTCAAAACGACACATTTATAGGCCTCAGTCAATGGGGCAGAAATGTATACATTTCCATGAAATCATGGTGGATGGGTGAAGTGCCAGATGACTGGAGGAGAGCTAACATTGTCCCAGTTTCCAAAAAAGGGGGGAAAAGAGGAACCAAGAAACCACAGACCGGTCAACCTGACATCCAAACCAGAGAATGTCTGGAGTAGATTATAAAGTAGTCACCCTGCAAGCATCTTGAAAACAGAGGACCGCCTCCTTCCATATGAACCTACCTGGCAATTAAGATCTAGCCAGGGGGCCCTCCTGAAAGAGCCATCCCTCAAGCAGGTAAGAGGGATGGCTTGTAGACAAAGGGCCTTTTCGGCAGCTGCCCCCAGACTATGGAATGCCCTCCCGAGGGAGATTCGTCTGGTGCCAACGTTGATGACGTTTAGGCACCAGGTCAAAACCTTCCTGTTCCAGAAGGTTTTTAATTGAAATAATATCAACTGTGGGTCCTGATGGCAATTTTTTAGAGTACTGTATTTTAAATTGTACTTTAATTGTTTTATCTTTTTATTGCATTTAAATTGTTGTAAGCCGCCCAACTAGATAAACTAGGACTCTGGAGAACAGGGTTCAAATCCCCACTTGATCATGGAAACTCACTGGGGTGTGTAGAACTGGTACAACCACTCCTTAAATATCTCACTTACCTTGAAAAGCCCTATTAGGGCTGCCAGAAGTCGGTTTCAACTTGACGGCATGGAACACACACATGCGGAGCAAAGAATTTCGGCTGAGGTGAGGTTTGGGAAGGACTCACAGCTACCACGCCAGTGTGGGGTGCGTGTGTCATGTGCCGTCAAATTGGAGCAGACTTATAGGGCTTTCAAGGTATCTGAGATGTCTAAGGAGTGGTATTACCCACCCACCCTCCGGGCAGATTCTATGGCTGAGCAGGAATTTCAACCCATGTTTCCTGGCGTCCTCCTTCATCACTCTATCACACAGGGTACGTTCGAATGGAAGCTACAATATTTCCTGATAAACTGATCTTCAGGTCAGCTTTCATTGGCCTGAGAGTCTGAGATCAATGCAAACCATCTCAGGAGGAAAAACTCAAGCCCCGTGTTTTCAATAATTTCCACAGCTTGCTCAAATTTCCTTCCTGCCTCCACCTCTCTGTCCTCGTCAGAAAAGCAGCTTCTAGTCCTGCCCTCCCACAACCTCTACCCTCTTTGCCACGGTGTCTCTGTGTTGTCAGACAATTTTGCAGTGACACTGTGTCTCCGGCAATGTTAGGCCAACCATCAGCAAGCACCGAGTAACCAGGGCTGACAACGTATTACTGTCCTGCCATAACCAATCACTGTCTCGCCCCGGCAAAAATGGCAGCTAAATTATAGGAGTGTATGTAACAGCATATGGATTAAATTGCCACAGCGGCTTGCTAAATAACATGGGAAATAAACGGAGAGAGATTTCTGAAGGAAACCATGTCCCTACAATACAATGCTAAAGCTTTAGTTTCTTTCTAAGCCTTCTGTATCCCTTGGATAGGACTCAGAGGTTTGAGCCAGAGGTTGGAATTCCCTTCTGGGAAAGCCTGCTGTAGCCCAAGGCTAACACTTTAGCCTAGTGAAAGCGTATTGCTTGCTTTAAACACATTGCTTTGGTTTGCTTGCAAAACTTGGCAAATTCACAAAAAAAATGGTTATAGCAGACCTCTGCGTTTATAAACTAACTAGCTCCCCAATTACAGTTGTAAAATATGTTGTAAGTTGAACCCTGTTTTCTCATTAGACTCAATGTTAAAATAGGGGGTTGCTTCCTGCAGAATTTTAATGCCTTATAAATGAAACCTCACGGCTCACTTCTGTCTTGTCCCTCTTCTCTCTCCAGCTAGCTTGCTGGGCATTGTTCTTCTCCATCCTCCACTGTCTCCTCTCTTCTCCACCCTGCTTCCTCTCTTAAGTTCGCTTTCTGGATACACTGTTGGCTCATATTCAGCTTTTGATCTACAACAACTCCAAGATCCTTCTCACTCATATTATTACTGAGCCAAGTATCCCCCATCTTGTCACGGTGTGTTTGGTTCCCCCCCCCCCCCCCAGGTGTAGAACTCATCCCTGTTAAATTGCATTCTGTTGTTTTCAGCCCAGTGCTCAAGCCTATCAAGACCTTTTGGAGGAGGCAATATGGAGGAGGTATTATCAGATATTGAAATGAATGTGAAAGTGAGGGTTGTAAGGTGAGCCACTGAAATTAAGGGTCCCCTGCACTTACTATTGAAGCATAATCTAAGACAGGTTGGCTCCTATAGTCTAGGAGACGTATCACAGTAAAGGTGAGAGCAGATTGTTCCTTTGCAGGGGGCAGGAAAAGGAGAATCTGCAAGGGAGAAATTGCTGGAAAGCTTAGTGGTTTAGATCTCTGGCTGCGGAGCCAGAGGTTGAGAGTTCGATTCCCCACTGGGCCTCCTTGACAAGGGCTGGACTTGATGATCTAAAGGGTTTCTTCTAGCTCTGCAGTTTGATAAGGATGATTTTCTTCCCCCATATTTGTTAGAAGGTATTTTTTAACTAAGAAAGAGAACCTGCGCTTGTTTGCTTGTTTGTTTTCCTCTCGCTGAGAATTTCTTTTGTGTTGGGTCTTATAGACTACAAACCTGATCACAAGAATGGTCTTATTACTGATCTTTGTCAGATGATCTGGAAGTCTTTATTTGGATAAAGGGCAAGAGTAAAAAAATTGCATCCAATAAATAAATAAAAGCACTACATCTCATTGTTCCCAGGCTCATTTTCTACCTTATTCAATGGGCAGGATGGCAAAAAGGCATACTGCCAACTAGGTTTTCCAGCCTCTGACTATTACCTGTTTCAGAAGATAAGATGTTGTTTATTTATAAGGCAACCCCAAGAGTGCTTTGCAATGTTCATTCAAGTCTGCCCTAGTCTCGTCCCCATGTTACATTCATCTGGGTAGAGCAGTAGAGTTGCTGACGTATGGAAATACATATTATGTTAACTAGGAACACCATGCAATAGGTTTACTATGTGAGGTTTGATGGTTTATAACTATTTTATGGTTTTGTATATTGTATCTCATTAATTTTTTTTTAAAGAAAATTTAAAGGCCACCCCCCTATTCTGCAGCTCCCTATGACAAAAATGATCCCATAGGGAACGCTAGGATCTGGGGTAGTGTGTCCAAAAACAATCCAGTAGCTGATGCTGTCATCAGCTTTATGTGGTGTAAGTTACACTCCTGGATTTCAGCCACTGGATGGCACCAGGTTGCAGTAGAGTAAGAAGGGAGGGAGGGTGTCTACATATCCCACACCATGCATAATTTTATCTACTACCATCTCGTCCCCCTTTTCCTCTTCCCCCCCAAACAAAACAGTGCTAAATACTCTAACGGTAGTAGCTTTCCATACCGTTGTGAAAAACAGAGCACAGGGGCCAATTCACAACATATACTGGTCTAAGCAGTCTGTTTATCTAGGGACAGGCAGAATAGGTCCCCTGGAGCTGTTTGCAGAGTAAGGACCACCCCTCCCCATTTTGTTAGTTTTTGTACGGTTTAAGCCTCATTTGTTGGCTAAGTGCAAGGCCAACTTTCCCTCTGCCGTTGCTGAGAAAGAGGGGCATTATAATTAGAAAAAGTGGGGGAAGAAAGGCTTCTGCTATTCCTGGTTGTATACGATTCAGTGTGGCTGTGGTTTATTAACCTAACATACTGCAAATCTAATTAAAAGTCAAATACACAAAACCCTCATCAAAATCCAAATGTTCTTTACAGAAACATCAAGGAGGAAAGGAGCGTACGGGGGACAATACCTCGGAGGTAATCAGAATTCATCTGCAGGGACTCATACCTTATTACTCGCAGCTCATTATCACTACTCTGTGTAGCAAAGCCACACCTAGAGACTGCATCATTAGCTCCCTACACCATCCATTATTACAGAAAATGGAAATGCTGAAACAAAGAAGCCAGACCATACGTGTAGAAGCAGGAGAAGAGAGAGAGGGAGGCAGAGGGAGAGGCTGAATTTATCCTTGTTATATTTCAGAACAGGTATTTTGTAGCTGGAATGCACAAAGACATCTGTCGGTTTAAATATGGCGTTGCAAGAGGAACATTCAAGTTTGGGCTTGCAAAAATGTAGGTCTTCAATGTGATTAGGTTTTACTTTAGCCACTCAACATTAGAAAAGTTGCCTCTAGTGAGAAAAGTAGCTCCAGGAGTTTCCCCCTGAAAACCACAAAATTAGTCCTTCCGAATATAACTTTGGATCTCCCAACCACAGGAGGCCAGACTGGCCCCATCTTTGCTGTCCTTCCACAAGCAGACAAAGACCTTTCTCTTCAGGCGGGCTTTCCCTCCATGACTGGCTGCCCAAGTGGGGTTTTTAAATAGATGGTTGTTCCTTACTCCTTTGAATGTGTTTTAGGTGCTGCTTTTGTTTACTGTCTTTTAGTGTGGCTGTCTGATCCTTTTTAGTATTTGCATACTTACTGGTTTTTGCTTTCAATATTGTCTTTTAATGAGGTAAGCCACCTTGGGTCTTTCTTTAAGGAGAAAAGAGAGACAAAAATATTTTAAATTGAAAAATTAAGTAAAAATAAACTTATTCAAAAGATAAAGAATATCATCTCACTGAACAGACAAACCGTCTATCCATCAGAACCTCCATCTTCTGATGGAGACTGAGCTTCAGTTTATTGGCTTTTACGCTGACCTAGTCTTAGCTTATACAACCTTGGGCAAGCTACACAGTCCCAGGGCATCCCCAGAAGATGGGTATAGTTAATCACTTCTGAGTATTCTGTACAGTACCTAGAAAACCACTGAATGGAGCTGCCATGAGTCAGAATCAACTGACTCAGATCATTAAGAAAACAATATAGATCATAGGTACATTGATGATATTTCACCACCAAATTCTTTTCCTGAAGCCTTGTGCAGGAATTGAAAAGTATGAGGTGTAGCATAAACCTCTGTGAAAGTGAAGGATTTAGCAGTGCAGAATACTGTGAACAGAGAGGAATTTGGACTAAGATCTCTGTTATAAGAATTGAGGTGCCTTTTTTTCAAGAAGTGTGACACACTGGAAGGTACATTACAGTGCAAAGCGTCACTTATCACATAAATATTAAGAGATAGAACTGTACTTCTTTTCTTTTCTGGTGCCACCTCAGTCGGGCAGACCTGAGGCTGCTACAATCTACTGCGGTTGCTACTCAGACTTCAAAGTCTGCAAAATGGATAATGGTGTGTGTCAGTGGCTCACGTGAGGCACAATTAAGGCTCACGTGTCTCTCGACAAGTGGATCAGACCAAGAATGTATTTTCAGTGCCAGAACTAAAAGCACCTGTTGCATTACTAAAATTTACTCCTTGCTGTCCATTCTGCAGGTTTCTCTAGTTAAAGAGATGGTGAGTTTTATTAGTAGTAGTCGTATTGTTGTTGTTGTTGTTAAGCAAGTGAGAGGAACAAAACCTTTGGACACCACCCTCCATCTTTTTCCCACCACTACCCTACAACCAATTTATTCAGCATTTGGAGACCCTGTAATAATCAAAAGAAATTTAGAAGGATTCCAGTGTATTCTTTAGTACAAACATACTGTTTAAATTAAAGCCACCACTCCATATCAACCATTTGACTCCAGAACTTTCTACAGAGAAGGGATCAGCCCCTCTGCACACATTTCTGTGTTTTGTTACCAAACAGTTGATATGGGTGTACTTTGGGGGCCTCTTACTTTAATTTATGCAACGGCTTAAAACATTTTGTTAGGGCTGAGTGAGACCATCTGTGAAAGGAGTTTAAGATGCCTATGGGTAACATCGGCAGGAATGGTAATATTGAATACGTGGAAGGCGAATTGTCTGCAAAGGCTTCGCCTTCACCACTGTGACCTTCTAAATGCCAGATGGAAGACGGAATGCTTTCCATAGCTTGCCTGCCTCAAAAAGGAGAAAAGACGAATACAGGAAGAGTTTCTCTAAATGTAAAGCCAATTGGGATGTATTTTAAATTGTAGCTGTATAGAAGAACATCAAGTGCTAATTTTTGGGTTGCTAAGTATCTGCGTTCCATTGACCGGAATCCAGATTCTTCAGGGTTTCAGGTCAACTTTTTTACATTACAGGAACTGAATGAGAAAATGAGCTTCCAGGCAGGTCCATGCGGTATAGCCTGAAACAATGAACTGAAGTTCATGGGTGGGGGGGGGGGGGGGAGTTGAGCAAGATGGGATATGTTACAGGCTTATAAAATTACGTATGGAAAGAGATACTTCTTTTATTCTTCCCTTCTCTGTCATGCTGGATATCAGAAGAAAAGACTGCCAGAAGGTGCTGGACAGGCAGAACAAAGTACTTGTAGACACCATTAAAGGATGTAAAAGCAATTTCACTAAATTACTTGTTCTTGTCATCTTGATGCATTGAGATACATTGTCGAGAATCTGTAAACTCCTGTGAGATTTTTTTTTTTTTTTTTGCCTCCAATACTAGAACAAAACAAACCACTTCCTTCCACTGAGGTTTCTGTACCTTGCGCTGGATGTCTTTGAACAAAACCAGTGTCCTTCTCATTTGTGAATCACAGGAGAATGGCTGATGGGTCAAAAAAGAAAGAAAGAAAAGAAAGGAAGAAAGAAAGAAAGAAAGAAAGAAAGAAAGAAAGAAAGAAAGAAAGAAAGAAAGAAAGAAAGAAAGAAAGAAAGAAAGAAAGAAAAGAAAGAAAGAAAGAAGGAAGGAAGGAAGGAAGGAAGGAAGGAAGGAAGGAAAAGACAGAAAGATAGAAGGAAGGAAGGAAGGAAGGAAGGAAGGAAGGAAAAGACAGAAAGATAGAAGGAAGGAAGGAAGGAAGGAAGGAAGGAAGGAAGGAAGGAAGGAAGGAAGGAAGGAAGGAAGAAGGAAGGAAGGAAGGAAGGAAGGAAGGAAGGAAGGAAGGAAGAATGGCCATGAAATCATTCAGCAACTTTGTGTAACTTGTGCAAGAACTGTTCTCATGAAACCTCTATTTGTGATCAACAGAAAACATTTATCAAAGAAGAAGGAGGAAAATGGTTTCTTATCTTCCTTCATGGCCAGAATCCATGCAAGGTTTGCGTAATGTGCCGCTGATAATTGATGAGACACCGAGGTCCACCTCCTTTCAATGCCTGGTCACACACCCCGTTGTGCAACCCAAATGTGCCCTGGTACATCATCAATTAGCTATAATTAGCCACGGCAAATTATGTAAACTTTAACACAAACACCAATAGGATTCTTGCCAATATTTTCACCCTCTCACAGAAGAGGGGGTATATTCTGTGTTTTCCATCAGCAGTCATCCTATAATGCTAATGGATCTTCAGATGTTAAGTAAAAGAACTGTAACTTTTAAGAACTTACACCTAAGCCTATGTTTTCCCCCTCCTTTCCATTTTTTCCTCTCACTTTGTATGTGTTTTCTGCTGCAAGCTGAGGGCAAGAAATATCTTACTGCTGATATTCACATGCTGCCTTGAGAATCTTTTTGACTCAAAAAAATAGGTTATAATAAGCATCAATAAACGATTTTCTTTTTAAAAAAATCATCTGATATGATTTGATCCCTCCCTTGGAATCAAGTGGTGAGTGATTTTAACGGCATCGGGGAAGATGACAGCACTGTCATCAAGAAGCTAGATTCTGTTACAAGTCCTAACTCTTATGAGGGTCACCCAAGGTGAAATGAGAAAAATGTAAGATAAGTCCTGAAGAGAGTGCAAAAGCAAGATTGCAATCAAACATTTGCAAGACAATAAGAATAACTACAGAAGAAAAACATAACATTGTTGAAGATGGTCTATATCTTGATTCAACCATCAACTCAAATATAGATTGCAGTCAAGAAATCAACAGAAAACTGAGACTTCAAAGGGCAGCTACAAGGAACTTGGAAAGATCCTTAAGACACATAACAATGTATCACTCAGGACCAAAGCTAAAATCATCCAAATGTTATATTCTTGGAAAGACGCATAAAGATGTGTTGTTTGAGACAAAGGTCAAGAAGACCTGTGCTATGTATTCCCAATTACTATGTGTCAATGAGAAAGATGGACTCTGGAGGAAGGTGACAGGGGGGAAAACATTTGTAATGTTGGAAGAGTGGTTTATGGAAATCATATACTCTCCATCACACAAATAGTTTCTGGATGAAATCAAGCTTAACCTTTCACTATGAATTAAAATGACTAAATTGAGGCTACTGAGAAGACAAGATTCACCTGAAAAGACAATAAAGCTAGATCAGTGGAGGGCACTAGGAAAACGGAATAGATTAACATAAAATGGACTGACTCAATAAAGGAAGCCACAGCCTTTGGCTTATAAAATCTGAGCAGGGCTGTTAATGACAAACTTCTGGAGGTCATTAATTCATAGTGTTGCCATAGTTGGAAACAACTTGACAGCACATAACAACAAAACCAATTGATTTTGTAAAACCCATGGTCAGTGTCCTGTTAGAGAACTGCAGAATATAATGCCTGCGGGCATTGCATTCTGGATGATCTTATGTGAACCAGAGATTGTTATATTGAAAGCGGCTTTTGCATGTCCAATAATATTCTGTGCTACAAAACCTCGAACAAAGGCTGGGAAAGGAGAGTCATGAGTGCAACATTACACGAAGGGTATATAAAGAGGATTTTTGCCCATATATTTTTGTTTGACAAGTAGTTAAAGGCCTTGGATGATGTGAGTCTTTGCCTGATCCACAGGCATTTGATGGCTCTTTTCTCTCCTGAAGACCTTTGTCTACCCGAAGTACTGCAATGAAAGGATACTCCTTAGCTCACAAGTCCAGGCGCAGATTCCAAGGCTAATCAAGTCATTTTAATTTAGTACATCTTCCTAGGAGTAAAGATAGATAGATAGATAGATAGATAGATAGATAGATAGATAGATAGATAGATAGATAGATAGATAGATAGATAGATAGATAGATAGATAGACTCACACACAAACAAAATAAGGCCAAAATCATATTGGTGATTGCATAAAGTGGCTAATTGACAAGGTGGTGAGATGCTTCTTATCTATGCAGTCAGGTCCATGATCAGGCACACAACTAAGTCACACCATGGCAGCTTATCAATTAGTAGCAATTAGCCACAGCAAGTTATGTAACAATTATGCAAAAAAGAATAGGATTGCGGTTGTTATTGTCATACTGTATCTTTTATACTACTAGGGAGGTGCACCAATTATTTAACTATTTGTTGCTCTCTCCTGTTACCCTAAACAGCTTCCTGAGCTGGCCACTTGGCTTTGCCTGATGGTAGGGCCGGGCCACAGTTCTTTTGCAGAATCAATGTGGTCCCTGAATGCAGAATAGATTAACCAGCATCTGAACACAGACGGTGTAGAGGTAACTTCTTTCTTTCTTCTTTCTTTCTTTCTTTCTTTCTTTCTTTCTTTCTTTCTTTCTTTCTTTCTTTCTTTCTTTCTTCTTTCTTTCTTTCTTTCTTTCTTTCTTTCTTCTTTTGCATAGACATCTGGGAGAATTTTACAGTCCAAGGAAATCGGTAACCATGAAATGTAGGAACTCTTGCTTTCTGTTTTCTGGAGGCACAGGGGGACTAATGTTGCTTTAAAAACATAAACTTGTCATCAGGGATGGCAACCTTGCTCTTTAAAAATGATGGATAGTTTCCTATGTCTTAAATTAACATTACAAAGGCCTGACCTTGTGTACATTAAGTATTCTCTGAGGACCTGGTGGAATATTTTATGAGTTGTTTCGTTTTGCTGTCTTTCTTTTGATTACCTTGGGGATTTATTAAGACATTCATCTCACCCACCAGGAGCACCACTACATTGCTGTTCTGATTTGCTTTTTCTCTGGGAGGTGCATCTCAGCTTGTAGATGAACTGAAAAATGCAAATTGGTGCTGCAACTGCATTTAAAGTTCAAAGATAAAAGAGTTTTATTTAAAGGGAACACTTTGAAATTAAGCAGCAAGCCCTTTTATCCAGGAGCATCTTATTTTTTTAAAAAAAGACCCAACTAAATTGGGGTGGGGGCAATTAAATATAATCAGAACATGTAAAGTCCATGTTGATAAACAAACAAACAAAAAATGCACCAAATGTTTGCAATCTATATCCATAGGATTCAAAATTACTAAGAGAAATCCTGTCATATGGGATGGAGCTTACTGCTTTGTATTTACATAGTTTAGCCTAAATCCAGTCGCTAGTCCCATTTTGACTAGATCCACTAAATCAATGGGATTTACAGTTAAGTGTTGCCTTATCATTCAGCAACTGATTCAGTGGGTGTATTGTATTTGAGGACAGCCGTTGGAACACTGCTTTATAACCCCACCATTTTTTCAAATGAATTTCAAGGTGGCTAACAAGAGAGGAAGTCATGCACACACAAGTGCTGATGCACATACACAAAATTTAGCAACTCCTGGAGATCAGTTCCACTGGAGAGATATAACAAAAGTGAATAACATTTCATTACCATGTCTTCATCTAATTGTTAATAATTAAAACGGTGTGCATAATGTGCACTAAGTGTTTCATTCTCTTTTGAGATAGGCTGAGAAGCGCTACGAGTTCTTACCTCCAGTGTAAGAACAAGACAAGGGGAGTGTTTCTGCTGAGGTTTCCATAGTGTGCCCAAAATATATATATCTGTGCAAAAGTAGTGTCTTCTCCATTTGTGAAGCACAGAAAGACTGGCTGATGGATCAAAAGGGCACAAACAACCCATCCTGTGCTTCTACATTCTATAATTCTATGTAACAAAGCATCATGCAATGGCTTGGGTCCAAGCTATCTAAAAGATGGCATCTCCCTCTATGACCCTGCCCAGGCATTAAGACCATGAAGGGAGGCCTTTCTCTCAGTCCCACCACCCTCACCAGGTGTGCTTGGTGGAGACTCAGGAGAGGGCCTTCTCGGTGGCTGCTCCCAGACTCTGGAAATCACTCCCACCGAAGGCCAGGCTGGCCCCATCTTTGCTGTCCTTCCACAAACAGGCAAAGACCTTTCTCTTCAAGCAAGCTTTCCCTCAGTGACTGGCTGCCCAAGTGGGGTTTTTTAAATGGATTGTTGTTCTCTGTTGTTTTAAATGTGTTTTAATATTGATTTAATTTACCTTTTAATATAACACTTGTTTAATTCTTTTTAAATATTTGTATATTTACTGTTCTTAGCTTTTGAATATTGTCTTTTTAATCATGGGAGCCACCTTGGGTCTCTTTTGGGGAGAAAGGCAGGGCAGGAATGTTTTAAATAAGTAAATAAATAATCAATGTGCAATCTTACAATTTGCAAAATTTTTGCTATTGCCAAGGTGAAAACTCTCATTAAGACCAATACAGGAAATATTGTCATCTCGGAGAGAGCAGAAAAATTCCAGGACGTCTTGTTCTGGCGTGTAAAAATGAGACATGCAAGCATTTACATCTGCAACCCTTGAAGGGAAAAGCACTATTTATCTGCTGTGAAACACTTCCATATTGAGTTTGCCATTAAAGGGCTTTTCAGGTATTGCCGTTTCTGCTTTGTTTTCTGTGAAAGGGAGGAAGGCATTCACACATCAACACACACTTGTTCCCAGTTCAGCTACACAACTCTATGCCCAATCACAGAAAGCCCACAAGTCCAAGGTCCTGGTGCAAAATGATCAAGAGGCACCATAGTAAGAGTGCTCCTCAATCTGCTCATTCCATTCCAACTGTGATCACCTTCAATTATTGCTCCCCTTCTATACGTCTATAGGCCATCTTCTCAATGGGTACAATCCTGTTGCTTTCCATAGTAAATGGCACTAGGCCTCTTGAATCAATGGTGAGTCAGCTCCTCCACAAGTTCCATTGATTCCAATGGGCCTTTGCTAACTGTGAATTACTTTAGCATAGTAAGTTACAGTTAGAGTAGACCCACTTGAAACAATGGGACTTACAGACTCACCAAATCCCAATGGATTCAAAGGGCCTAATCTAGTGTGATTTACTATGCTAAGCCACAGGATTTTAGCCTATGGAGGCATTCAAGAGAAATTTAGACAACCACCTGCAGATATTCTTTGATTTGGATTCCTGCATCGAGCAGGGGGTTGGGCTCAATGGCCTTATAGGCCCCTTCCAACTTCTTTATTCTATGATTCTTTGAAAGGTTTAATTTACTCATTTAAAGTAGGGCTGAGAAATTTGAAGTTGCTGAACTATAGTTCCCAAAAGCCTTGTCCGGCATGGCCAAGAGTCATCACAGATGATAACAGCTGAAGCCAACAACATCCATAGTGCTAATGGTTCCCCATTCTGCATTTAAATGCTGGATAGCTCAGTGCTTTAGGTATCTGGTTGTGGAGCCAGAGGTTGGGCGTCTGACTCCCCACTGTTCCATTCTTTGACAGGGTCTGGACTCGGTGATTCATAGGGTCTCTTCCAACTCTGCACTTTTATTATTACTCAGAAAGCAATCATATTTTGCATAGACAGAAAAACTTCCTTTGCAATAAGGAATCAGGCAAAGAAGATGCATTTAAAAAAAGAACAGTCTGCTTAGATCTGTTGTGTCCAGAAGGCACAACCCAGTAGTGCTGAACTTTAGCAATAGTCAGACACTTCTTTTGCCTTCAGAATGTTTGGAGACCCACTGCTGGACTTCTTACTTACCACGTTAACATCAAATTATTGCTGGGGGTATTTCTGAAGATGAGCCAGCAGTAAACAACACCTCATTGGGTAGGAGAGGAAGCTACACCACTGGAGCTTACTCTGCACGAGCAAGACTTGAAAAGGAGGGGGGAGGCGAACAGATCAAAACCCCAAGCAGCTCGTCCCAAATTTCTCACAGCTCACTGAGTCTGTCGGAGGCACATAATGAAATACAGTTCTGTCAGTCTCAGCCCCTGGGTAACAATTTTGCCTCTGCATCCTCTTTTCAGTTTAGATCGAGATTTTTGTAAGACGACAGCAAGCAGCTCTCTGCATCCCAGGTGACCCGATCTGCTCCGATTTAGTCTTTGAATGTTGCAAATTAAATTCCCTCATCAGTCCTCTAATCACTCTTACCAGATGGGGCTTGTGCTCAATTTTGGATCCACAGGAAATTTAATGGTTATTGTTTCTGTTTAAATAGGAGATTATTGCATTTTAATAAGTTCTCTTTGGGACTTGGAGCAACAATGGAGCGCTATGAATTACTGTAGATAGCTGTTACGGCATGCTGGGGAAAAATCAAGTTACTAAGTGTGACAAGTTGCTTTTTCTTCCCTTCCAGCAATCGCTCGGAGTGTATTTACCACCAAATTAAGTATGTGCCATGGGGATAATATTTTTATCCTGCTGAGGGGGGAAGGAGCTTGTCTGTGGATTTTCATTAAAATGACACATCTGTTCAGCAATTTCATAAAGTAATTCTGCTGAAAGTTTTATCAGCTAATTTTAATTATTCACTCCAGTGGGTTGAATACAGGATTCATCATGTTGAATTAATACATTTGACGGGAATTTCACAAAAGGGGGGCACGCCAGGAAGGGGAGGGGGTTGGGTAGAAAAAGCAATCAACAAATTGAATTGTCATGCAATATGGATTAAATTGAGATTCTTTAATTAGGATAAGCCCGAGATGCGGTATTTTAAAGGCATTAGAAAGCTTAGGAATACAGTGGTAAAGATTAAGAAAATGCAATTAAATATCACACTTTAGACACATTCACCGTATCATATGGCCAAGGAAGACAAGAGGCCTATTCTAAGAAGGAGTGTTTGGATAACAACTTCCCGAGGTTTTCAGACTGGAAGGCATTGCAGATAGAGTCTGCATGGAACCCAAGGTCTTTAGAAAATGGGCAAGGAATGTTATAACCCAATTGCGTAAGACAATCACTGGATATAAAAAACTGCAATGTGCAAGCAAATAATTTAAAGATTAGCAGAGGGTGGGGGGTTGGCACAAGGTTTTGTTGACTTCAGCTCACTCCTTCGCCCTGAGAGTCCAAAGAAACATTTCACAAGGCGAAGAGAAAAAAAAAAATGCAGTGTTTTTTCCTTGTGTATAAGGAGGAAACAAGTGAGAGGACAGGTCTTGGTTTTTTTTAATCATCAGAGGAAACAGATCGGTGCTCCCAGCGATGGACTGAGTCCTCTTTTCTGAGTGTGGTCATCCATCCATTCAGGCAGGCTTAGAATATAAATTGCAATGACTCTCAGTTTGGTCATTCTGGTGGAGCACAGAACACCTGCCACCCAAGATGTCATGGAGAAAGGTTGGGGGAAAAAATGAACTTTGATGTGAGATCACCCCTGCCCCCAAAGGACAGGCTAAAGGCCCATACACAATGGCACTCCCATGAAACCTTTACAGTCATCATGTCCACTGCTAGGGTTGCCATTCTCTTTACTATAATGCCCATATAATAGAACCTAAGAACCTCAGAAGTGCCCTGTGCTGGATCAGGCCAAGGGCCCCTCGAGTCCAGCTCCCTGTCTCTCACCGTGGCTCCACCAGATGCCTCTGGGAGCACACGGGACCACTAGAGACCTGTCTCCTGATCCCCCTCCCCTGCATCTGGCATTTGGAGGTACCTTCCTTCCAAGCCTGGAGATTATACATCCCCATCATGGCTTGTCACCTGCGATGGACTTTTCCTCCAGGAATCGGTCCAATCCTCTTTTAAAGACATCTAGGCCAAATGCCATCACCACTTCCTGTGGCATAATATAGATTATATAGATTATATTATGCACTATAATGCACTCTGTCACCATTAATATTCGGGAAGTGAGAGGTCAGGAAGTTACCAGCTCCTGTATATAAACAGAAGGCTATGATAGATCAGGCTCATTTCCCACTGGTCCAGAAGGCAAGACCTGAACAACTGGATTCCAATTACAAAAGATTTCAGCTAAACACTAGGATAAGCGTTCTGAAAGTAAGAGCTGTCTGACAATGGGATGCACCACCTCAGAGGCTGACCAGATTTCTTTCACCAATTGTTTTTAAACAGACGCCGGATGGCAACCTGTTCGAGAAGCCTGAACTGGTGTTAGCAAAATTTCTTCCCATCTCTCACCACCTTCCATTGGTGACCTTGCATGTGACTTGGAGACGTGCAACCTCATGTCCAGTGAGGAGCGGCGACTTGCCTAGGCCATCCTTTACTCCTGGGGAGCATCAGGCTTCCCATGTAAGGCACCTTACAAGTTCCAGAGGAGATGGGATACTCTTCCTTTGGGAGAGGGAAAGAGTGCTATTTTGGGGATCTGGCCAAGGACTTGGAGGATTACTACAGCATCTGTAAGAAGCTCAAGGTCTTCTGTTAGTGGTGGAGGCAAGGTGCATGATAACCAATTCAAGAGTAAGGCTACGTGCATTCTAGTCTTGGGAACAATCCCCTCCCCGACAAATAATCTGATGTGATGTCGCCTCTAAAGCTCCACTGCAGAAATGCTTCCTCTGAATCTGTGCACAGGAATGGCAAATAGCTTTTAGCCCAAGTCACAACTTTGTCTATGGAGCAAGGGTCTGTCTATAGAGGAAAGTTTCTGTAACACATGGAGTCACTTCATCCTATGTCGGATCCCCCCCAAAATCAGGATTCCTGATGTCTGCACAACCCTTGCATCTTTTCCTTTTACGAAGCAAAGATGCAAACAACCAATCCACTTCTTCTAAAGTGTATGCAACAAGGAAACCTTTTTTTATTCAGCTATAGAATTTGAGGAATCCATGCCTAAAAATGATCCTTGTAAATATGAAAACCCTAACGGTGGCCGAGAGAGAATACCTCACTGTGAAAATGTTTGTGTATTTTCCTTTATTTGTGAAAAAGAAAAACAGGTATTTACTTCCTTATGGGAAACAACAGTGGGTAAGGATTATTGCCTTCCTGTACTGCTTAAGGGATTCCCAGAAGCCACTGTAAAGAATAGGATGGTAGACTCGGTGTAACTTTGCATGAGTATTTTTGATCTTTTATCACTCGCAGCTGCCATGCAGCAACAAACAACTGGGATTCCATGTTCTGAATGAGCTGAAATTCCTGAACCCTCTTCAAGATTGTATAATAGATGGCAATAATCTAAATGAGAACAGATAGTCTCACCCAATTTATATTTCTCTAGGGCAACCACAGTTCCACTCTCAACCAGTAAATGGCACATCCAGCCAAAAATGCTACTTAAGGGTATACAGTAAAATTTAATAGCATCCAGATTTAATAGCATCCCCCAAACTGTGAACAGGGATCCCACATAGATGTTGATTAATGCCTTATCAAGCTTATTTTAGAAGTGACAAAAGTCCACCAGCGCATTATGTATCACCAAATACATCCTGTGTACACAATCTGTAAACTCTTAATTTTTAAAAAAGGGGTTTCTATAATGGATATATATTTTTGTTGGACTTTCTCAGGCACATTCAGCTGGGTGAATCTTTCATTTTCTTCCCTGATGATGCCAAAAGCAAACAACTCTTTCTCCCAAAAGAAACAAGATTTCTTAGGGAAATTCTTGTGGTCGTAAGTCTGAGTGAGAAACTGTGGACAGAGAAAGAGAGATGCTCCCATGCTCAGTTAAACGATAACGTGATGAATGAAAATGACAGGAAAATTGTGTACAAACAGGCCACTAACCCTCAGCGGTCCCCCTCCTTCTAAACTCCGTAACTATTCTTGAAAGAAATCTCTTAAGTGGATGTCATGTTCACATCAATGGTGATGACAGAGTTGAATTTTGCCATGACACACAGTACTCTTTGTGGTGGTGCCTTCTAAGATAACATCTGTATTATTTTCAAAGCACAGCAAGGGAATCGGTAGGTCAACCTGGTGGGTGGCAGTCCACGTCAATACAGATTTAGCATAAAGATGCCTCTGTGCTCTGCAGTCAATGGCAGCACAAAGCCAGGTGCTCGGCATGTAATTTCAACTGACAAGGAAAGTTAGACTTTCTGCTGTCAATTAAGTGCCAACCTTAGCACTGCATCAAACATTTCTTTGCATTTTATTTTCTGACTGTTCCCATTCCATTTGAGAGAAAGCAAATTGCTTAAAAAAACACACACACATGTCAAAAAGGAGAGGAAAATGTCAGTGAAATTTTCTTGGATGGGATGAGATGTGCAACTTCTCTATACAGAAAAAAAGTTACACTTGGCGCTTCGCTGCTTGAGCACTATTCCGAGAATTAAAGTCACTAATAAAAGACAACAGTATTCCAAAGCGACAATAAGAATAAACAATAATTTTTAAATAGGACATACAGCGGGTAAGAGATTAGAGCAACAGTTTTCAATGGGAAAACTCTTGGTGGGATACAGAAGAAGTCTCAAGTTTTTGTAACAATTGCTAAAAAGTTACTTTCCCTCCATCCTGTTATCCTCCTGCAAATGTGACATCTCATCTCCAGCTTCAACCTTCTAACATCCTGGCAGCCCCATGTTTTGCTAAGCTTTCTTAGTAGCATCTTAGGTTTGGCATTAATAGGGCATATACAGTGTCTAATGAAACAGCAGTGTAGATATATATCAAACTACAAATGAAGGAGGGGAGAACTGGCAAGTATAGAAACGCTCCCCTTCTATTTTTCTTTTTTCAAATATTAGAAGAAAAATGCACTGATAAAATTAACGATGTCTCTATGCATGTGAACAGGAGGAGCATGTGCTATGTACTTGGCTGTTTATTATCAGCAAATGAACCCAAACGCTGAGCAGAAAATGAATGCTAAATGTAAAATTATATGAAAACAGGGTGAATTGATTTAATTAGCGCATGAAAAGTGAGACGCATTAGCATCAGCTTCAGCTGGGATGGAAAGGGAAGCTCTGCCAAACACAGGGGTGATGAAACTTGATTTCTCTGTATATTCGGCATTCTAGACATTAAATGATTACTGTATCTAAATGTATGCTGCAAAGTAGATTTCCACTGTTGATTGTTCTGTTTTATATTCTTAATGAGACAGCCAGTTTGGAATGATAAAAGAAAGTTCAGAACAGATAAAAGAAAATATTTCTTTGCACAGAGCATAACAAACAATCCAATGATCAGGCTTGGCTAATGCCACCAAGTTAAAACAAAAAGTGAACCTCTTAGTTACCCAGGAGCACTGGGACAAGAAGAGGAAGCTAAGAGGAACTGGGTCTAGCTAAGCCTCAAAGTCTTCTTTTCCCAAGTGAGTCACATTTGGGTGTCTGCAAGGTTTGTGTAAGTCAGGCCGAGTGCCTAGAAAGACAAATTATGGGATATGTAGTCCACAAAATGAGAAAATCCCATCCTTACCAACCATTTTGGAGATGTGTCCAGATTGGCAGTCTGGTGTCCTTCAGATGTTTCAGGTTACAACCCTCACAATCTCTTGCCATCAACCATGGTCAGTATTTTAGTGGCGGTAGTGCAAAACATATCGCCTAAACCATGTAAAGGAGGCCAGGTTAGTTACTCTGGCTTGTAATGCAGGAATTGAGCTTCAGTCCCAGGAACAAAACAGGAAGTGCGAAAACTGATAACAGGAAAGAAGAACATCATCCTTCTCATAATCTTTGTTCCAGTCCATTGAAGAAGTGAGATGAGCATTTTTCGTTTGTGTGTATGAGACAACACACAGTGAACAGGAACTGTGGTAAACAGCAGACAGGGAAATAACAAGAAAAACACATTCATACATGTACACACACAAACGCACATCTATTATTAGAGGGCCATAGATGATGGCTTCTCTTTGGGTGTATGTCAAATTAATCACTTTCCACAGTTAGGCCTGGAAATCAAGAGAACAGGTTCCACAGACAGACAGAAAATAGCTCAAGAGATAGATAAGAAACTTGCCAGTGTGGGAGAAATGGTTTGGAGGGAAGGGTGGTTCACGCCAATTCGGAGGTTGGAAGCAGGTGGAGGAGGGGAGATTTGCCAATCTGGAGATAGAACGGCTAACCCTTTTAATGAAAATTTAAAGTTACACAAGTGACCTCTGACAGTGTGGCAGGTATTGTTGGGTTTTGTCACCCTCCCCAATAGCCTTTTTTCTCCGTCACATGTTACTGGTTAACTTTCCATTTGTGTAGCATATTTGAGGAAAGGGTTTGCCGTCCTAGGCTGGGGGAAGAGCGGTCTTGTGCAGACTTAGTCTTTTTAGCTTCTTCTTTTTTATTTGAGATTTTTATGGTGGCGGGGATTTTAGTTAAAAGATCTCAGAAGGCCTCCCCAGATATACGCTCAGTGCTACCTCCTGGAATGGGCCGATAACAGGTTCGTAAGTGGTTGCCAAGGAGATGGGAAAGGACTCGCCGAAGGCTTAGATTTAGTCATGTGAAGTGTGCCGTTTGGAAGAAGCAAGAGGATAAATATTATTATGAGAATAATTTATGGCCTAGAATCTGGGCAGAATCTGGCTGAGCAAGTCCTATGGTTAGCACCGAGCCAAGTTTATTCTGTGGTACCTGGGAAACTAGCAAACTACATCCAGGCATCTGCAGCCATCGGCGCCATCCCTACTCGAGCTCATGTTCCCCCGGGCCTGCACCAAAGACACATGGCAAATTTCTCCATGAGATCTTTTAAATGAAATCTCTACCATTACTACCTTGGCTCTGGGATTTGTGGAAGGCTCCCCTCCCACCTATAGGGAGCTATTTCTCCAGGTTCTTCTGGGGCTTATCAACAAGAATGCTCATAAATCAAAATCAATCAACACAAAACTGTGCAACAAAAGACTTGTGCCAAGATTTCCCCCCCCCCCCTATATCCATGGTGCTAGACTACACTACTTACTAAATATAAAATGAAGTGGTTATCTTTGAGCATTTATGGAGCAAAACTGGACTCTCTGAGCAGAAACAGTGAAAAGTAACCTGAAGGTCAATGGGCGAAGTCAGTCATCATAGTTTCATCATTAACGCAAATGCAGATTCTCTATTTCCTTACCACTCGCCCCAAATCCTTTTCTGAACAAATGAAACTAATCCTGTGGACCCGGAGGGCTGCCTGTTCAGTTTGGGGTTGTGAGTTTTCATGCTCAAAATTAGGCTCCAAAAATCCAAGTCCAAGATCATGCTGGCAGCTGAAGTCAGAAGAGGGAAGGAATGCGTGGAAGTCATCTAAGACTTATTCGGTTGTTAAGGAAGCATGCAGAGCTGACATGCATGGAGGCTGTGCCATTGGACTGAACATGGAAACACACCTGTCTGAAGAGGAAGAGGCTGCAGGAAGGATGCCCACATGAGCCACCCCTCAAGTCACGTGGGTTCTGACCAATGGGGAGAAGCTACCCAGAGAGAGAAGCTTCCCATCTTCAGCCTCTCATATTTCCATGTTGAACTTGATGGGACAGCTAACATGCTCCTCTCAACAGATGTGGACACCAGAAGCTTCTTTAATGACTAAATAGGACTAATGAATCTGATACTGAAGAGGTTATTTCTGCTACTAAATCAATGGGCCCAATGGCATGGTCAAGGTGTGTCCTGCATCCCCCTGACCACCACAAGGCACCACAATGCCCCCATGCAATCCATCCATCCATCCATCACCAAAAATGAAAAAAAAAAAAAAATCTCAGAAGCCTCCAGGAATTTTTTATTTTTTACTTTGAAAAAGGCTTATAGACAAGTCACAATGGTCATCTGGGAACTCCTGGAATTGCCTTTTCCCCACCATTGTGCCCATTTCCAGAATTGATGTAGCCCATAGCAACTGCTAGGGACAAAAATGTGGACAGCCAAAATCATCTCTGGTTTACATTTCTATAAGCCCGTTCTATATACCACATGATCCTAAGAAGCCATGAACTGATACCTGTATTTTCTTCGCTATATTTTTTACTTATGACACAAAAGGTATTTTGTAGGGTTTTCCCCCTATTAAACCGTGAAGATGTACTTTAATTATAAATCTGCAATTATAAACTGTAATCTACCTGGGCTATTTGACCAAACTCCGGGAGGCAGGGGAAGACAGGAGGGCCTGGCGTGCTCTGGTCCATGGGGTCACGAAGAGTCGGACACGACTAAACGACTAAACAACAAAAAACCTGGGCTATATCGACAGAAGAGTGAGGCGCAAATGTATTAAGAACCAAAAGTCTAAGTTGTAGAGGGAAGACCAATGGTTTAAAAACATAAGGCCACTTCCTTTACAGAAGCAAATAACAAATACTAACAGCAGCAGCATCAACAACAAGAAGAATAAATCATAATTATGTGTCCATTCCACCTTATGGTGACTCTTTCCAGGGTTTTCTAGGTATAAACGACTTTGCAGTGGTTTGCCACTCCCTTCTTCTGGAGGCCCCCTGGGACTGTGCCGCTTGTCCACAACTACACAGGCTGGCCCTTCTCCCATAACACACAGTGTGGAATAAAATTCTCAGCCTCTGACTCCTCAGGCAGGTGCCCACCTCACAGGGCTATCCAGTCAGCTACCAAAGTGCACACAGTATCTTGGCTTGTGGGTGTGCATGTGATGTGTGAACATAAGAAACTGTCCCCTGTCACCATCCTGGTTAGGAAATGCAGAGTGGGGACCCCTACAGGTGTAACACTCAGTGTGATCTCGGACGTACAGGTACATAAGCCAGAGGTCACCCCGTGGAAAGCAACAGGGCTTCTGCCTGCAGGAAGTGGATACCCTCTCACCCAAGCTGCAGGAAAAGGACAACTCTGTGTGCAGCATCCATGGTCAAAATGAACAGGACTCTGGCCACTGTTTTTCACAATGGGTAGTAAGAAGCCATTTAAATTAAAGTATTCTCTGGATCCTCTGAAGAATACCATTTCTACTTAGAGGCCAGTGCTTCCCCTTTCTCTCTCTGCCTTTCTTCCCAAGAGCAGTGGCAAAAAGAGAGGAGGAGGGGAAGACCCCCTTGAACCCTCCAAGATACCATCTGAGCGACTGTCCCGGAGTACATTTAACACGGGCTGTAACATTTTAAGCATCTCCTAGCCACTGTGTCCACAGGGGGAAGCGCTTGTCATACCCTGAATTTTCCCATTGTACACATCATTTCCTGGTGAATTCAGAATTTATTCCCCAGCTAAACCCTTCTTGACAGGTTTGTTATCTGCTCGCCCGGTCGGTGAGCCCCAGAGAGTCAAGGCCGAGCTGTTAGAGAGAGACAAAGACGGAGAGAAGGAAGGGAAAGGACTGGGAAGTAGGGCGAGTAAATGTCAAGTGAACTGCCAAAGATGGGTATTATAGCTGCTGGGGGCCTTCGAGAGTATCATATATCTTTTGTGTCTATTTTACAGTCTGTGCTTCATGTAAGATGGCAGGACAGAGCAGTGAATTGATTTACTCCTGGGCATATATGCGCCATTTTAGAATTACAAGACTGAATGAGAAAATATCCACTGTTCTGAAATGAAGACTACAATGTGTGTGTCTGTGTGTCTGTTACACGCACACACAGACCCAACATTATTTTGATTCACTCTCTTTTCTTCCTGTTTTGCACCCATTGTTTTAATCAAGACCTTTTATTGTGGAAAGCCAGTCCTAAATCCTGCAATGTCTCTCCCCGCTCAAGTCCCTGCTGAGATGCAATCAGGCTTTTTTAAAGTGGCCCCACTTTGATTCCAATTGGAGGCTTGTTTTGAGTCTGGTTTTTCAACAAGGAAGAGATATTTTATCTCCGTATGTGTGTGTGTGTGTGTGAGAGAGAGAGACACACACACACACGGAAAGAGAGACAGGTGGAGAGGGAGATAAAGAAAGAGTATATGTATGTTATCAATTTTCACATGTAAGACTCTACATGTGGTGTCATGTAGAGAGGCTCAGAACAGGGCTCAGGAGATCTGGGTTCAAATCCTTGCTTGGCCATGGAAACTCATGGTTGGGTGTAGTGATGTGCACAAACCACCAATTTGGTGGTTCATGCTGGTTCATTTACCGGCCAAGCAGCTGTTTGGCACTTCGATGCCCTGCCTCCGCTGGCAGCCACCCATTCAGAGGCAGTGCCTGGAGGAGGCAGGGCAGGGAAGTCAGGCCACTGCCTCTGAGTGGGTGTCTGCTGAAGAAGGCAGGGCTTTGAAGTGCCGAACACCTGTTTGGCTGGTAAATGAACTGGTGCGAACTGCTGAGGTGACAGTTCATGCCCATCTCTAGTTGGTTGGCATTGGCAATAGTAAACTGCTCCTTGACCTTCTCACACACCTTCCAAAACCCTGTCACAAGGTTGTCGTAAGTTGGAAGCAAATAACACACACATGTGAGACTGTTAAGGTGTGTACATATGTTATCCAATGTGGGTGTATAGGAACCAGGAAGGGACCATTGCTCAGTGGCAGCTTTGACTCTTGGTCTCTTCAGGTAGGGATAAAAAAGAACTCTTCCTAAAAACCTGGATAGCACCCCAGCCAATCAGTGTGGACTGTATGGATGATTGACTCCTTACCTCCCTCTGCAAGAGGGCAAGTATCCCGCTGATATCAGAGGGTGGGGCTGGAGGGAAGGGCTTAATTCTGAAGTCACCTGGACCCAGCATGGAGGTCAAAAGGAAGGGAATTTGCCCACAGGGCAATAACAGTAAGTAAGTAAGTAAGTAAGTAAGTTCCCCATGACTGATGTAGACATTATTGAACCAGATGGAGTAATGGTCTGACTTTATTGATTTTCTAGGACAGCAAATCAACATAGAAAACTTTAGGTGCTACTTATTACTGTTCTTCTTCTCCTTCTCCTCAGAGTCTCCTTTAACTGTAACAAGCTAATTTTATTACAATCCACTTCTTGCAGCACTGGAGATTGAAACCACACAGACGATTCTGCCCCATCATCAAAACTCCTCTAACATCTGGCTAGTGGTAAATATAATGATATCAACACAATGCAATAAACCCTTGTTTGCAACATCTTGAAAGAACAAAGCCTTCACTAATGATATTTTAATGAGGAAATACATGCACTAATTACTGGATGTCTACAGGCTGGTCTGTAAGAAACCAGCACTGTGGATTTGTAAACATCGTTTGATTCATGTTTTGTGGAAAACAAACGTTAGCATCTCCCTCTCCATCCCCTGCTCGTGTGTGTGAATTTGTTTTGAGTTAAAAGACACCACTCATGATTAAATAAATTTGAAATGTACTGTCATCTAAGAAAGAAGTTGTCGAGGGCGGGGGAGAGAGAAAGCAGGATTAACACTGAACAAAGTATGTGTTGTCTTTTCATGTGACACACACGTGTTTTTCATTTGCAACTGGCAATGAAAACAATCCAGCACAATTTTTATATGTTTACTAATAAACAGGGGCACTAGAAATAATACACGATATGAGGAAATGGGACAGGGGGAATTTTTTCCTCCTGTAATACTGGATTGGCTGTTGAAGCTGAATGGGAGGTGACAGGACCTGAAGAAGGTAAAAGGAGGAACTTATTTGCAAAGTTCATCACTAAACTCTGGGATCCATTTCAAACACAAACTAGAACACCTTAAAAGTGGGATTTGGGGGGGATTTGTGGAGGATGAGTTTAGCAATGGCTACGGGTAACGGTGGCCATATATATTGCCTCTCCTCTCATATCACAGTGGTATCTCAAACCCCGTTCGTGGCACTTGCAAACAAGGGTAGTAGCAGAGTTTTGCACTCACGTCCTGTTTCTGCGCTTCCTGCAGTGCAGTGGTTGGCCATTGTCTGAACACAATGCTGGACTGAAAAGGCCCCAGCCTGTGCCACTTTTTATCAGACTTTGGAATTAATAAGTTAGAAGTTAATTGGACACCCATGATTCATTTTTAACCGCAATTTTAAAAGTCATTATTTTGCACAGGGAGCAGTGTTTCCATTTACTTGGTTCCTGAAGTGGAAATGGGGTCATTTTTAGTCATTTTAATTGGGATATTTTTCGGATACAAAAAAGAAATGTCATTCACACAGTACTAACAATTAACATAAACATTCAGCCTTTGTTATGAATGTGGCAAAGTCACACAAATCGGGGGAGTTGCCCTACTTCTGCCTTTCTCCACCCATAGATCCATTGGTCTCTTATCAACAAAGGGGGAAGAATCTGAGACACAGACCGATTGCTATCTATGGACACTTTTCACGTGTCAGAGCTCTGACTTTCCAAGGTTCGAATTCATATGTAGAGCTGTTAGGACAGTTGAGTCCCTGACCTTCACAGACTCATTACCTGAATGGGGGCTACAATATTTTTAGTAATACATTATTTTTAACACTAACATTTCAAAATTTCATCATCATCATGATATGATAACACTTTTCAAATATTTGAAAGGCTGTCATGTAGAGGAGGGGCAGGATCTGTTGTCGATCACCCCAGACTGCAGGACATGCAACAATGGGCTCAAGCTACAGGAAACCAGCTTTCGGCTGAATATCAGGAAAAACTTCCTAATTGTTAGAGCAGCACGACAATGGAACCAATGGCCTCAAGAGGTGAGTGTTCCAACACTGGAAGCATTCAAGAGAAACTTAGACAACCAGGAAAATGTCCTCCAGAAAGAAATGCAGGCAAAGCAAAACACCATTGGGGTTCAAATATTCCAGGAATGGAAAAAGGCTGATTAGGTCTGGCGATGCTTTAGGAGTTGTGGCATCTAGTGTGGTGTAATGGATAGAGTGGCAAACTAGGACTCATGAAACTTGGGTTCAAATCCCTGCTTGGCCACAGCAACTCAATAGGGGAGATGGAACTGGTAAAACCACTCCTTAAAGATCTCACTTACCTTGAAAAGCCCTATTAGGGTTGCTATAAGTCTGTTCTGACTTGACAGAGCATAATATGGCAATGTTTTAGTAACTCACTCGTGGTAAGGAAAGACTGGACTATCCTAAGTGGTGTATAACCCTATTAATTGCATTCTCCCTGAGTATTTAATTTTCCAAGTGATGATAATCCCATTCCATACATGCTTCTCACTAAATGGTGAGATCTTTACCCCCATATGAAATTACATATATATTTTTAATGTGACTATACATTTTAAGTATTTTCCCATTGACTAGAGCATGTTTGTACACATTTTCAGAACACATGCATTTTCAGACCTGCACATTTTAACTGAAGTCATAGACTCATACAGATTATTTTCACTGATGCACATGAGTACCCTCCAAAATGCACAGATTACTGAGGTAAGATGCTACTTGATTCACTTTTTTCTTCCATCTTGAGTACTGTCTATTGATGTGTTACTTTGTCTTATATTTTAAATTGTTTATATTATATGTTGTCAGCCGCCCAGAGTAGTCAGTTGACTAGATGGGCGGGGTATAAATTTAATAAATAAATAAATAAATAAATCTAATTTTGTTGACAGCTTCAGGTCAAAGATTGATATTCTTTACCATCAGATATGAATCCAAGATGTTGCCTCTACTAGGTATGGGAAAACCCGACAGTTTTGCTGCTTCGCACACACAAAATCTTCAGTCTCCATCATGTGACTTGCAAATTTTGACAAATTTGTGCAAAGTAAATGGAAAAACATCTACTTCTGCTTCTAGAAAAACATCTACTTCTGCTTCATTGACTACGCAAAAGCCTTTGACTGTGTGGACCACAACAAACTATGGCAAGTCCTTAAAGAAATGGGAGTGCCTGACCACCTTATCTATCTTCTGAGAAATCTATATGTGGGACAGGAAGCAACAGTTAGAACTGGATATGGAACAACTGATTGGTTCAAAATTGGAAAAGGAGTACGACAAGGCTGTATATTGTCTCCCTGCTTATTTAACTTATATGCAGAATACATCATGCGAAAGGTAGGACTGGATGAATCCCAAACTGGAATTAAAATTGCCGGAATAAATATCAACAACCTCAGATATGCAGATGATACCACTCTGATGGCAGAAAGTGAGGAGGAATTAAAGAACCTCTTAATGAGGGTGAAAGAGGAGAGCGCAAAAAATGGTCTGAAGCTCAACATCAAAAAAACTAAGATCATGGCCACTGGTCCCATCACCTCCTGGCAAATAGAAGGGGAAGATATGGAGGCAGTGACAGATTTTACTTTCTTGGGCGCCATGATTACTGCAGATTACAGGCATGAACAAAAACAAAAAAAGGTTCATTTTTGGGAGGTTCGTGGTTAGCCACGAATCACAAACCACTGGTTTTCTAGTTTGTGCCCCATCTCTAACAAACTAACTGCTTTGCTCAGCTGTTCCCTCTTTTAAAATTTCCTTCCACTTGTGCTTCATATATTTTTCTTCTTCTTTTAATTTTTTTAAATCTCCTGCCTTTTTTCTTTAAATTTTCTTTAAATTAATGCAAGCCATTTGTGATGACAATGCAATTCAGGTGACTTTTGGTGACTCTAGAAAAACTGAGAAGCCATCAAACAATGGTTCATGTGGGAGGTAAAATGCCATATGGAACACCCTAGGAATTCACATTTGGCCATATAGTGAGAAGACCCTTACTTTTGATATAAGGCATACGAATCAACGCAACTAAAATAGCAACAGACAGTCCATCCAAACAGACAGGAAAATTAAGAATGTTTCTCTCCCTCTCTCTCATTCTCTTTCACACACACACACACACACACACACACACACACAGAGAGAGAGAGAGAGAGAGAGAGAGAGAGAGAGAGAGAGAGATGGAAACATTTCAAAGAGGTAAAGTATATTTATATATATTTTGCAGCCATTTTCCCCCCTGTAGATTATGCAGTGATTGTATTTCAAACAGAAAATGTCAAAACTAAACTGGTTTTGTCCCATATTAAAAATGGACAACTAATCCTGTATAATTACTAACATGATAATCTGTATGTTTTTTTCATAGATGAGCAAAGCAAAGATCTTCTTAACCCTTCAATTAAAATCCGAGGATGAAGCAGCACGGTATTTCAATCCTTTAATTAAAACAGATAAATATGGTCCTCCAAAAAAAGAACTAGTTTCTAAGTGTTGCACTTTGGGTGCCTATTTCAAAGGGGAAACGATGGAAGGAACTTCATTTAAACAAACAAAGGAAACGTTAAACCAGATTCTTAACATGGGTATGATTAATTCCACTAACAACCTCCCCCCATCTCCCGAAGCCAGCTGATTCCATGGATAAAGGAGAGGCGCATGTAATTTCATTTGATATCTAGCTCCAGGTTACTTATATAAAATTGAACACACATACCCTTCCCCTTATTGGGCCAACGTATTTTTGTTGTTCTTGAGAGCTAAAAAAATGTTCTTCAAAAATTGGGCAGGGTGTGTGTGCGGAATGACAGGTGTTTTACACATGGGAAGTGAAGAAATGCTTCTTAAGTTCTTACTTCCACCTGGTGCACTAAGGCGGTTATACACGACTTCCAGACACACCCGGCATTTGAAACAAGATTTTCAAGGAGAGTCGGAACATCTTATATTTCATGGATATCAATGTTACCGATTTTTGAAGAGTGCCTATTAAAATGCATTAAAGGCTCAGCTCAGGTTGTCTTCATGTTCTGTCACTATTCTTAAGCTGTTCAACAGATACTAAGCCAATCTGACGGGGGTTTCTGCCCCCTCCCTGATGTTCCTTTGATGTTCCCACTATTATCTTTTTATAGCATAATCACACATTTGGGTATGTTGTAGATCAAAGCAAGCAGCAGCTTTTAAGGCTAAGCCTGGACATGGTGCCCATAACTAAGTGAATTCATTATATTTAATAATACTCTCTGAGGGATGGAAAGAGGAAGAAAATCATATGAAATAATAAACACCCAAGTAAATAGGGGAAGATCATTAAAATGAGCTAAACATGGAGGCATGTTGGTGTGGCCTAAGATGATTCTATAACTTACCTGGACTGCAACGTCTGCTACACAAAGCTAGATAGTTGGGCATATAAAAGAGAAATGTGACAATGTTCATGGGGTCTTTAGGGACACAACAGTCAGGACAATCACCCCAGAATGAAAAAATAACCCCCCCCCCTACAATTTTATTTAGCATTGTCTCTACATCTACCAAACACCCAAACAAAGAGATATTTTCTGTTCCACTGGTTCCCTACTGAGGTTGAGAGCGGTCTCTCCACTAAGAGATGCCAGATCTGTGTGCAACTCAGTAGGTCCCCCTGCAGTTGCCTCTTTCATGCCTCAGACTAAGAATGTTCTTTAAAATGTGCAAATTCTTTTATGTTCAACTTTAAAAAAAGGGTTGTCTTGACGCATTGTGACAGAATGAAATGGTCAACCACTGAGAGAGATTTTTGCTCCAACAAAAATGTTGTTGTAAGTAACAGTACTTGTTTTGTTTGTGTGTGTGTGTTAAAAACTTGTATTTTGCACAAAGGGTATGTTTTTCATGCACCATCATCATTGTAATAATAATTCCTAGCATTTAAAGTGACCCTGTTCCTTTCTGGAGGGCCCAGCTCTGAAGGGGTGATGGGGGACTCCCGTTGGTCAACTGTCGGTGGAGATCCCCCAGGATTCAGTTCTGTCTCCCATACTATTTAAAATATACATAAAACTGTTGGGAGGGGTTGCTGGAGGTTACAAAAGCTTGAGGCCTCTTGCACACCTCACTCGGTTTCTCCTTTCCATCCAAATTTGCGAAATTGTCCTCAATTCTCAACCGAGTGAGAAAGAACAAATTGAGGCTGAATCAAGACAAGACAACGGTTCTCTTGGGCACTCAAAGAGCAGATCAGGGGTAAAGATTCAACCGGTACTAGATGAGGTTACACGGCCCTGAAAACTCGGGATCACTGCTTGGATGTACTCATGGATTCAGACTTCAGCTGGATGTCTGGGTCTTGGCATTGGTTATGGGTGCAAATGCATGGTTTAAAGTACTACACCAGCTGTTCCCATTCCTGGAGAAATGTGGCATGCTCACAATTAAGACATGCCTTAATTATATCCTTTTTGGATCACTGTTATGAGCTCTCTGTGGGTTCCCTCCTGGGCTCTTCAGCAGGTCCAAAAAGCATCTTATAAAAAGAATACAAAATGTCTGCAGCACTTGCTTCACTGGCGACTGGTCCATTTCTGGGCACCATTCAAAGCACTAGTGATGACCTACAAAATTCTATATATCTTGGGTCCAGGCCGGTATCTTCCTATGTGAGCCTGCCTGGGTCCTAAAATCCAAAGGTGAGGACTTCCTCTCTATTCTGCCACTCTTACAGGCACATGTGATGAGGACAAGAGAGAAGGGCCTTCTTGGTGGCGGCTCCCAGACCATGGAAGCAAAGCTGGCTGTCTCCTTGCTGTCCTTCTGCTGGCAGGAGAAGACATTTTTATTGAAACAGGCCTTGGCTTGTTGTTTTGCTCTCATTGTGTTGTTTTTAAGTGGTTTAAAACAGCTGTAAATGTTTCCGAATTTTAACTGTCCATTTGCTTTAGTCTTTTAATATATTTCACAGTATTTTGATATTGTAATTGATTGTGTTTTTAGTTGTACTGGGTTTTTTAAAGCCTATGTTGGAATCTGCAAGGGAGAAAGGTGAGATATAAGTAAATGAAATGAATGTATACAAAATAGACCCTTTAATTTTTATGGAAAAGTGCTGAAAAAGTCTCTTAAAGTCACCCAGTAGGGAGAAAACATCAAATTTTTCATTCTTAACTGAAAAAAGTGAAGATCGACATCCTCATCTCAGACTGGTTTTACCCACACGCTGAGATCCTGCTGAACAGGAAGGCACAGAGGGCAAGTTTCTTTTCTAGCTGAGTGTTGTCTCAGCAAATCAGTCACCTCCATATGCTCCTGTTTCCTGGTTGTTCTTAGATCCTGTCCATTAGCTCCCAGTAGCCTCTACTGCCTGCCTGCAGGCTTGATCCTCAACTCTGTCTTGTTTGTCCTTTGGTCCAGTCTTATGGCACAACTCATAATGCCTTGCCTCAACAGATTCCTTTCTCTTGTAGAACGTCTAATATGAATTTGAAAGTATATGCAGATAACCATAGTTTTTAGCTCTTCCAGTCCACCCGTGCACTTCCCCCCTTACTGCACTTCTGATTCATATGTATGATATGATAAGACACTCTCAAAATAACCATGGTGATGAGATAATGGGTTTGACCACATAACGTTTGTTTCTTGCCCAGTGTTGGTAATCTCACCCAATAAGAATCTTGATCCAACCAGATGTACAATAACTTTAAAGTTCTCTCTCTGTGTATTCTCGAAGGCTTTCACGGCCGGGATCTGATGGTTGTTGTAGGTTTCTCCGGCTGTTTGGCTGTGTTCTGTCTGTGCCAGAGCACAGACAGAGTTCTGACTCCTGTCCTCTGAAGATGCCGGCCACAGAGGCTGGTGAAATGTTAGGAAGAAAAACCTTAAGAACACAGCCAAACAGCCCGAAAAACCTACAGCAACCATCATTCTCTCTCTCTCTCTCTCTCTCTCTCTCTCTGTGCGTGTGTGTGTGTGTGTGTGTTTCAACACACATGTGCACATCAGTCCTAGCATGGTAAACTGACTTGTTCAATCACTCCACTCCCGCCTTGAGAAACAGCAGATCATTTTCTCCAGCATATCTGGTGGACTTGGAAGGGAGAAATACCCTCCCAAAAATCCATGCTCATCAGTCCATTGTTAAAGAAGATGGAGGTCACAGTGGAGATAAGGCAGAATTTTTCCTTTCCCTTTTATCCTTGCTCTCCCTTTTCTAATGCTCCACTGTCTTGATTTAACAGCTGCTGAGCCACAGAGCCCAGTGGGCCATGGAGATGTCATTCTTCACAAATCCCTCTGGAAGAACACATCCCCTGTGGTTCTCTGGATTCACTGCCTGGTGCATTGTTAATCAGTGTGCCAGAGCATCAGAGGAGAGAGACAAAGAGAGGGATTTGTGCCCAGTTATAGGAGTATGTTGGAAGGACTCATGATTGTAAAGTTGGGATGTTAAAGAGCCACTGAGAGAATTGCAAATCAATCCAGATTTTGATCTAAGGGGAGCTTTAAAGGTTGTTGGGGGTGGTGGTTAAAAAACACACTTCATCTCTGGGATTGTCTAATCAATCTACTCTTGGACTGCAACATCACAATCTGAGGTTGCCCAGTTTTTCAGGTGGAGTGGCAAGCCTCACCAACCCTCAAGCTGCCTCTCAGGGCAAAGTTTAAAAAAGGAAATTGGGATGCAGACTAGATATAATTGGATCTACCTCTGGGGATCCACCCTCTGTCCCACCACACCCAGTACACATTAGCCATTACTGATCACAGGAATCTAGACAATGTCTAAGGGGCTCAGAACTGAGAGACATGTCTTCTTGAACAGCATAAGTTCATTCTTTCTTGTAGGAAAACAACAATAACAAACTACTGGCAATAGAGAAAAACAGATCAATTTGGAAATACCAAATGGCCCATGTAGAATAGCAGCCCACAATGTCATCCCAGTACATCTCTCTCTCTCTCTCCCTGGAAAAAATATCAGATATGTCCACACTTTCTATGATTGGCTCTTGTTTCTTCCAGAGGTTGTGTGTGGGTCTTTTTTCATTCCACTCCAACTCTTTGTTAATCTGGATCGGAGCGCTCGTAAACTGTAGAAGTTGTTTTCTACATTCCAAGCAGCTTTCTGGTTCTACAGATTTCCGTTTGAATTACTCGCTATCATTTGTCAGAGACTAGGCCGCTGAGATTGTTACTGGCAGGGTTCTCTTCGTGTGCATTACAAGGTTTCCCCAGTTACATTTGGTACCAATTAACTTATCTCCCATGGGTTTGAGACCCTCATAAGTTAATAACAATACACCATCCCCACAAAACTCTTGAGACACAAGAGCACCCACAGACTCACCCTGATGACAAAGCATAAGCTTGGAAAGAAGAGGAAGCCATGTCAGATGTCACAGTTCTTGTCATAAGCTTAAAAATATGAGTAAAAAGCTTGGATAGATTTTAAAGAAGACTAAGTCGAATGTGTGAAGAATAAATACCAACTGCTGTGGAGCAGCAAAAGGATAAAAGCACTTGGCTTCATGCTTTCCTTGTAGGTTACCCAGAGATGATCTGGCTGGTTGCACTGGGATATCAGATACTGAGCTATATACTAAATTTTGGTCTATGGATCTGGGGGCCTTCTGCATGCAGTGTAGGTGCTTTGTTTGTGCACAGCAATAGCCACCTCAAGGGACATTGCAAGGAAACAGAGCACTAACGAATTCCATTTGCTTCTCCTTCTCGATCAGTGCAGGACAGGTAGACCAGACTCAGAGGAGGCCCAGCTTACCTCTTTTAGGCAGACCAGGACTCTGTCAAGCACCGCAAACCATAAAAGAACAGGTTAGAGTTATTGGGTTTAGCCTGGAGCAGAGGAAGCTCAAAGAGAACACGGTAACTCTTTCATAGAATCATAGAATCGTCATAGGGTTGGAAGAGACCTTGAAGGTCTTCTAGTCCAACCCCCTGCCCAAGGCAGGAGACCTCATACCATCCCGGACACATGGCTGTCCAATCTTTTCTTGAAAACCTCCAGTGATGGGGCACCCACAACATTGGGAGGCAAGCTGTTCCACTGCTTAATGGTTCTCACCGTCAGGAAATTCCTCCTTATTTCCGGGTTGGATCTCCCTCTGACGAGTTTCCACCCGTTGGTTCTTGTCCTACCCTCAGGCGCCATGGAGACTCAATCGATGCCCTCTTCCCTGTGGCAACCCTTCAGATCTTGGAAGACTGCTATCATGTCTCCCCTCAGTCTTCTCTTCGTTGAGCTAAACTCTCTCCAAGTACTTAATTTTCTGTAGGGATGGGAAAGTCATGGACGTTTTCAAATCCGATGTTCTTCTTATTATGAAACCGTGTCTTCTCCTTGCAACGGTTCTCAGGAAGTTTTCCCAATCTCTCCTTTTCTGCTACCTCATGGTATGGATGAAAAAGAGAATTGTAATAACCCTTTTAAAAATTCAAATTGTGGTCTTTAAAGCTATTTCCAAAAGTGTGCACTTATCTTTCATTTCCACATTACAGAGAAGGAACCATGACTAGCACCCACTCTTCTTTCTTGCTTCATTTCCAAATTACACACAGATAAACGCACATAACTCAAAATGTGTATATTTTAAAAATATATACAAACATGATTGAATCAATGGGGAAAGTGCATACAAAAATGGGTACCTTAAGAAAAAAAATGGGTTAACAAGTGCATACATTAGGGGAAAGTGCATACATTAGGGAAAAGTGCATACCATAGAGGAAACTGTGAAATAGTCTTAAGGAACAATTGCATCCTGGATGAAAAGACTTTTTTTGGTACATAGGACATATTCTGACTTCTGAAGTGGGGCAACTGATTACAAGCAGAACCATGGATCAATTCCACACATGCCTACTTAGGAGTAAGCCTCAGTGCAACAACATTGCTGGAATCATATCTGAAAGTCTGGAGAAGGCAAATTCCTGCTTGTTTTGTTAAAAAAGAGGAGAAAATAATAATAAGCGGCTCTCTGTCTGCTCTTGGTTTTACTTTTCATGGCTGGCGTGGTCTGTGGCAGGTTCTGCAACAAAATGGCTCTTGGACTCATAGCTTGAGTACCCTTACTGAAGACATGAAATGTAAATTCTTGGGTGTCTCGTTTTTGTGTGCATGACAACAGGGAAATATCTTTTTTTCCCCCTTGTTTTCCCCCAGAGAGTTAGCAAAAAAATTTTCTCTTGATCTCAACGGTTTTCACATTCATCAAAAATGATGTTTGTGCAGATTGAATAAATCCTGCACATTTTACACGTCTGCAGTATAGCTGAACTACAGCCATTGTTTTAAGCTTTATGTTCATGCAGTGTTGTTGTTGTTTTTTTAAATTAGAAGCATTGCACAGGCTGTTCACACCTTTTTCAGCAATCAGCCAGTCGAAAAGACACCAATTTTGCACAAAGTGCTTCTGGTCACATTACAGGAACTGTGATTTTAAAAAAGCTCTCCTGTCTTGTTCTAGTACGGAGGTGAGAAATCCAGAACAAAATGGGAAAATGGTGATCAAAATGGTAATGGATCCAGCAACCATAGGAGTTACTGCACTCTTCATAGGCTGTCACTATGTTGCAAAATAGCCTGCATCACTGAGAACTAGTTATTTCATGGATTTCTTTACATCTTTACAATACACAACACCAAGCAAAGGAAACAAGTAATGCACTTGGTATGGGGAATCTTCCAGTCTTCTTATTACTAAGTACAGTCACGATTAAAATCTCAGATTTACTGTTAATGCTGTTTGCAGGTACGTCATAAATACTTGATAATCTTCTTAATCTACTTGATACATCTTCCTTAGAAGTTGCATGGAATTGGTAGACCTTGGTACTGTCTCTTTTAGAGAAATGGTACACCCCTGTACAGGTTGAGACTTATGAATCACAGTAGTCACAAAGTGTAGACAAACTTGTGAGTGCTGTACAATATGGTTGTCCTTTTGTCTCTGATGTCAATGGGAATCTCATGCTTCCGACTGGCTGTGGATGTTGCAATTACGAAAATTCTGTACATACACTTAGAATGTGCACAAATAAATTTCTCCTGTTTGCTACATGTCTAAAAGTACAGACAGAGCTTTAATGAATGTATAATAGGAGGGTCTTAAAAGATCAACGTTAATTTCAATCTAATTTAGCACAATGGAGAAGAAGTTATCAGGACAGCTACAAACATCATTGCAACTGTTAGCCCACCAGATAAATCTTGATATTGGTCCAATATAAAAACTGTTGTTCTTGATGGTGGTGGTAGTGGTGGTGGTGAGGATGATGATGTTGATAATCAAATCTGCAACCTTTGATCCAAGTTGAATTGCAAAATGCAATAGAATTTGGTCTTGTGTAGGACAGCTTTTCCAGTCTACAGCCCATCCCACAAGGTTTAGTCGGACTCTCCTTTCTTGTAACTTGTCCCCCTTAGTTCAGATCCTGTCCTCTGGAACAAGAGAATATATGTTTGCTCCCATCTTCCTTGTGACAGGCCTTCAGATACATGCTGGAGGCTATCAGATCACCTCTCATCTTCTGTTTTCCACGCTCCTGTTGGACTATCATTCCCATAACCCCCAGATGGCACCATTACGGATTAGGAAGGATGTGGGTTGTGACTCAATAACATAAGGGGGCCCTAGAATATGGGAAGCTGGTGTAGGGAATTTAAGGAATGCCCTATTCAGGCATTTCAGAGGGTTAATTTGAAAACATGAACAATGAGAGAAGCACCTCTTCATGGAAAGAGTAAATGTCTGGAGGAAAAAAAAAGCTCCCAATACCTGTGGACTCTCTCACTGCAACTTAGCATACTAAATAACTGCGTCCTTGACTGCTCGGAGAGAGTCAGTGTGAGAGAGACTGTCTTTGACTCTCCTTTACTTGGAGACAACAAAAGGGAGGGCCAGCACACACTCTCTCTCTCATTCTGCTCATACTTTCCAATTAATGGTTTTGGAGCACCTGAATAGGGCTAATGTAAAAACAAATGAATAAAAGAGATTTCTTCTTTTGAGCAAAGAACAGAAAGCAGCATCTCTTTGGGCTGCACAACGCGAGTATTCCTGCTCTTCTGATCTCACCCGTCAATGCCTCGGAGAGGTCAATTGTCACAAATCCAGGGTGCTCTGACCTTGTCAAATCAGACTATCCATCCACTTGTTTAGAAACTGCCAGAGGAGAATAAACAAATGAACCCACTACTACTCAGATAGATTGGTTGGTTTTCACTCCAAAGTGCTTAACTCCAATGGTGTGTGTGTGTACATATGGGTGGCGGGGAGATGCTGACCAAGCTTCTTTGCATTTTGTGGGAGCATCCTCTTAGCTGTTTTTGATAAACAGATGCATTTAAAACACGGCACACAATAAGGTTAAAACTAGTGAGACAAATCACACGATAATGGAACTGAAGAGACATTTTAAAGTTATCTTTTATTTTTTTCAGTTCAGAGGACACAAAGTGGTTTAATTTTGCTCTACTTTCTGCCCCTGTGATTGCTTGATCTGATACAAAGGGGCACTTGAAGGGATGTCACTTGCCCTCAGTCGAGCCTCTGTTGTTTCCAAACAGTTTTAAAAAAAAGCTTTCCCAAAGTCAGCAATGAAATGACGATTGTTAAGCTGCTTTGGGGTGTGTGTGGAAATTGCCAATTAGCACCTTGTCGAATCAAAGATGCTACTGGTTAGTTCATAACCAGAGTAGAAAGAAACCTGCCTTTTAAGCGAAACTTGTAGTTGGACAACGACAATGATTTCACCCAAGGAAATCACCGGGAACCTGCTTTGAAAAAGTGCAGATTAGAGCGGATCTAAGCATAGTTTCCCTGCTGTGTAGTCGCACACTATATAAATGAATCAGACACCATCATGTTTTTCTCCCTTTCTCTCCCCCCCCCCCCGCAAGATAAATATGAAATACTCAACATTGTTCTCAACATGGCTTCTCCACACCCCATTACCACAGTGGCTTTTCTTGCTGATACAATATTTCAAACCACTAGCCTAATTTCCTGAATTAAAAAAAGAGAGACGTATTTGTAACCTTTTTGTATTGGATCTTTGTCAGATATACACATGAAGCCTTTCCCTCCCTCTTCCTACTGCTGTATGGCCATTACATCAGATAATATCTATAAGCAGACACCATGATGTGTTTACACCAAACAGCCTTGCACATGAGCGCATTTTGATCTGTCTACTTTTCATGTGGGTTCTCCCCAAACAAAAGCATATATTTCCAGTCTGTACTATTCTCTACTGGGTTCATTTGTAACTCTATTTTGCACCAATCTCTGCCTTAGTCTGCATACTTCATTAAAAAATAAACCCACTAGCTCATAAACCGACATTAAAACAATATATTAAGGAGCCATCTTATGCTTTCTGGTATCGGTTTCCTGCCATTTCCCACTCACCGATGACCCCCCAGTCATGAGGTTCTGTAACAAGTGCAGCTCAGTTCTACTCATAATGAATCTTACCCAGCTAATGCAGTTTACCGTGAAAGTAAGACATTGGCAGGTAATAAAAATCCTTGATAATAATGCAAGGCAAATAGCTTTATTGGTACTGAGAGAGATATTAAACTGGGCAAAAATGCACCAGGGAGGTGATATTTCAGATGTACATATTTTCAGGTTATTAAACTTTTAAGAAGTACATAGAGATGCATGCCATAAAGGAAATATAAAGGATACAGAAACAACTTTGAATGAAGGCTTTAGGGTCCAAACCATCTTGCGTAACAGGACGAGAACAAAGTTGGATGTAATGAAGATTTAAAACTGCCACAATCCATAGTAGAACATTTTCTCATACTCTCAAATACTCAACTACATATTTTTCTTAGGCAGGGGTTACCCAATCCCCTGATATAGTGTCTTTGTCATGCAAACTTCCATATGCATGAATTTCTACCACAGATTTGTATGTCTTAGTATAATTTGCCTGACTGTCGAAGAACGTTGGCCAAGTTGCCTTTGTGCTTGCCAACACCTCTTCCAATTCGTGCCTTCTCTGCCATCTGGGCTACACAGATTTTGTAGGGTACTTCATCTGGCTGCATCAATTTATTATTTATTTTTATTTAAAATAATTTTACCCTGCCTTTCTCCTTAAAAAAGACCCAAGGCAGCTTACATCATTACAGGACAATAGGGATGGGCACAAACCTCTGTTTAGAGGGAACACATGGCACCCGTGGTGCCGTGTATACGAACTGGCACGAACCTCCGAACCAAGGTTCGTGCCCATCTCTAAAGGACAATATTAAGAACAGTAAGTATACAAATACTAGAGAGGGTCAAATATCACACTAGAACCCAGTAAACAAAAACAGCACCCAAACCAACAATCTGTTTAACAACCCCACTCAGGCAGCCAGTCACTGAGGGAAAGCTTGCCTGAAAAGAAAGGTCTTTGCTTGCTTGTGAAAGGACGCAGGGTTGGATCCCCTACTCCCACATTAGGTATCATGCCCAAAGCTTTTGTTGAGTGTCGAGCCCTGACTAGAAGCTAAATTGTAAAGAGCTTTCTGCTCAGAGCAGAGACCAGCAAATCTTGATCTAGGCAGGCTAGAAGGATGGGCGCCCTTTATTAACATTTCATCCCTGTGAAATGTTAATAAAGATGCACTCCAACATACATGTCTCGTTTCTTCATTCCAGACAAGGCACCCTACAAAAATTATTTTAATGCAATTGCTATATAGTCTAAGGCATCAACGTTATGTGAGAGAGACACAGGATGGGAGAGCTTTATCACCGTACAAGTACACAAAAATAATATGTCTAAAAGAAGACATAAATAAATAAATACAATAAATAAAGATGCTGAAGGAACTGGAAGCTATGGTAGCCTATTACGTATGCAAGATTCAGTGACTAAGCATATGAGTGCAAAATTCCCAATACATCAGTTCCGCTTTGAAAAACTAAGTCCAGGGAATCTGGAACTCCATAGCCCACTGAGAAATCAGCATCAGGAGAATCTTTCAGACACGTTTGGTAGGAGCAACCAACATCTCCCTCCCCCGGTAAAAGTAAAGCTGTTGTGACAGTGTCATGATCCGTTCACCCCAAATGTTTGACCACAAAGGTCAAGCAAAAATGATCTTAACACCAGTACTCCTCAATGTGTGCACCCTTCCAACAAGTAGGGGCCCAGTGAGGAAAGAAGCTGAGAAACCAGACCTCACGGAGAAAATAGTGCTCAAAATGGTGATGGACTAGGCAACCAAGTTGGAAGGGTGCACACATTGAGGAGTACTGGTGTTAAGATCATTTTTGCTTGACCTTTGTGGTCAAACATTTGGGGTGATCGGATCATGACACTGTCACAACAGCTTTACTTTTACCGGGGGAGGGAGACGTTGGTTGCTCCTACCAAGACTATCTGGGCCTCAAAGTCCTTGCGTTTCCTTCCCAGCGCTTCAAAGTCTGACATGATTTCTTTGTAGTTCCTCTTGGCCGTGTCACTTGTTCCTACATACATGAGAAGAAGGGGATATGCATCTGTGGGTTTTATGAGCGACGGCAATCCTTCCATCACATCTGTCTTCAAGAAAGACGGCATATCTGGTGGGTTTATGGATCTCCCCAGCATATTTCTGTTTCAGTCCCACACACTCTCCTATTGAGTCTACCCTTCTCCTCTTTTTATAGGGTGTGGGTTCAGTAACTCTGCTTGACTGTGCTTCAGCCTCTCTCATTCCCTCCTGTGGGGTCTCCTGTATGTCTTCCTCTGTTTGCCGGACTCTTTAAGAATCTCAAAGTGGTTTTGCAGTTCCACTGGTGAGGACTGTCCTCACCTTCTTTTGCTCCTAACGGTGACACTTTCCTATGCTGCTTTTTGTGTCTGTTCTCTTCCCGGCATTCTCCTCCTCTGCTTTATCTTGCTGTTCTTCCGCCTTCGGGGCCTCCCTTGACCACTGTTGCGGTTCAAGAGATCTGTCCATGTACTCTTCATCTTCACCTTAAGCCTGGCCATTCGCTCCTCCAGTTTGCTCACGTTTTCTTCCAACAGTGCTACCAGTTCGCACTGACTGCAAGTGTTCACCCTGTGTAGTTCTCAACCATGAAGACAAACAGTTCCCAGCTGAAACCACTGAAGCAAAAGAGACGAGACCTAATATCTGGAGGAGATTCCAAATCATGAACATGTTTGCCCCCAGAGGTCTGTAGAGACATAAATCCCCACTTGTCTCATTTCTGTCCGCAAGGCCAAGAAACCACAAGGTTGCCGTGGAGGAGGGCAGGATATTTCTTAGAAAGAAAAGAGGAGTCAGAGAGCCATTTATCTGGTGCAAAGTAAGCAGAGAGCACAAATAGCATTTAAAGCAAAATAACACTTTAACACAAGTTTTTAAAAAAACGTACTTGGCCCTTGGTGGGCAACGTCTGCTGGCAAACAGACAGCGACCCATTCTAAACAAAATTTGAACCACTAAAAATATAGTGTTACCAGAGACACTGACATTGGAACCAAACCTTGTGACACACCCAAATGACAGCTCTGCCCACATACTTACACAGGAAACACAATCGGACGACCAAACAACATAATCCACCATCACAGAGGTTCATACACTTAATCATCCTCTAATGTGATTTATGCCATCTTTTGTCACTGCATTTTATATTGGACAAACAGGCCACACTCTATGTAAGGGAGACAAAATGAATGTCACACGTAGAAACACTTAGAAAACAGTGGCCAAGCATGACACCCTTCCTTCACACTCTTCCCCAGATCTCAGAGTTGCAGTCTTTGAACAAAGAAACTTCAGAGAGAGATTCCAAATGAAGGCTCCTGAGCAGGAATACGTCAGGCGGTTCAACACATTCCCTCTGGGCCTTAACAAAGATAATGGTTTCCTGTGTCATGATATATGCTAATCTAGTCATCTGAATTGTTGTCACCCAATCGGAACCTAATTACCAGCATTGTGATGGAATTAATCATTTCCTATTGTCTGTTAAAGATCTAGTTTTAAACTGCGGGTAAGGAGAACTGTTTGGTTACCAAGGGTTTCGAACTGCCAACAGTTTTATATTCCTCCCAGAGACACAACCATGCCATTCATCTGAACTGTGTTTGGACACATGAGAGCTTCTGAAAAAGAAAAACCAGCTAGTTTTATAGGTGCTACATTATTATTTCTGTTTTCTCTCTTATTACAAAACAGACGAACATGAATACCAGCTACATTACTCTCTCTTTTTTTTGGAAGAAAATATGTGTGCTAGTGTACGTAAACACTTAACACATACTTTTATGTTTTCCAAACGTCACTCCCAATAAATAAAAACCGGGTTAGCCAGACAAAGCAAGTGTTGCCTATGACGGATAAAGACAAGCTTTCAAAATTTCTGATACTTTTGATTCTCAGCCGCAACCTTTTTGTGAAGAGGACTCTTCCATGGCACTAGAAATCAGATTTTAAAAATTGGTGAGCCATAAACGGTGTGATCCTAGAACACTCTGAGCCTCAGCCTCTTCCCAAAATGTCTGCTGAAATGTATTTCTCGGTACAGAAGTGAGGGGGGGGGGGGAGAGAAACTTGTTTATAATAAAGAATACATTCTGTAGCAATTTTGTAGATTCCTGGGGTCAGAAATCTAGATTGCCAATGGATAAGTGAGCCTTAAAATCACTTCCCTGCTGACAAAAATTCATTTCTTATAACTGTCTCCATTACCAGAATGTTGAATCTTTCCCATGAGGAAGGAACAAATGAAAATGTTATTTCGATGCTCATGAACTCATACCTTTCTGTCTGCTTTTTTCACTGCTTGCAATTCCATTCTCTTCCAAATTTGACTAAAGCTTGTGACCTGAGGGAAATAATGTCTATATAATAATCTTCTGAAAACTCTAATTCTGAGTCATGTTTTTTTCCTCCTCTCCCTTTCCTCTCCCTCTATCCACTTTGGATGTTGCTTTGCACTTTTATGAAAATTGTTCCAAGCTATGAAAGGTAAGTGATGTTATGTGTTGGTATTAATGTAGTCATTCTGACTGCACAGTAAGTGGCCGACAACAACAACAACTTTTTAATAGAAACTTTAGCCAAAGTGACAACAGTGAAGAATGGTGAGACATGAAAACTGATAGCTAATGGATATCCAGAGTTATTAACTACTGAAATTGAGCCATTTTAATTCAAGAAGCTGTGAACCAAACTACCTAAGAAGCATTCTTGAAAGAATCTAAAATAAAATAAACACAAAAATCTTCTTGCCACACACATCCCCTGTCTTCTTTCTGACATGAAAAAAATTGTGTGGCTTCCAGTACAAAGGCCGCCATATTTGTTGTGCTGCCTGCCATTCCTCCTTGAACCCACACATGTTCTGAATTGATGATGTTTACCTGACACAGGTAACTCACTGCCCTCACTACCAAATAGACCCAATAGGCCTGGATAGGGGCTTCAAGTCCCATTGTCATCTTGAACACAACCTATCTTTTTTGATTTTGGAAACTAAGCAAGGTCAGGCTTGCTCTTGGATGGAAGGGCGTGAGATCTCCAGGCAGGAGTAAGAAAGACTCCAAACCCCAAAGATTGATTCTCAATCGCAGCTGACAATAGAGGGCAAGGCAAACCAAGGGTTGGACTTAGCATAAGGCAGTAGGATGGGATTTTTGCATTTCTTGGACTACAAATCCCATAATTTCTCATTCTGGGAATTCTACCTGACAGACAGACCTAAATATGGCTCATCTGGGAGAAAAGGCCTAAACTGGAAGTCTTTGAGGTTTAGCTAGGCCAAGATCTTCCAAGCTTCCTGTTCCCAGTGCTAACCGGAGGTAGGCCCCCTGTCTCAAGATCTGATCTGGGTTGAAATGAGGTTCAAACTATGTTTCCTATGACGGAATGTAAAGCACCTTGTTAGAAACATTTTACACTGGATACTTGCATACAGATTGGCACTTAATTATCCACTCGTAGCTGCAAAGAAAGTACCAAGACAATGGAAGCGCTCCAGTTCATTGCTTCAAACCACCTAATCCAAATTGCATTGATCAGGACAAATGCATGCACTTTAAAGTCTTCGCTGGATTAGACGAAAGATCTCTCTATCTAGAAGGATATGAAGCCAGAAGGCTTTATCCGGCATCTGCTCTACTCCCAGATAGTGGTATGCAGAAGAATACTTTCCTTGCCCCAGGGAATTCCCTTGGCTTATCCCATCTAATAGGCAGAACTAGCACCATGAATTTGATTCATTTCATTTGTTTAATTAAAACTGTCAAAGCTGATGATCAACATCATAGCTTGTGACAATGAATCCCAGAAGACCCTGCATTGCAAGCAGTGGCCAGGCAATTTCAATCAATTGCTGCTAATCAGTTTCCTTGGATTCGCCCAAGTTCTGTACTATTCAGGGTGGGTGGAGAGTCTAATACCTCCCACACATACTGTTAAACCTCTCGACAGCAGCCACTGTTTTATTTTTCTTTCAAAAGTTAAGCTTGGTCTTTTTTTTATTGACTAAAATCTGGCTTTACCCTTAAATTATCCGATTCAGATTCTGTGACACAACAGGCTTCATAGAGTCCATCCCCACCAAGACAAATACCTAGAATGACACTAGAAGCTAAAGAGACAAGCCGGCCCAAACCTTTGGTACATTTCCAACCTGCACAGCAGAAAAGAAAGAAGTACTTAGGGCGAACCAAAGGAAGAGGCCATGCTATGGCTACATGTGAGCCCTCTACCTTCAAAAACTGCTGTTGAATTTCTTTTTCCCCATCACAGAACATTTATTTCCCTCCTATCAACAATCTGAAATATCTCTCATCCACTCTTTGTCCACAAACAGAATGGAGAACTTTGAGGGTCCGTTTCTAGCCAGCTCTCAACTTGCATGAGCAGCCATAGACCGATATGAGCAATTTCCCCAAGGTCACATGAATCACACCATTGACAGCACATGGAAAGATACACTGATCTTCTGAGCCCCGGTCTACAGTCTAACTAAAGAAGCTCAGATCTCCTCTGCCGTATTTTTTTAATACAATTCATATTCTTATATATCCCTAAAGCCGGCGGTTTGGAGTCTGATTTTTTCATTAAGTTTCAACTTAGCTGTAATTCTTGAATTGTCAGTCAGAAGAGGGATTTCTCTTGATTATTTTACCATTTCTAGGATTTTAACTCAGAAGCTCGTACACACGAGGAAGGCAGAAGGTGCCGGGGGATGCCTACTTAGTTTTTCCCAGGCAGAGTGTTGGAGGAAGCAGCTCCACATTTAGCACATGCAACCTCGCACATTCCTGTTCTTTTACTTTCCATCTTTTGTCAGCCCCTGCCTCCATGGTTACCAGTTAGGTGTTATGATCACTGTAGCCTAAATATTTTGAGGACTTCGGACTGTTTCCAAAAGTGAACCAGTACAGCAATGAAATATTTGTATTTTAACGTAAAGATCAGGTAGAGCCCCAGAGGCCAGTGTTTAGCATCATCCTGGATCAACTGTAGGAATCATGTGATCCGTGGGCTCCATGTCCTCCAAAGGCCATTTTTGTGGTCCCCTACTTTCCCCAAATTTTCATTTTTTAAAAAAGTTTCAGCTATTGAGTAGTGGGCTTCTGATCATATTCCATCTTGTTATTTATTCATTCATTCATTCATTCATTCATTCATTCATTCATTCATTCATTCATTCATTCAGGGTCCCGGATGGCCACCAGTAGACCCTGGATGCAAGACATTGCCCCCATCCCTGGTGGCGGCCCATCCCTACTTTAGATGATGACAAAAATCCTTTCGTTCTGGGTTACAGGAACAGCAGCACTCAGGTTAAGCTCCAAATTATGACAGATATCCTCCATTTCAGGTTTTTAAAATCTCTGTTGTGCCCTCATTTCACTGTGGATCGTGATCAGCATAGCTTCCCGCTCCTTCCAGGTGTGTATGGATGTGTACCCACCTGGTTGAAGCCTCTGGGAGCTAATACCACAAATCCTAATTCTTGGCCTTCAGCACCCCTCCTGAGGTGATTCTGCTGTACCTTCTCTCTTAAGTCATGTACGCCATGTGTTTTTTTGGATGTTGTCTGGAACTGTCCTTCCCCTTCTTTTTCTGTTCTTCTCTCTACTGCTTTAGCTTCTTCTTTCTTGTCTCCTGAATCTATGTGGGCTCTACCTGTCCTCCAATCTACACGATCACTTCACTACCCCATGTTTCATCCTGAGGGCACCTCCACAGACGTGTCTTGTTCATAAGGTCAAGTAGGAAGCTGACCAACCTCAGGCCACCCTTAGACATCTGTTTGCTTTCTTACTAGAGGCAGAGGGCTTCTCTGTGTGGACATGTTTGGATGCTTCCCTGTATGTGTGTGTATGAGAGTCAATGGCTCTTACGTGTGTATAATGCATAATCCCACTTTTGCCCCAACTCTGCCTACTACCTTGGTTGATGGGTCATCTATTCCACCAATCAAGCCACCACTGCATGCCCATCATGGTCAACCACCTCTTTTCCTGGAATAGAAAAAGTTACTTTTCAGACAAGAAACCCCAGAATACTCCCAGCCACAGTAACTTTTCCCATCTCTACACCAGTGTGTGGTAGTGACCTTCATGATGTGGCATATGTCTACTATATGAACTGCTGGATAGCTCAGTGGTTTAGGTATCTGGCTGTGGAACCAGAGGGGCTGGGTGTTCTATTCCCCACTGAACCCCCATGACAGGGGCTGGAGTCAATGATCCAGAGGGTCCCTTCCAGATGATGATGATGATGATCTATTTAGAAAGGAACCGGACACTTCAGTTACATGTTGGTAACATAGTACAGACAACACTTCCTTGTGGGGTAGGAGGCAGTTATGTCTAGTTGTAACTCCTTTCTGGCTGAACATTATGTGGTGTATTAACTTGGTATGAGAAAAAATATTTCATATTTTGTACTTCCTTGTAATAAGGAAGGGGCAAAGTGAGTCCCAAGGGCCACATGCCCGGTACTACAGGGTTATGTTTGCAGCCTCCATCTCTCCCTGCCCTCTCTTTTTCCGGCAAAGGAAATTGAATTGCTGGTTTACCTTTTATAAACTACCACCTTTTAAATAGGTTGGAGGGCCCACTGGCCCTGTTTCACATCCATTCCTCTGGTTCTCAAAATTAAAAGTGGATTTCTACCCATTCCAAGTCTTCTCTTTTGTGAGACCACCCCCACCTCCATTTTGGAAAGGTTGCGAACCACCCGGAGGATTCCATGGCAAAAATGTTGACCCCAAACCCAGATAATTCTTCCACAGTTGTTTTAAACTCTATCCATTTGACTTGGCATTTGACTGGTCAATAACGTTGGATCTCGCAAGCTGTCGCTGCAGCTAAGAGACTCAAATTTCACATTTCAAAATATAAATACTCAACATCCAGAATCTTTCCTGTATAAACTATGCCTAAAATCTGTTCTAACACCCAACTCCAAGGATTCGATCTTGGAATACAAGTGGGATAAATAGCAATTTTAAAAAAAGAAGTTAAAGTGCATTAGCCCCTACACTGAAGCCGTTTATACGACCCCCAAAGACTCTTTCGTTCCTTCACTGATTTCTCCTAAAAGGTTTTTATTAGTTTGCTGAATATATGATACAGCTTTGCTTGTAATTATTTATCAAATAATTATTTCGTGTTTTTATCAGACTAGGTGGATTTTTTTTAATGCTGGTGTTATTGCTGAGTTTAATTCATGATTTTAATATATATATTTAAATGTATTGTTGTAATCATCATCATCATCATCTTAGAACTACAGGGTTGGAAGCGACCCTATGGATGGATCACTGAGTCCAGCCCATATCAAGGAGGCACCATGGGGGAATCGAACTCCCAAACTCCGGCTCCTCAGCCACATGCACGTTTAAATGTTGGAAGCCACCTTGAGAAGATGTCTTTATCTGAAAAAGCAGCCTAGAAATATTTAAAATACAATTTTCAAAATGACTTCCAAAGGTTAGTCCATTATCTTAAAATGTTTGGTTTGCCACAGTTTGGAAAAGCGACTGCTCTAGACAGAAGCACGTCCTGCCTTTGATTTATGCCAGTAACAGCTCCCATTTCCATGAAATTTACAAGCACGTCATTCAACAAATGCTTTCATTTAGTAGTGTGATTATGAGGCACTAGATGCGACAAGAAATCATTTCCCCCCCCTCTTTGTCAGGTAGACGGCAACCATGATGGTGGTTTAATAAACATCAGGCTTAGCCCAGGGAGATGTCAGAGGATTGGCCTCAAGGAGCTCGAAAAGGAAAGAACCTGACTCTCCAACTCACACTGCCAATAAAATCAACACATAAAACCGGTCTATCAAACTGCGGAAATTCAGTTGCACCTTATGGCTTGGTAACAGTTCACTTCCTTAATAAACAGCAGAGAAACTCGAATGCTAAGAATTGGTAGCCAAAATCATACCAGCCACGTACGCGGGCATAAATGAAACTGTACAAGTTGCAGTGGGAATTTGTCACCCATTAACAAGGTGCCAGTTATGTAGCTGGTTGTGTGTTTTTTCACAACTGGACATATGACCAGGAATGCAACCACCAGCGTGGCAATTTGCCACAGTGGCTTAAATTGTCAGTGAAGTTCTAGCCGATGTGAGAGAGAAAGTGAAACTGATTGATCTGGCTATTTTGAAGGTCTATGAGTGCGTACTTATTCAACACATGGCTCTGAGTCCCTATGTATTCACCCACATGGGTGGTGCCAAATTAGGACTGACATCTTCCTTCCTTCCTGACCTCCTTTCTAATTGCTATGTAACAAGTGAAAAGCAAGTGAACCAAACCATTCGGCTTCAGGGTCATGGGTTTGAGTCTACACTGTGCCTTGCAGGAGGAAAGCCACTTGTGAATACTCCATATCTAGAAAACCCTGGAAGGGTCACCATAAATCTGAACTGACTTGATAATATGTACGATTTATTTTTAACAGTTGGAAATGGAAGTTCCTAAGAAAGAGCTGAATTAATTTTAATTTTTAATATTTTTTTGCAAAACTGTCTGCCAACGCCTGCTCCTCCCGAAGGGCCACACTCCAAGGCAGTGACCAGGCTCCTTGCAGGAAAGCTGGGCTGCTGCATCTGAGCATAAGCCCACTTCCCAGCTGATTGCTCCCTGCAAGGAGCCCAAGCCACCGCCTTGGAGCATGGCACCCGGGCGGCAGGCGGGTGGCGGCAGAGGCAGGGTGGCAGGAGAGGGTAGGCCAGGTGAAAGAGCAGCTGGAAAGGGGCAGGCCGGCTATCTCATTCTGACAAAGCAAATGAAGTGCCAAGGGGGGAAAAAAAGCTCGGTGTTTCGTTTTGCTTCAACAAAATGGGGTACCCGAACGGGGGTCACGAACGAAACGGCGAAGCAACCCCGTTCATTGTTTTTTCTGGTCCGTGGTGTGGTTCATGCCCATCTCTAACGGCATATAACAAAAACAGGTATAAGAAGATCATAGTTTGTTGTTGCTGGTTCGGCTCAAAGGTTATTTTAGCCAGGCCCACTTTGTTTCACTTAGTGGCCAACATCTCCTCTCTGTGGCCTTCTCTTTGTGATATTTAATACTGGCAACCAAAGTTGGTTCTTCGTGGACTGCAGAGGAAAGGAGAGCCAACGCAAGCACTGCTTGGTATGGGAAGCCAGGAGGACCAAAACATTACGAGTAGATCAGTCATTCTCTTTCTCCTAGTGCATCTCTGCAGACTGGCCTCTTTATGACGTACAGCCAACACACAATGCACAAATTGTCGTTTTCAAAAGCAGAAAAGGGGCAATTCTGTGCTGACCACAAACGGTGTGCAAAGCTCAGTGTGCCTAAAAATAAAGCAGTTGAGAAATGCAGCACAGGCGTGTACTTCAGCATAGATTTTCTCCAGCAAAGCACTGTGTAGCTCAGTGTTTTATAACTAGCTTACATAGCATAAATCAGGAAAGCGCTTGGGAGAGACTGATTAAACTTGCCTGTGGTTTGGGACGTCTGCAAAAAGCAATCAAAACTCAGCAATGGAAAAAGTTATTTATCCAAAACTGGCTAAGAAGGGAATTTTGTCAGTCACCAGTGAAATACTTAATGCACGTCAAATTAATCCATCTGAGTACCAGAGAGGAGCCCTTCTCTTCTGGGGGTGCTTTTCATGGCAGCCACGGTGGAGATACTGTACTCAGCAGAGGGATCTTGTACAAAAAATGGAAAGGGCTCATAGAAAAGGCAAGAAATGGAGCCAAAGACAGAATTAAGGCATCAGGAATAGCAGTTCTGAAGCAATCGCTGGCCTAGCAAGTGAATGCAAGCAACACTTGTGACCATTTTTAGCCCTACCACTCAGGACCATGTCCTTTAGTGGGGGCCACGCACAACCCATAGGTTTAACAAAGCCCTATCTTTGCAGGCAATATTTTTGGTGAAAAAATGCTTCTAGAAATCTTTCACACACAAAAAGAGTTCCAGAATTCATAAAACACTCAAAACCTCCCAGACTATTGCCTGGAAAGTGGAGGGTGTGGGCAGGGATTTTTCAAATGTTATCTCCTCGCCTGTAAGAAGGAGGTAAGCGAAGATTGACATCTGAGAAGATGGACTGACAGGTGGGAGTCCGTGGATGAGCTGAACCAGACTTATTCTTTCCAGAGGCTAGGAGACCATCTCCATGGGCAGTGAGTTAGATAGTGGCAGAGTTTTACTTCAGAGGCAATTCTGGAGTGCTGGTTGGACAGCTTAGTGGGTTAAGCCTCTCACTATAGAGCCAGGGGTCAGGAATTCCAGTTCTCTACTGTACATCTTGGGAGAAGAACCAACTGCGTAGCCTTGGGAAAGTTGCCCAGAGGTCCCAGAGTGCCACCAGAAGGAAGCACTGATACTTCTGAATACTTCAGATCTAGAAAATTCTAGGAAGAGTCCCCGTATCTCAGAACTGACTTGACAGGACGTAATTGATACTAATTCTGAAGCCAGATAAGACACAACTAGTGGAAAGTGAGTGCAGGAGACAGCACAAATTGAGGCAGTCCTATGGAGCAATTAGTATAGATGGAGGATAATTTCAGTGAGCTCAAGATTATCACCGTAATCAACAATTTTATCACCTCTTGAGACTCGGCATGAGATGAAGTACATTTTGCCTCAGATATCTGCACATTTTTGAGGCCTATGGTAGAGATAAAACTGCAGATAAAATCGCATATATTTTTTAAATGAAAACAGTTATGAGTTATAACAGATAAAATGCATACATTCAAAAGAACCATCTACACAAAAAATGTGTCAGATAAAAATGATTACATTTGATAAAATATATGGAAAACATGGGCAAATTCCAAGCCAGAAAGAAAATATTTCCATCCAGTCTCATATAAAGAAAAGATGTGAAGAGATTGTATCTATATTATATTATATTATATTATATTATATTATATTATATTATATTATATTATATTACACCTTTCTCACCATAGGGGACCCGAGGCGGCTCACAACAGCTAAAACTATACAACAATCAACAGTTTTTAAATACCATATAGATACCATATTAAAAACAATTAAACATATATCAAGATTAAGCCAGGATTTAAAACCATTTTAAAACATTTTAAAAACATTTAACAAAAATCTCTAAATTTAATAAACATTGCATTCCTGAGACACTGACTGCTAAAAACTCTGGAAAGGAAAGTCTTTGCTTGATGACAAGCTAGCGGGGAGATGGCCCGCCTTGGCTTCTCAGGGTAGTGAGCTCCGAAGCCTGGGAGCCACCACCGAGAAGGCTCTCTCTGTGTCCTCACCAACCAGGCTTGGGAAGTTGGTGGAACTGAGAGAAGGGTCTCTGCAGGAGATCTTAAAAGCCGAGAAGGCTCATATGGGGTGATACGATCCTTCAAACGTAGTTTGGATTCTGAAAAACGAAACAAAATTGAGTTTTCACGCCCCTTGCTCTGAGATTAATTGGAGCCAGTTTCAGAGGTGGGCACCCTCAGGCAGAGGGCTGGCTATCCAGGGGATTGGTGCCCTCCAGCGCTAAGTCTTGACCAGCTCTTGCCCCATAGGCATGAGAACAGTGACAACTCGGCCTTAATTTCCATAGGGCTGCCAAAGTGCAGGATTATCTGAAGTCCTGGAAACTTCCAAGCTTCTCCAGCTCTCCAGACAGGTGTCAAATCTTAATTATTTTTTGTGTGTGCGAGGTGGTTTTAAAGCTTTAACACTCACCTCCACCTACCCCAGGCTCTAGGTTGCCATACTGCAGCCACCTTTATCCAGAACGGGAGTACATGTATGCTTTTCATCCACCAATGCTATTTATTGTTTCTCTTCTGGGCCAGGCAGAAAGAGGGTAGCACCACTAATACAAGTGTATAGAGATAAACTACCACCCCAGATGCTTTATGGAGCCTCCGTGTGGGCTTTTTCAAAAATTACAAAATTGGAATCTGTCCAACATAAATTTCTAACCAGAGCACTGGGGATACCAAGATCTGCTTCCATGGCACAGTCCACTCTGAGACTTCATGCTATACTGTGGATAATCTTGCTAAGAAAGGAGCTGTGCTGTTCTGGCTAAAGACAGAGTTCCTTGTGGCCTCCGCACTGGTCTCATTGGCCTATGGAGAAATGGGAAGGGACTCCTGGGCAGCTAAAATATCCATAACTATATCAAAGCTGGGTTACTCCCCAGCCTACCTCCATAGGAGGGTATATGAGGCAGCCCGACAAGATTATCCAGACTACCATGGCACGTGTAGCTTGTTGCAGTTCCAACAGGATATACAAAGGGTTTTTCCTGGCCTTTTGGAAAACTGTCTCCATATTTGTCCCTTATTAGCACACATGAACTGAGACGCCTGCTAACTAAATGCAGACTGAACCTCACTATAGTTGAAAGAGATCCAGGGACGTTAACACGGACCAACATGATACAAGGCAGACGCTGGCCAGCAGGATGCTCTAAGATGGAGGACATGGTGCATTTTCTAACATAATGTCCTCTGTACGCAGATCTGAGCAACCAATAACTTAAACCCTTAACAGCCGGGATCAAGAACATTTCCCCTTTATGTACAGTTTTATTCCTGCTAGCTGGCACAGACTGCTCTATATTCTATAGGACTGCTAAATTCGTTAAAACGAGCCATGGAAAGACGGAGCTTATTGCCTGCTTCACAAGTTCTTCAAGTGAATTTTACATCTTGTTAATTTTTTTTAAGAATGCTTATTTTATTATTTTATTACTATTATTGTATTATTTTATGCTTTTTATGCTTGTTCATATGCATTTACATCAGATTTCAAATTCTGTTTTTAAGACTGGTCTAATCTATGCTCTTGAGTACAGCTTGATCGGCTATAAAGCATTAAAAAAGGTAGGTAGGTAGGTAGGTAGGCAGGCAGGCAGGCATCGTGCATCATACTTGCCAAATGGACTGCACTTACAGGATGGTGAACGTAAGGCTTAGGTGTGGATCTGAGTGTGGGAAATGTGCTAGGAGAGAAAGGAATCTATAAATAACCTGGACCCTAACACTGGAGGAGCTATTTAACACTAGAAAGCATCCTCTGGGAGGCAGAAGACTCTCCTCGGTTAGGGGCGTTTAAGCACCGACTGGATAGCCATCAATTGAGGATGCCGCAGCACTGGGTTTCCTGCATTGTCAGGGGTTCAACTAGATCGTCCTTCCAATTGTATGATTACAATACTCCAAACCCTCGTCTTAATTGCTTCCACTGAAAACCAAATACAGAATCATCCGTTTGCTCGCCTTCCCTTCTGCAGAGCCCCAAGCCTTCAAAAACCTTCTGGCGATGGGCATTCCGCTCCCCTTTCTTTTTCTGAGGAAATGACACAGTGGCATGGGTAAAAGGTGATTTAGGTAGACCGCTGTGGCACAAATTGCCAGGAACTGATTTAGAGACCTTGCCTTTGTCAAGAAAGACAGTCGGGTGTCTGCTTTAAAGAAGTACTGGGAATATTTTCATCAAAGGTTTGAATTGAAAAACAGTGGGAGGCAAACATCTGAGAAGGCGCCAAGAAAAACCGCTAGATCCACACAATTACCATTAACAGAGGACAGCGGCAGTTCAATGAAGTAATTCAATCTGGTGTCCTACATTTTATGAGACAAAATGCTAAGAAAGAGGACTGGGGACTCTTTCTTTTTCCCATGATGCAATTCATCTTTCTTCCTCCTTATCACCAGAATATGTTTTCATCTACAAACCCATCCCAAACCTGGAAGATTGGAAACCTACCATCTCCTCTTAGCATTGCCATCTTTGGCTTGATGTTTGGTTGGGTAGAGCATCTCGTCCCTTCAGTGACGGGAGTGAGCTGAATGTAACCTCCCAACTGGAATTACAATGGACCTGGGTAATGTCCCAGGCACAAGGCTGCTGGGTTTTGTTTCACAGAATCATAGAACGAGTTGGAAGAGGGTCCAACTAGTCCATCCTCCGCTCATTACAGAGCTGCAATATCTTCAAAGAATGTCAAACCAGCCTCTGCTTGATGGTATCCAGAAGTAGGAGCAAACAATTCACTAGCCAATGAGTTGCAACGTCAAACTACTTTAACTTACAAGAATGTTCTGTTAATGTTCAGCTCCAATCTACACACCTATAACTTGAGCTCAGTAGATTGGGTTTGGGCTTCTGGACAACAATGGACAAGACTCCACCATGTTTAGTATGATAGCACTTTCATGTTATCCATCACTGTCTTTTCTTCCATTTCTCTACTACTGATACCATCTTATGGAAGAACATATTTGTATTGATCTGTTGACCACTGAGAAGACATATGTGTTGATTCAACCAGTAAAAACCAGCAATTGTAGAGAGTGTATGGTTGTATGCAAGTTATGGCAATGATACTAGCCAGTATCTTACTGGCAGTCCCAACTAAGAGGAGGCTCAGTGAATCAATTGCTGAATAGATAAGCCAACACTTATGTAAACATTACTGACTCAATGGGTCTACTCTAGTTTGATATTAGCCACACAATACTGGTGATTGTTAACATCTCACCATTCTACAACAATTATTGACTTCCTTTCCACGGTGGTTGAAAGAGTCACATTTAGCTAACAACATGAAAGACTTCAGTAAGTAAAAAAGACCGTAACAAATGTCCATCATTAGTAGGTGGTTCTCCTGAAGGTATCTTACAAACATGTTTCTTTTAAGATTCAGCAAAGTCTGAATCCTTCCCAAAAGTACCATGGTTTCAACTCAAACTGGGTTTCACAGTTTGAGTCGGATTGCTGCTGAATGTGGAGAAGCATCCTGTCTTTCTTCAGAGGTCTTGAACTACAGCTTCCTTTATTCCTGACCACTGGCTCTTCAGGCTGGGGCTTATGGAAATGGCAGACCATTTCATAGAATCGTCGTAGGGTTTGAAGGGACGTTGGAGGCCCCAACCCCCTGCCCAAGGCAGGAGACCTCATGTCAGATGGTGGGAAGGGGGCAGATTGTTTAACCCTGCTAACAAGAAATCTTTGCTCCTTTCTGATTTGCATTGGAATGTTTATTTTTCTATGCTTTAATAATGGAGCTTGCCCAGAGGTGCCACATGCAGGAGAAGGTGGAACAGAAGTACCAAGCAACAATTATGCATTATTATTTATCCCATAAAGAAGGTGTCGAGGATGGCATAAAGGGCATGATGATGGCAGCAGAATAAATTAACAGTAAAACATGAAAGAGCCTTGCAACACTTCAGAGACTAACATAAGGTTATTTATTATTGCACAAGCTTTCATGGATCACGGACCACGTTATCCGCTGAATGAAATGTCATAATAAATTGGTATGCCCGTACCTGGTGTAGAGGGATGAAGAGGAATAAAGTCAAATGGAGGAAAATTAAATGCAAGAGGAAGATCGAGTAATAACGGTGTACATGCAAAATGATTTAAACAACGGCAACAGCTCAGTATGAATTGTTGATAAACAACTGTTACCTGGAAAAATGCAAATAATGCAAGATGCTTGCAGTTTCTTTTATGGGTTAAACACTAATACGTTAAATTAAAAGTAATATAAAACTTGCAAATGCTTGTCAAGTGATTTTGGGAGAACAGGCTGACTGACGTTTTGTGTACAAGTACAAGAACAGAGTTGCATAATGCTTTTCCTCCATCTTGATACAAACTGCTGGTCCTTATGCAGACATAACACTGTTGGCCATGCCCAAAAGAGATCTATCAACAGGGCTGGGGAAATCCTGAAGTACAAAAGCTGAAATCCTGTTCATCAAGGCCATCAATACCATAATGTTATGCCATCATAAATGTGCCAGGTGTTCCACCCACCCCAGCAAACAAGGACAGCGCAAGCTCGTTGCACAGTGGATCATGTGGTTCCTGCTTCAACTGATTGCACAATATGCCAGTGGAAGTCCTTCATGGACAGCGCTTCTGGCCTTGGCACAATCTGCCTCCAGCAGAGATTCAACCTTTCCTGATCTCTTGTCTGGTTGAGCGGGTGAGCTAGGCAGACTGAGGGAGCCCATGGACTTCTGTGGGCCAAAATGGGACCTTCTACAAGCCAGATGAGGCCCACAGGCCAGTGGCTCCCGTGTCCTGTCCCAAAGTCTATGAGGAGGGAGCGGAACCCCTGAGGAATGACTACCACTTCACAAGACAATGGCAACAGCAGTATAAAATGCATCTCGTGAACAAACAGATGGCTGCCCCACTTGAACAGTGACACACGAGGCCTTGTCATTGGCATGAATTAAAAATGGTAGAAGGAAGCTGACTTTTTCTTGAACAATTGGACAGAATGCTGCTTGCATTTCTTCTTGTTGTTGTTGTAAATCAAAGAATAAGCAATGAATCCCATTGTCGTACTGCTCTAACAGTTAAGAAGTTTTTCCTGACATTCAGCTGAAATCTGGCTTCCTGTAGCTTGAACCCATTATTGCGTGTCCTGCACTCTGAGATGATGGAGAACAGATCCTGCCTCATATTTTTTAAGGCTCCCTTAAAAATGAGGTGGGAAGGGGTGACCTCCAGGCTTCTCAAAGCAGACTGCTGGACTTTCCCCAGGTGAAAATCCCTTACTGTCATCTTCTCTGGCTCATTTATATTTACTTCATCCAGCTATGTCCCCAGTCCCAAAGCTGACAGATGAAAGCTTGATAGGAAAAGTGTTCTCATCCCGGTTTGGATGGAAAAACTCAACTGAACAGCTATAAAATCCACAATATAATAGCCTTGTATTTCTAGAGGTGCCAGTCCCCTTTACCACCTCCATTCATGCTACAGCTATTTAGAGACCCAGTTCCACTATTGTCCAAAATATGACATCGTCATAGTCATAACTAATGGAGGCAGTGCTTTGGAACATTCTGTTTTAATGATCTGAAATGGAGCCCTTTGCAAGATGAAGGCTTTTGTCTCTGACAGCTTAACTGCTTCGCAATCACTCCAATTTGACCCGAAGTGCCGTAATGTATGTTTGGCCGTCAATGAAGCAAATCTTTTATTATTCAGGTTCACATTTGCCATTTTATGTCACATGTAAAGAGAGGGAGTGGATCAGGAGGGGGAGGGAGGGAGATGACTGGGGAAAAAGAACCATGAAAATAATAATCCCTTTGATGTTGCTTCACAAGAGATGATGATGAGCAAAGAATATATTTATTCCAGCTCAATGGAAAATAATAATAATAAAAAAGGCTAACATAGTAATAAAGAGAGTTTGACGGACTGAATCTGGAGTGACAGCTAATCTTGGGCTGTCTACTGCTTGAATAAACCTTGTAATCTTTCCAAGAGGGAGCTGACAAAAAAAATAATCAAGTTTGATTATGCTAAAAACTGCCTTTGAGTCCTTTTAAAAGTGTGTTTAAACAAAGCTTGACGGAGAGCCTGGCAAGAGGTTATGGGGGAGTTGGGCTGGGGGCTTGCTGGGAGTGTGGTTCTGGCACGCCAAGGTTTTGACATTTGCTAAAAGGATCTCTTCCTATTGTCTGTGAGGCTGCTAGGAGAGAAGAGGGCAAAGAGGGGGAGACACAGGTTTACACAGATGGCCAAAGATGTGGCACTGCCTGACATGGCGCCGCGTAGGGTTTCCTCTAGGGCTGTGATTTGCTGGATGGCGGAGAGGAAGCAGCAGAGCGCGAAACAGCGGTGCTGAACCAGTACCTTCGGCTCTGAGTTTGGTCCGGGGGAGAGATGGAGGCCACTTCCATTTCTAATCAGCCCCTCCTTGAGTCTCAGCCTGCCTCACGGGAGGGCTGGTCTTTTGAAACTAGCATGCAACAAAAACCAAGGCTTGTGTTTTGATGCTGCTTCTGTTTTTTGGTATTGCATTCATTGGGCATTTTAGTGTTGTAGACTCACCGTGATTAGCTTAAATACTGGCTTTTAATGGTTGTAAGCCACCCTGGATTCTTTTTTAAGGAGAAATGCGGGTTAAAAAATAGTTTAAATAAAATAAATAAATACATGTGGAGGCTGGCAGGGTTTGCTTTGCTTTACTTTACACAGAAGTGTCTTTTTGACTTAAAACAAGAAGGGGCGCTGACAGTTCTTCTATTCAGTTTGAAGGCCAGCTCAAGGCTTCAGAATAGATCTTGATCTGATCCAAAGAAATGTTCCCTCTAATTTTCAGCCCTGCTGGGGAGGGCTCCGCCCCTTGCGTGCGTGACTCCCACCTCCACCGCATTCGCAACTCCACCCCTCCCCGTGCGGAGTTCCATCGCAACCGGGACGAAAGGGGCTGGAAACGCTCGCTGTGAGTGCACGGATGAAGAGAAATGCAGCACGGAGGGAGGCGCAACACTGTGCGCTCACACAGCCACGGACCTTAGAGGGAACCAGGTCCAGAACTCTTTGTAGCACATACCATTTTATTTGCAACTTGGGTCCAAATTTGATTTGCAAATTTGGATGACCTTTGATCAACTTTCACTAGAAAATCTAAACAGGTGTAGCTTTGGGGGTTCCATCATGATGAATGTGAAATCTGGAAACATGATACATCCTAACTAAGGGAGTAGCTCAGCTAAATTTGAGATAACTAGATTCAGAGCTTTATATACTAATCACCTCCAAACTTTGCTCTTTTTTTTTAAAGGTTGAACCAAGGTTGACTGTCAATCTATCCAGCACTAACCAATCATTCCCTCTTGCCTTGAATAAGGAGAGCCCTTCCTCTCATTTTCCCTCTCTTTTGTCTGTTGAAAGCAGTCTATAGAGGCCTGTTGCTGAAAGCAGTCATGTTTGTTCTCAGTTTGCTGTTTGCTTTGTTCAACTGTAACTAAAGAAACCTTTTATTCTTCCTCCTTCTAATATCTCTGAATGAATTATTGAGACTACTGTATAGGTGCCAGCAGTTGATAAGAAAAAGGGATGGGCTAATCTGGGGAACTTGAAGCTAATTCTGATGTGAATCCCTGAACTTCTGCTGTGCAGCTACAGGAATTTAACAACAACAAAAAACATCAAAACTCTACATTTCCTTCCCTTGAGTGCCACAGAACAGAAGAATGTTAAGCAGAGTCAGACCCTGCCACAGATTGTTGTTGTTGTTGTCTGGTCAACACCCAGAACTGACCAGCAACCATAATCACTGGACATGCTAGCTGATATTTCCTGGGAAATGCAGTGCAAACAATAAGTATTACAAGCTCTATGCAGAGTTGTCCCAAGGGTGGTGTGGTTGTATTGCTTCCCAGCCTTCCAGCTAACATTAATGATGTGTGAGTTTTCCAAGACAACATTCAGGCTGAGTGGGTCATGGCTTTGGGGCATTCTTGAGCAGAAAAAAAAATATCCGCAGCAATGGGCTGGGGTGGACTGTTGGCTTGGACCCCTGGAAATTCTGTCAGGTTGGAAGAAACAACTCTGGACCAGATACACCAATGGTCTCACTTCCCCTAAGATAAGTGTTTGCATTCACTTTAAGAAAGCGGTGGGCAGCTTGTGGCTGTCCAGATGTCACGTTGTTCTGTGCCATCAAGTCGGAACCGACTTACAGAGACCCTAATAGGGCTTTCAAGGTAAGTGAGATATTTAAGGAGTGGTTTTTACCAGTTCCACTCCCCCAGTGGTCTTCTATGGCTGAGCAGGGATTCGAACCCAGGCCCCCTGAGTCCTAGTCTATCACTCTAGCCACTACACCACACTGGGTGTCTCGAGATGTCACTGAGTCCCCAAAAATGGAGGGTGCTGACTAGGTTGGATGGGAATTGCCACCGAACAGCAGTTGGAGAGACCCACCTTGACCGCTCTGTCTCAACTCCACAGGGCCATTCCTGTGATTGGGCAGAATCAGCCATCCAGGTACCATGAAAATTCAGCAAATGGTTAGTTATCTGATTTAGGCTAAACCTCTGGAGAACAAAAGCAACACAGCTTGTCGAACGGATGAATGTTGAAGAGTGTTTCCCACCAGGACAAGACTCTAGCTGGTCCTTCTGGAAGTCACTTAATAGACTTTAAAGTGAAGTAGGAAGATCAAGTAAAATGGGGCTACTTGGATACAGAACAAATTTTCTGTGACTGTGGAGAAATTCAATCAATGCAGCACTTACATGCATGCAATTTATGCCCTGCCATGTGTATAAAATATTTGCTGAGATAACTATTGAAATAGCCTGCTTCTGGTTAAAAAAAAGTCTAATTATCTTAACATTTTGATTTGTTTTTAATTTTCACCTATATTTCATGTATGCCCATAATTTTAAATTGTGCAGCGCTCTGATACAAAGAAGGAAGGGCGGGCGGGAGGGAGGGAGGGAGGGAGAAAGGAAGGAAGGAAGGAAGGAAGGAAGGAAGGAAGGAAGGAAGGAAGGAAGGAAGGAAGGAAGGAAGGAAGGAAGGAAGGAAGAACCAGCTATTACTGCCAACCACTTCTAACATCTGCAGCGGTATTATGTACCAAAAGAATGGATGGTATATTTTAATTACAAGGGCTTGCTCTTGTCAAATCTTATTACAAGGCTTTTTAAGAAGATCAGGAAAATATTGCTTGCTTTCTTACTCAGTAACGATCATGCAGCAAATTTCCATATTTGCCGCATTTGCTTTGTACCAACTCCTTTATTACAGTGGCCATTCTACCTTCTTTGCAATACACTGGGGCCTCCACTGTTGCTAACAAACATAAAAATTAATTGACGTGGAGATAGATTTTATTGTGTGAAATGTATTTACGGGATAAAGGTGGGCCATTACATATGCCGTTAATGGCAATGATTTTTTCCTCTGGCTCCAGGAGTATAAAAATGAACATATACAACATTTCAGATAAGCAAAGTTCACTGTCATTACCTGAAGTGTCATCCTGATTAACCCATTTCCTGGCTCCATTTTTTGATCGGCTGCATGAAGGTTTACAGATCCTAATAAGGCCAAAATCAGTCTAAGAACTGTGTCTCCAGGAAATGACTCTGACCACACTTGTTATTACATTTATTCCTAGATCATATGGGAGTAATTTTGCAATCCCATGCATTGTTCCTTGGGAGCACATCCTACTGAACCAGAGAGTTATCATCATACTAAGGATGTGAACCGTGGCCTGTTCATCCTCATGCACTGAATGAGAAAAAGGTTCCCTCCCCCTCCTGGGAAAACAACAACACCCTGCTTGGTGAGAGGAGGCGATTTGGTTAGTTGATCTTCAGGCGTGTTTGTGCATTTGCACCACTTTTACAAAACTTCTGCAAAATATCAAACAGTTTAACTACGGCCTTGGTGTCACATGGGCTTTTTAAAAGCTGAAGCACTGGATGGGTAGGTTGCATCTTTCTGAGCAAATGGCCTGCCTTTTTATACTTGTATTTGATAGTGTGTGCATGTGGCGTGCATGGGTTGATTCTGAATGAAATTAGATGCAAAGATATTTTGTGCACACTGTGCCAAGCATAACAAACCTAGCACAACTCTTGTCGCAGAGTTCAGAATTTCTAGTAAAATTCCTTTTTGCTACATACTAGAAGTACAGAGATCCACAGAGGAGAACAGTCACAAGTTCTCCAGAGTTCACCGCCTTCTCATTAACTGGCACTTAAAGTCTCAGTAACTCATCCTGAGACACTTGTAGGAGAAAGAATAAAAAAACACTTTTCACTTGAACTGACTTGAAATTACAGATTTCTGCATGCTGCTTTATTTACTTCACACATGCATAGTGACCAACTGGACAGGTCAACAGCAAACTAACCGCTGACACCAACTGATACAAGAAAGGGAAAAAGAATAATTTCATTAGAGTCCACAGTTCTAGGCTTCCACCAAGTAATGGTGCATGGGATCAGCATAACTAATTATCACAGATAAACTGGAAATGGGTGGATATCCCTTTGTCGTTTTCTCCTTAATCTTTAGGAGGGCATACAACTACCTCCTGAAATCACTGAAGGAAATCTGTTGCCTCTGATCCCGTGATGACGGATAACAACAGAGATCTACCAATTGCTTCAAATGTCTTTTGGTGACTGTGCTTCCTTTTTTTTTAAAGCAATATGCTTTTAAAGTGCTTTTAATTCTATTGTGTTTTACTATTTGTTCATTTTGTAAAAAAAAAATAAAAAAGAGAAATGCCAAGAATCATATTAATGATCTAGAAAGGGAAGTCACACGGATGTCTATAATTAGATTAGTCATCACATGTGTCATAGTATATCTGTGTTTTGATGCTATAACCTTGTTTTTATCCATGCCTGCTTTTCAACTTCAGAACCGCGCAGATGCCTGGTTTTGGGGAAGAAGTGGGGTACAATTAGGGGAGAGGGAGGCCTGATATCCGAGGGTTTGATCTGGAAGGCAAACCATGAAATAATGAACGACAAGATGTTTTCCTTTCTACAGTGGCATTTGCTACAGCTAATTGCTTTGTGAAAACAAGAGCTTCATCGTTAGCCCAGCCAAGTAAATGAAGATTTGTTAGCCATGATTTACAGGGCTAAGTGGTCGCTAACAGGTACTTGCCTTTATAAGCACCCACAGTCACACGCTGGAAAGACATGACAGTGTATTAAGTGCAACACATCTAAACAGCAAGCCACCAGGGTGCCTTTTTGTAAATGCATCTATTTCAAAACAGATAAAGCTTTTTCATGCAGGTGAAATGTATTTAAGTGCTCCGCTTCCTGCGCTGCGCACTGGAGATGAGTGAAGTGTTTCCAGCTATCTGCAACCCCAGTATGTCTTGTTTAGTGTTATCGCTAATGGTAGGAAAATGCCACACAGACCGGCAAGGATATCCTTCTCTTCTTGTACCAAGCAACAGAATGTCTCATTTCACAGCCTTACAAACCACATCCCTACATTCTAGCCTAGGGGTGCTCAGGAATTTTGTTGGATCTGCGCTTTTAATGGAACCAATCCAATTTAGGCAGAATAGCAGGCCAGCTGAAGCGCAGTTACCCTGTGGAGGACATGCTGAACCTACAAAAGTCTGCAGGGCATCTGGGCAGGGCGGAGATGTGCAGGAAAGAGCTTATTTGTGCACCCCTGCCCTCAACACTTAAAGCCCCACCAGTTTTTCAGGCTGAACACCGGAATAGGGTTTAATATGGACTAGAAATGGACAGATCCTTGCCCCTCTCTGTGTTTCTCAATGAAGAAAAGTTTCAGGTCCAGGGAGGCACTCTTATTTTTCTCATCCTTCTCCTACTGGAGGTTAGACGGCATCATGACTGTACACTAGGGCATTAAGCCATAATATATTTAGGTTTGATTTTAGTATTCAGTCGGCTTATCCAGTGTGGTGCTGTGGATAGAGAGCCAGAATAGGACTCAGGTTTGACTACTCAGCCACGGAAACTCACCGCAGGAAGGAGTGGAACTGGTAAAACCACTCCTTACCAATCTCACCTACCTTGAAAGCCCCATCCGTGTCACTATAAGTCAGTTCCAACCTCGTGGCATATAAGAACAGCAATGTAGTATTTGATTATCCCGAGCTGAAGAAATCCAGTTATGACTGTAGACATTTCTCAGAAACATAATAATTAAAACTGTGTGCTGTCACGGCAATTCTGATTTATGGCAACCTTTTTCAGGGTTTTCTAGGTACCACTTAGAAGTGGTTTACCGTTCCTTTCTTCTGGTGCATTCTGAGACTGTGCAGCTTGCTCAAGGCTGCACAGGCCGGCTCAGCGGGGGAACTGAACTTGCAACCTCTCGCTCAGCAGCTAGGTGCCTAACTCACTGAGCTAACCAACCAGTTCTCAGAATGATGAATGAGGAAAAAATGGGGGAATCTATTTATACATGTCTATTCTATAATGCCCTGTTTACTTACTTTGTTGTTTTTATGTGACCTTTCGGGACAAAAAGTGCTCTTATGTTCGAAAACACTCTCCAAACATTTTTTTTTCACAGCAATGACCCTGCTGATGTGCAACGGAGAAGGCGAAAAATCACAATTTGTTTCAACTGATTTTGAGGCGTATTGAGTCCCCTATGGTGAGAAAATGTCAAGCTGTAGAAAGAAGAGGGGAAAGTCAAAGAACAACATTTTTAAAGTCCTGAAACCTCCTGGCTTGTTCAGAAACTGAACATGCATGTACCCCATTCTCCTCTGCAGCATTTTCTGGGGGCTGGAGGGAAGAGGGGGGAAAAAAAAGGAAACTCATGTTCTGCCAACTCAGCCGCATGTACCTCAGTCTGGATCCAACCCATGTGTGTGATTTTGCAGTGGAGTGGTTAAGAAGGGCTGGGGGAATCAACCCTCTGGAGGTCTCGGACCCTTGGCCAGTGGGAGAGGCCAGAATATGCTTCCTTTCAGCAGTGAGGAAGAGTACAAAAACTATAGGTGACAACAATCGGTGAAATAAGGTCAACAAGGTATGTTATGGAGCTCGGAGGTAATAAGATACAGTTAATACAGGTAACCTGTGGCTGATTATTTTAGGGTAATGAGAGTGCAACGAAGCTATTTTTCAAAACAGATGTAATGAATATGGTTTTCTAAATAACTGTGAAATAAAGTCAACAAGGTAACTTATGGAGCTTGGAAGTAATAAGATACAAGTAATATAGTTACCTCTAACTAGTTACTTTGGGGTAATAAGAGTGTAATGTAATGAGCAGGGTTTCTAAATATTCTCAAATGACATTTTAAGATATTTTGACAGGGATTTTTCAAGTGTCATGCCATTCCCTTATTATTCCAAAAGGATTCCCCCGCTCTCACCTCAATAACTAAGGAAGAGAAAAAAAGTAACAAGAAGTGTTTGGAAATGTTGGTTTTTTTAAAAAGACTACTGACCCCAGCTATGCGGGCTGGCCGATTCTAGGTGCCGCAGTCCAAACAACAACAACAAAGTCACATTGCAAAATTCCGGCAACGAATCATGTAATCAGTTGCTTCATCATACAGGAAGTTACTGCCACTGCAACGGTAACAACAATGGGTTACTCACCAAAACTCTGTAACTAATCAGAGGAATTAATTACGTCTTAAAAGTAGCTGAAATCTGATAAATTGGAACTCTCAGACCCAGAGAGAAAGTCAGAAAAGGAGATTTTTAAAAATCAAATAATTAATATCTCTGATTTCCGCCTCCCCCCCTTCCCTCGACATAAACTCATATTACAAAGCCATAAATGGCCCATCTTCAGCCTGCTACCTAAAAACAGCTTATTTGCAAAGCGTGCATTGAAGGCAAGGGTGGCTCTTCATAAGGTCTTGCTACCTTCACACAGCTGTCTCCTACTTGGCTCTCCAGGGAAGAGCTTCTGGAATGTCATGCTACAGTGCGCCATGTGGAGATCCCAGTGGCATGCCATCACAGTGCAAACAGCTGTTGAACTCACTGTCTTTCAGGTCCATGCAGCTGAGAAACTACCTCCTAAGGGAGTGTTCTTGCAACGTATGCTTTCCACATTCACCAGATTGGGTGCAAATTAAAGCGCTCCTCAGCAGGGAATTGGCTGAGGCACATTGTTCCGTAGCTGAAGAATAAATGTCAAAACAATGCAATCACTCCTTTCTCCTAAAAGATTAATTAATCTCACCCACCTGCACCAATCTCATATTCCTAAGTGCACTAAAGAGTAATCCTACACAGATGTCTACCATGTTTACAAACTAGTATTAAAAGCTATCCCAGGGCCCAAATGGCATCTTGCACACACGCCATACAAGCCTCCATTGTCAGCTTGGAAAGACAAGAAACATTCCTGTGGTTTGAGTCAGGACAAGAGCACACAATTAGGAGATGAGTTCACCAGAGGTGCCAAAACATTGTTGTCTTCTTTATTTTTCTTTTGGTTTTGCCTGATACACTAACACAGCCTAGCACGGATACCTCTTCTAAAACTACCCGAGGTTGAAACTGTTCTTAGTCTTGGTTGTTCCACAACACTGTCCTTAAAAAAATAAAATAAATAAAAATACATACACACAAACACCACATTCCAGAGTGAAGGAAGCATTGTCTTCACTCCAAACTGTCTTTAAGACAACTCCATCTAATAACTTTTAAAGCCAGATCAGAGTCAGGACAGTGTTTGCTGCTTTCATACTCCTTATCGGGTTAAAAATGAAAGGAAAAGTAAAGGAATTAAAATGGAGTCCAGGGGATGAATATGAAAGGACTATAAAATAGGTGGTACCAATGACAAAAATTGTGAACAGTGGATCTATAGGGTGATCATTGTGTCACGAAGGCTACCAATATCCCATCTTTGAAGCCAAATAAGATTGGGTTGGGTCACGCAAGCTAGAAGATTCTAAGAGATGCAGTCCACAAAAGCAACCCTTTCAGGCTGTCTTCTTAATAACCTTAATAACTTTAAACATGTTGTAGAGACATGTCTCATGAATTTTAGTGACGTTCCATCCACCAAAGCACAACATGATATTGAGAGACGCAATATGCATTCTTAACGAGGAGGGGGGGAGGGGGCGATCTACAGAAACAAATCGCAAATGTGTCCATATACTTTCACATACATTCATGCAAAGTGGCCCCTGCTTTCTTGAACAGCGCCATAGGGAGAAAAGATAAGACAGCCACATGGTGTTAGCACACAGCGCGTCTGCTACTGACAGCTTGAGCTGCCTGTAGATTTCATGACAGATGCCTTCACTGACACCTCATTTTGCTTTCAGGGTGGAGGCGGATGCCATGCCCGGGATGCTAAAAAAAGTTTATTTTCCTAGCAACTGAAGACAGAAGGCTGTTGGTTGATGCAAGAGGTGTTTCAGAGCTAAACGGTATATACTGATTTGGGATGGCTATATGTGCAACATTTCAACAAAATCAAGCTGGAATCACTGTAGTTGTTGGACTCGTGCAGAAATCTCATGGCTTTGCCTAAGTGAGAGGATGCAGGGGAAAGGAAGCCACAAACAGAGATTCAGGATGGTGTGGGTGGTGGCGCTTCCCTTTTAAAATCCTGCCCCCTTCTACATCTTGCCGCTGGGCACCATTATTCAAGCACGCCCTTTGAATCAGAGCTTGGAAATGGTTCGTTGTAAATCAGCGCGTTGCCCCTAATTTCTTAAACATTTTCATAACAAATTCAACAGTCCTTATTTTAACCTTTTGACACTGCCTTCATTGAGAAAATCATTTCTGGCTATGTGAAGGCAATATTTAGGGGGCATGTCTAGCTTTAGGGAAAGAAGACCGAAGGAGGATATCATAGTATTCTACAAATACTTGAAAGACTGTCACACTGAGGAAAACAAGTATCTTATTCATTCATTCATTCATTCATTCATTCATCCACTTATTTACATTTTTATACCGTCCAATGTGTTGCAGAGCCACTACCCTGGGTGGCTAACAAGATGAAATGAAATGACATAATATAAAACACCAATGGAAATACAAATAAGGCATCATACACAATACAACAACTTTCAAAAGACAATCTCTTCTCACTCTCATACTGCAAAATACCAGTCAGACGGCATCTGTGGAGCCCAATTGGTTCAAGGACCTACATCTCTACTTCTTAAACTCCTTCTTGTACTCAAAACCTAGGTCCAAATTTATTCTGAATTTGTAAAGGATATATCTGATGGAGATCATCAAGCAAAAATTATATATTCACCATCTACATTGAGCAGGGGCTTGATCATCTTATAGGCCTCTTGATCTGCTTCTTGCTTAAAGTGTGGTATCCAGAACTGGACAGAGTGCTCAAGATGAGGCCTAACCAGTGCCAAATATATGCCATCTCATGAGAAGAGAAGACTCCCTGGAAAAGACCCTGATGTTAGGAAAGTGTGAAGGAAAGAGGAGAAGGGGACGACAGAGGATGAGATGGTTGGACAGTGTCACCGAAGCTACCAACATGAATTTGACCCAACTCCGGGAGGCAGTGGAAGACAGGAGGGCCTGGCGTGCTCTGGTCCATGGGGTCACGAAGAGTCGGACACGACTAAACGACTAAACAACAACAACAACAACAAAATTACTTTACATGATTTGCTGCTGTTGTTGTTTTGACTTATATACCACCCTATAGTGCTAAAGCACCCTCTGGAGTGTTTACAACATAATCATGCAAATAAGACTTTGGCCCCCCAGTGAGCTGGCAGCCCAAAATATCACTGGCCTTTTCTTCAGCCATATCACGCTGTTGGCTCATACTCAGCTTGTGATCTACGGCAGTTCCAAGACCCTTCTTGCACGTAGCCTTGCTGAGCCAAGTACCCCCCTTCTTGTCACTGTACATTTAGTTTCTTTTCTCTATGAGTAGAATTTTGAACTTATCTCTGTTAAATTTCATTTTGCTGCTCAAGCCCATCAAAATATTTTTTAATTTTGTTGCTGTCTCCTAGGGTATTAGGTATTCCACCCAAATTTTGTGTCATCCACACACATTGGATAAGCATTCCCTGCATCACCTCATCCAAGTCATTAACAAAAATGCTGACGAGCACCGGGCCCTGGGTTGAGGCCTGTGGTCCCCTGCTTTTTACCTCTTCCTTGTTTGAGAAGGAGCCATTGAGAAGCATTCTTTGAGTACGATTCTGTAGCCAACGGTATCTCAACCTGACCGTTGCTCTATCTAGACCACATCTAGTTAGCTTGCTAATCGGATAAGGATGGGGCACTTTGTCAAAAGCTTTGCTGAACTGAAGATGTATTAGGACTACAGCACTCCCAACATCTCTTAGGGAGGCTACCCAATAGAAAAACAAGATAAAATTAGTCTGGCAAGATTTGTTTTTGACAAATTTCTGTTGGCTTCTAGTTATTACTGCATTTTTTTCCAAGGTGCTTGTAGAGTGACTGCTTTATAATCTGCTCCAGAATTTTCCCTAGGATTAATGTCAGGCTGACTGGTCTGTAGTTCTCCAGTTCCTCCTTTTTTGAAGATAAGGACAACGTTAGCTTTCCTCCAATCATCTGGCACTTCACCCGTCCTCCATAGTTTCAAGAAAATAATAGACTGGTTCTCAGAGTTTTTCAGCAATTTCCTTCAATACTCTTGGATGCAAATCATGAGGCCCTGGAGATACAAATTCTCACAAACTAATTAGGTGTTCCATGACTTATTTGTTTATCAGTCTCCAGCTTACTGTTAATCTCTTTGACTATTTATTGTTATCTTTTAATATAAAGATATATTTTGATTTTTAAAAGAAAAGTTTGAGGATGATGGGACATTTTTTGTTTGGGTTTTTTGCTGTTTAAATTATTTTCTTCTTTAGATCTGATACATAGGGTTTTTTTATAGAACTGTTGCATATGTGTTCATATATGTTGTTGGCATTGATGTGATCATCATGGTTAAAAATCAATAAATTTAAGTATTACATATTTTAATTATTAAATGCCAGCAGTGCAGGCTTTTTTTTTTTTTGAGTAACGCTTAATGTTTCACATTATATTAATTAATTACTTTGGGTAGGGGAATATTTGGGAGACAAAAATTAGAATGAATAAAAAATGGCAAAAATTAACGATCTCCCTCAACAAGTCAATTATTCGGAGATGAATGTTAATTCTTTTAGCCGTTTCATGTCAATGAATTGATATTCTGTGATAATAAAACTAATTCTAGCATATTGAAGCTTTGCACAGCTCTTTCCCCTGTCCTAGTGATCCCACATCCCTAAGAGATCAGTTTAGGAAAACCATGAAGACTATCAGGGGTGTCCCTTAGTGCTCACCATTCCTTTCTTTTCTGGATGGCTAACCAATATAAGAACCACTTGCCTGCGTATATTCTAAATTTTCCCCACTGGAAAAGCAGAACAGGGTCCACAGTTAAACAGGTCAATGGTTGGTGGAGGGAGCGTATTTAGGCCAGAAGCCAAGACTCTTACCAAAACATTCAGCAGGACAGGAGGATAATGGGTGTGATTCAGTGGCAACATCTGTAGGTAAAGTTGAAAAGGATTCTGTCCGGAATCATTTGTTCTTATATTTCAAATCTCAAACTTTACCCTTAGAAATACCTCTTAGAGCTGCTTTAAAATCATCACACAAATCATGTGGAAAGGAAAAATTGGACTTCTGCCGTCATCATACAATGAAAGCTTGCCTCACTCCCAGCAACCCCAGAACCACGTTTAGAAAAAGGAATAACAAGGAGTGACACACAAGAAAACTTCCCATACGAGTCAATTCATTTCTCTTCTTTCTGTGCAGGAACATTTCTCAGTCATGCGCTTTTAAAAGCAGGCATTTATGAAGACCCAAAATGAAAAATTACATAAAAACCCATGATTTCCCCGTAGTTGTAAATGCAAGTGACACACAACACATGAAACTGTGCATGTATATCAACATCCACAATGTGGTGCTGTTGATTATTTCCGCCTTTCTAAAATGAGGGGCACAGAAAGAACCATGTGACCAGGGATAGCTATCAACATAGATATACGTGGAGCAGAATTTTACAATCACAGATTTTATATGCATGCAATCCTGAAGCAAGAGACAATACCGCTTGTGTGTTCAAAGGAACAGTGGGAAGATGGAGGAAACTGAGCACCTGAACCATTATGGGAGGTAGTCAATGTAGCCTCCTTTCTGTAGATCTATGCTTGCATCCAGCTCTAGAGTGATTTTGAGTACTTGCACACATAACACCACTATCTAAAACAAGAAGATAACCCGGAGGAATCATCTCTAACTAAGCTGGGACCGTCGAGCCACTCAGAGCAGACCATCTTAATACAAGTCTCAATAATACCAAGAAATGTCTGAACAATCCAATACTGGCTCACCAAGTGTACAGAAGAGCTTTCTTTTATCCTGCCTTCAATAACCTAAAGAACAGAGGAGTTTCTATTGTCTCAAGAACAAGAATCAAGACAGGCTGGACAGCAGACAAGATATGAGCAGACTGGTTAGAATCATCTAGGGCAAGAAGAAAGGGGGTAGGGTGATTACATGGTGTCATCTGGGGAAACAAGGAAGGAAGGTTTTCCCTGTCGACCAGGTACCTGAGGGAACTTGGAAAGGAAGGCACATCTTGACAGAAGAGGGAGGGAGATACAAGAGGTGGGATTCACAATTGCTGTCCAAATTCTGGGTTGCTGAAAAGTTGTTGGAGAGCCATCCTTTCACAGGCGTCATTACAGTTTACAAACCTGGCAGCTTAACACGGACCATTTGTCTCATAATTCCACAATTTGATCAATATCATCCTCTGCACCATTCCAAAATATGCATTTAGAAAGTCAAGATCTACTTACAAAGTAGCCTGTTCCCAAGCTGGATGGGGCTGAAGTCTGTAAGAAAACACAGGAAGAAAAAAATCAGATACCTCTTTTTCTCTTTCTCCTGACTGGTTTCTTTTTTTTTTTTTTTTTTTTTGTTTTTTTACATGTTCGAATCCACATCCTTCATTACTGGTTCTTTTAAGAAAAGTTTTCTATTCCCACAAGGCTGCATCGAAGGGGCCTGCCCCTTGTCATCCACTAGCGAAACAAACACACTGTTGTCGCTTAATTCCTCCCCCACCTTTACATTTCTCAACAGCTCCACCGACAGTAACATGCTATTTACTGAAATTCCAGGCTCCGGCGGTGGGTGTAATTGCCAATTTATTTGACAGGCAGCTGGGTAATGAATTAATGATGGCATTTTGGCCTATGCTGAGACTAAATAGACACACATCAACCAACCTCCATGACATGCTGGCATTCAATGCCCTGGACTCCAGCTACTTAGCTTTGTGGCAGTCAAAGGCTGGGCAGGATAGGAGGGGAGGCATCCGTAGACCGAGAGATTTCAAAAGAAAATAGCAGTGGGCTTGGAATAATGGATGTCTGTCCTTCCACCTGTCTTTCCTTCCTTGCTGTACAGGAGTTTGCTTGTCAATTTATTTCACAAATTCAATTCATTTCCTTTTTTAAAAAGGCAGTGAGTGGTAGTGGAAAATGTCAGAAATTTTACAGACACCTGGTCTTGATATGTGAGGCATAAGGCATATAAACATTTCAGAAATAAAAATAGTTATATTGATTTTTAAAATATTACAAGGAAATCTCAACAACCACCTCGGATCCTCTTGAGAAGAAAGGCAGAATCTAAATGTTTTTTAAAAATAAAATAGAATAAATAAATAGCCTTATTTCTTGGTCAGGCTGACGGTCTCAATACTGCAAGATGGCCTATTGAAAATTCTCCAGTCCCAGCAAGAATTCCCTCCATCATCATCTGAACGGGTCAAAGAAGCACTCTTATCTGCACATTTATCTGCCCTTTGTGCAAAATCAGTGTGTTTTCCTTCCACATATACATACTGAAAGCTCAATGGGACAGGTTGATTAAGCAGGTGCTACGCCATTGACTAGCTCATGCTGGAATGCAGTCCAAAAATACATGTTTTTCAAAAAGAAATGTGGAAAAAAACGGTGGCAAAAATGCTCAAAATCTTTCTGAGACTGCCAAAAACGTTTCCCACAAATCAGCAGGAAAAAGAAAGCCTATTTTATTTGCTTGGAAACATGAAAGAAGCCAGGATTCACATTCTTAGTGTACACACAGGTTGAAAACCAGTAGTAAGTAGCAGCTAGAGTTGGTCCATTGAATCAATGGAACTTACTGAGGAATTGACTCACCAAAGGCCCACTGCCTCAATGGGCCTATTCTAGCTGTGACGACTGGATTTCAGCTGGTGTGTAGAATAGGGGTGTGAATCATGGCTTGTTTCATATTTCCAAGCAAATAAGACAATAACATTGGCTTTCTTTTTCCTGCAGATTTGTGGGAAACCTTTTTGTTAGTCTCAGAAAAGGTTTTGAGTATTTCTATGACTATTTTTTTCTTTAATTACTGCAGGATTTCAGACACATACACCCCAACACACACACAAACACAAGGGCCTATTCATGCTCTGTTCCTGGTCAATGCAATTACAGTGGAACCTCTACTTACGAACTGAATCCGTATTGGAATGCTGTTCTTAAGTTGAAACGTTCGTAATTAGAGGCAAAATTTCCCATAGGAATGCATTGAAAACCATTTAATCCGTTCCGGCTGTTTTTCGTTCTTATCTAGAGGCGCCGTTCGCAAGTAGAGGCATTAGTTCCCATAGGAACTAATGCAAAGCCGGTTAATCCGTACTCTACTACTAGGGGGAGAATTTTTTTTTTTTAACCTAAGATGACCTAAGGTTAAAAAAAGGGCAGGAAAGGGTTTTTTTTTCGGTTCATAAGTTGGAGCTCCGTTCGCAAGTAGAGGCAAAATTTAGCGAATGGAGCTGTTCGTAAGTTGGATCGTTCGTAGCTAGGGACGTTCGTAAGTAGAGGTTCCACTGTATATAGACATAGGTATATAGATATAAAGTGTGCTTATATCTATCCTTGACCACTTTTAAGATTTAGAGTGGGTTAGAGTAACATTAAAAATAGAACTGAGCAGTTGTATTATACAGTTAATATTAGTTTATAAGTGTTGCAGTGTCATGTATGCCTTGATCCTTGTTATTTAACTGTCTCCCGTGGCTATATGATTCTTTTGATTGTTTGATTGTTTTCAAACATCCATTTGTTTTCTAGGTCTCCTCCTTGCAATTTCCCCTCATCCCTCTAATTTATGCATTCATTGATCTGTTTTTTGAGCTGCAATGCAAAATGTGGAGAAAATGTTGGAAATGCAGGAAAACTGTGTTCTGGTCTTGTTATTCATCGAGCCCCAAAGAAATTCGGTCAGTTTGCTTAAAGATACAGAGCAGATAAAATTCCTGTGCACCCCTAAATCTCAAGACCTGAAAAAGTATTTAAAATAGAGGATAGGTGGAATTTTTTTAGATCAGCCTTCAGAAGAGTCCGGCTTCATTTTGAAATGGTGTGAACAACAGCAGAGGCAGTCATTTAGATAGTTTACAACGCAACAATTTCAGCAGCAACAACAACAACAAGTGCTGCTGCAGTTGTGATAAAGCATCCTAACCACGGTAACTGGAGGGTGTGGGGGAAAGGGTCGCCAGGAGAAGTGGAAGGGCTGCCAGGCTGCTATACACCACCCTGTTCAGAATGTGATCCCAGGGGATGGTTCAGAGAAAATAAGCCATTCACTGGCTTGTATTAGCCTCAAGGGGAAGGAAGACAATTAGAAGTGGACCATTTCACTGGAGGTTGAGACGCTAATGAGGTTCCCTAATGTGTTAAAAAGATTGGAAAATATTTTTGATGGGGCCCACAGAGATCTTTCAGTGTAAGCCAACGGAGCAGACAAAAGGCGTCAATAAGACTGACAGAGGTGTCCTTTGGTTGTTGGTTTCTTTTTTTAAAGCTTTAACATATATTTCTGATAGCGCATGTGGGCAAACAACGTTGTTGAAGGACTGATTCATTGCATATTACAGGAATGATCCCTTGATAAACACCACTGGGTTTGCAAACATCCCACAGTCCAGTAAGGAGAGTTGCACAAGAGATGCACAAGAGCACAACAAAGCCGGAGTGCCTATGGATATGCAGTAACATGCTAGCAGTAACCCAGCTTTAACAGAAGATCATCACGACTGTAGCCCTTCCGGACTATATATAAAAGAACCACCTTTATCTTATTTTATTTTTATGCCACTTTTCTCCCAATCGTGGGGGCCATAGTGGGTCACAAATTATTAGAAGAGAAACCAGTGAAAAACACAATAAGTCATTACATTAAAATAAATATAGTGAGTTAAAATTGCTTAAAAATGCCTTAAAGGCAAATTAAAACATACTTAAAATAATATGCAGCACTCAACCTCATCACTTTCTAATCAGGTGTTACAAGCCTGCCCAAAAGAATGGCCTTCACCTGCTGCCAGAGGGAAAAGAAGGAGGGTGTCAACTCGGCAGAATAGACAAGGTTTGTTATGTGCTGTCAACTCATTTTTGACCTTATGTATTAATTGTCTCCAAAGGTCCTGCCTTTAACAGCCTACTCAGGTCTTGTAGAAGAAAGGTGATGTAGCTTCCCTTATTGAGTCAACCCAACTCATGCTTGGTCCCCTTTGCCTACTGCCTTCCATGTTCCTGAGCATTGAGGTCTTTGCTGGAGAGTCTTGTCTTCTCATGATACGCCCTAAGTATGATAGCCTCCGTTCAACCATTTTCATCTCTAGTAAGAGTTCAAGCTTCAGCTGAAACCTGTTTATCTAAACCTATTGTACTAAAAACTAATTTATTTGTCTTTCTGGGGAAAGTTCAGGCTTCATTTGATCTAGAAGTCATTTACTTGTCTTCCTGGTGGTCCACAGTATCTGTAAAGCTCTTCAACGTTACATATCAAATGAATCATTTTTCCCCATCAACTTCCTTCACTATCCTGATTTAACATTGGCACACAGCAAACAGTACTACCATATGACCTTGCCTGTGCTGTCAAGAGACACACCCTTACACGTGAATATCTTTTCTAGTTCTTCATGGCTGCCCTTCCAGATCTCAGCATTCCTGGCTGCTCTTTCCTGGCTGCAGTCTCCATTCAAATTGAATTAAAGTATAATAGAAGATATTTAACCATTTGAATTTCTTTATTATCAACATTAAAATGAAGCCATGATTTTGTAGTCATGATTTTTTTTAACTTCATAACATTCAATCCTAATCCTGCTTCTGCATTTTCTTCTTGAAGCTTCATCACCAGTTGTTTCTATGTATTGCTATTTTCTGCCAATAATATCCCAAATTACTGATGTTTCTTCTACTAATCTTCAACCTTACTTCCTCCAAATCAAATCCAGCTTCCAGTGCCGTATGTTCTGTGTATAAATTGAGCAGACAGGCAGATAAAATACACCCTTGCATGTTATTCACATGTTTGGCCTTCTGTTTCTCCATATTCTGTCCCTTTTGTTTATCCAGCGTGTAAGTCTTCAGGAAAACCAACTGTTGTGATACAATCTTTTTTTAAAAAAGAATGATTGACAGCTTTTTCTGAACCCTACATTTAAATACTTTGGTCTAATTTATAAAGCACAGCTGATTTTCTTCCAAAATTGTTTGGTACGCTCCAGCAGCCAAAGTGTATGATCTCTATTGCCTCTTCCTTTTCTAAATGTGCTCCAAATATCTGGCATTTTCTGCTCCACATATCTTAATTGTAATCTTAATCTTAAAACTGCTGGAAGGGATCCTATGGATCATCAAGTCCAGACCCTGTCAAGGAGATACAGTGGAAAATCGAACTCACAGCCTTCATCATTGAGCTATCCAGAAGCATATGATAAATGTCTTTGTTGTGAAATACTAAGCATCATTTTGCTTACCTGGGTAATTAATGTAATGGTCTTATATTTACCTGCAATTTCTGAGATTGGAATGTATATTGAATATTCCCTATCTGTGGGCTATTTTTTGTTTTCTTTCGTTTTCTGTATTTGTTAGCATATTCTTGTTAGGATTTTTGATAGATTCAGTCCCGGTAGCTTGACTGACCATCTATTCCTGGTGATGTCTTTCTTCTAAGTTGTTTATTTATAATATTTACAATATATGCCACCTTTCTCTTTAAAAAAGGATCCAAGGTGGCTTTGAGAACACCCTGTACTCCACTTTCTAAAACTGCAGTTTCTTTGTCAAAACATTCTGCTTTGAAGAAGACTTCTCTATAATCTTTCAGTACATTGTTTCCATCTTGTCTTTATTTTATCCTGATTAGATCAGATATTTCCCCACTGAACTTCCAAAATCCTTAATTCTGTTTTAAATAGGCAAGGGTGAGAAGGGAGGCAAACCTGTTTCTAGACCAGTTCTTCATGGAAACAGGTACAAAAAAAAAACCCTAGGTAAACAGGACTAGCACCTCGGTGAAACCCAGCCTACCAGGTAATGCAGCAACCATGGAGGGAGCATGTTTTTTTTCTGTGTAGCCAGCCAGTTGTGAAAATGCATGTAGCAGTTGTGACCCTTTGTGCTAGACTTCACATCCCTCAGAGCTTTGCCTACACTGCACAACATCTGCGTAGTTTTTCCAGGTCCTGCACTCCACTGGGACGAGTAGAAGGCTCCCTGCCAGCCTGTTGCTTTTTTCTAGTCCATGTGCCACTGCTGTAGAACAAGGAAACATGACAGAAGTACACCACTCCTTGATCCAACGAGCACAATCCGCTCAAATGCGTGCATCTATCAGCTCCCTCCATAGTCCTTTCTCTTCATTCTTGGCTTTTCAGTGTGCAAATGTTGCACAAGCACAAACACAAAAACACCTTCAAACTGCTGTGGTTTAGGTCTCTGGCTGTGGGGCCAGAGGTTGAGCGTTTGATTCCCCACGGTGCCTCCCTGACAGGAGCTGGACTCAGTGATGCACAGGGTCCCTTCCAGCTCTGGAGTTGTAAGATTATTATGATTAAACAGGCCCTGGTACCATTTTTGAAAAGACATAGGAGGGCATCTAGACTTTCAAGCCGCCTCACACCATTGCAGTTTTTCCCCCTCCAGAGCTGCTCGCCCTAAGATTCATCTCCTGGACTGGAGAACTGAGAAAGCATAAGCATTTCCTGCGATTTCAGCCACGTGCCAGAAGCTAGCAACCCTGGGTTCTTGATCTTCAGGAAGAGAATAAGTGTCTTAAAAGTAAGCTCTTATTTGTTCATTGGGAAAGCTCTGGGAATGTCTGCAGTCACACGTCGCCTCTGAAATAAAAATGTAACTGTGGACAACAAAGGAATCATGGCTGCTTTGGGTATCCACAGGCAGAAGAGACAGAGATGAATCTCAGAGGGGATACGATTCCTGAAATAACAAGCGACTAGGGTGCATTTTAATAGGCCTTCGGCTGTGGTGTTGTTTAACAAAAAGAGTGTTTTGGTCCCTGGGACACAAAAGAAGCAAGCTTTCTGTATTCAGCAGCTCATCAAGAAGCCAAAGAAATTACATCCTTCAGGTCTTTGAAGGTCCGCTGTATCAGTTTTGCATATAGATTGTGAGTTCCATGAGGCAGCTAGGTGGGGAAGCGGCTTGTGTGCTGCTCGTATTTACTTTGGCCATTGTTAATACAGGTCTGACAGAATGAAGGAACAGTGGGTATCATTTCAATTTCTGATGTCAACATCAAATTACTTATTTAATTTCATGCCTGGCGAAGCATTGTATAGCTACATGCAGAAGCATTTCACTTCATTTGTTATGCTGTGTTTTTGCAGCCATTGGGTTGCCTTCCAACTGACAGCTTTAATTACGACATGAATTTGATTGCACTGCTGAGGAATTAACATAATGCAACAAAGCATTTAAGTGCCCAGACTCACAGACCCCCAAACGCCAAACAAGCACACGGGAAGAAAGCAGAGGCAACGTCAAATCCTCATCAAATGCTCGTGTGCGCTTCGTGAGCTGGAATCTTGATTGGGGGCATCATTCATTAGACTGGAATAGCTATTTGGCGAGGGAGCTCAAGATCCTAAAGAGGAAAACTCTACTTAGTAGAAGACCTTGGTGAAGCTCCAAAACAAACCGTTATTGCATTTATGGGTTTCATGTGCCCAGATTTTCACATTCAAAAGATCTCAGGTTTACTCCCTAGCATCTGCAATGAGAAAGATCTCATCAGAGCTAGTGGAGACGCACACACACACACACACACACATGTTCTCCTTCTCTTTTAGGTCTTGGAGGACTTCCTACTCGTTAGACTAGACAATAATGACCTGATAATCTGCTACAGCAAAATGTCATTTCATACACTCATCGCGCTACCACGGAGGACTATTAATATCTCTAGAATGGAGTCTCAGTTGGATGTTCTCACTAGATTTTCATAACCTTATGGACAAACCAGGATACTTCTCTGCCATCCAGGTTGGTCTTCTTTCCAGCTGCCTAGTTCATTTGCCCAATGTAGAGATTAGGACTGTGTGTCGTCTAAATACCAAATGCCAGACAGAATTATCCTGATTCAGACCAACTGGTGTGAAGTCTGGATCAAAATGGAAAGGGTATATTTGATTCCAAAGTGAAGCCAATTGGCCGAGAGCACTTCAGAATGATCCCAAGACATCTACAATGAGTGGAAGAAAGACAGGCAATTCATCTCTGACAATGTAGTCTGAGCTGCCTTTCCTTACTGATAGTTCTAATAAGCATTCAAGGTAAGAATCACATGACTACCCTCCAATCACAATGATGACAGGTTTTGTGAGGACAATAAAATTATATACATATATTGTCAGAGCTTAATCTGAATCATCTCCCAACTCTGCAGTTCTCATAGCCTTTTGCCTTATCCCTCCTTGGCCAGTCTCATTTGTTTATTTTAGTGCTAAAATGCATTTACTTTATATAGTCTAGGTGTGTTTTAGGCAGTCAAATACTGTATCCCCTGCCTCCACCAGCTCTACTATCCATAAATATTTTTAGGTGTATGATTTGCTTTTATCATGTGACTTGTTAAAAAAAAACACTATCTGATTACTGCTTGTGCACTGATGGTGCATGCACACAAATGTAGACATACAACTGTGAATTCATCAGAATTTGTCCAGCAGACACATTTATTCTATTCGTTAAAATATATATATTATGATTATATTGCACATTTAATTCATATTGTCTATGTAAATCAGAACAAGAAGAACCATGATGTCCCATTACAACCCATTTCTAGGTCTGTGCGATGGCTTGCCAATCTGTTCTGTTCCTGAATGATCAAGACCTGATTCACCTTCAGACCTTTGGGAGATACCCCCAATTTGGCCCACGTTCATAGTAGCATCTGTACATTTCCATATATCTGTGGAAAATACCATTGGTGAAATGTTATAATAACTTGCAGTGGTGCTTCCTCTTCCAAAGGATAAGCAAAGACAGACAGAGGGGTTCGGCCCTTTGGTCTGCATACTGTAGCACCATTTGCAGCAACACTGGGGGTGGGGGAGACCAGGAGGAGAAAGACGACCCTGATTGTCTAATTTGTACAAAATGACATGCAGTTATTAAGTTATAATAACTGTGTCAAAGATAAGAGAAATTTGAGAGTGCAAGACTAGGGCAATGTGCTTCATTAACGTAACTTGCTTAATTCACACTGTAGCTAAGCCAAATGCTAGGAGAGTAGCTGCAAGGGAGTATAACCAGTGGACCTCATTCAAAAACCCTTCCCAGCACCACAGCATATTGTCCAGAAGAGGTTTTGGGCATCATTGGAGCACTCTCCTTCTCTGTTGGTGTCGGCTCAGCATCTTCTTTACAAGAAAATCACATTATTATTATTCAAAAATACCAGGCAGTCAATCAAAATTATAAAACATTGACTGGTATTATATAACAGCTACAAGTTCTAACCAAAAACCTAAGTAGCTGTTAAATATCGGCACAGTATGTATGCTGTTCCTAATAGTGCCATTTTTTTTTGTAGCTCTGATTATGTTATTTCTGAGATCTGCAACTACTTATAATACTGTGTGAAATTTCTTGATATTGTTCCCAAAGCCCCAATGACTACGGGGACCACTGAAGTGTGTTTCATCCACAAGCAAGATGTTTCAATTGCCTGAACTCTGTATTTTGTTGATTTTTCCAATTCTTTATTTTCAACTCTGGCATCGCCTGGAATTGCAATGTCAATGATCCAGACATTTCTTCATTCTATTACTACTATGTCTGGTGTGTTGTGATCAAGGTGTCTATCAGTTTGAATCTGGAAATCCCACAAGATCTTGACTTCCTCATTTTCTGACACCTTCTCTATCTGATGTTCCCATGGGTTTTTGGAAGCTGGCAAGTTATATTTTTTGCATAGTGACCAATGCACTAATTTTGCCACTCTATCATGTCTAATTTTGTAATCTGTTTGTGCAATCTCTGGACATTTGCAGATGAGGTGTGACACAGTTTCATCTTTTTCTTGGCAGAGTTGACATTTGCTGTTAGCACCAACTCCTTGAATCTTAGCTTTCATCACATTGGTTTGGAGTGCTTGTTCTTGGGCAGCAAAAATCAAGCCTTCGGGTTTTTTCTTAATGATCCCCAGTTTTAGCCACACCCATGTTGAATTATGATCATGCTTTCCGTCAATATTTCTCAGGTGTTGTCCATGTAGTAGTTCTTTAATTGATTTTCAAATTGTTGTTTCTTATATTGAGCCTTTGTTTCTGTTGTTTTTGAAATATTCTCCATTTTCACCACTTTAAGTAATTTTTCTCTACTTGTACTGATATAATCATTTAGGCTTCTTTTGTCCTCATCTACTACTTCTTGTATTTGCAGTAATCTCTGGCCTCCAATTTTTCGTGGTAAATATAATCTGTCCATATCACTTTTTGGATGTAGTGCGTGATGTACGTTCGTCAGTTTCTGTCTTTTTCAATCCAATTCTTCTAATTCATTTTGGGTGAAATTTATTATGATGATTATTATGACTAATGATTATAATGATTATGATTATTAATTCATTCATTCATTCAAAAGGCAGAGCATCTTTTCTGGGATTTTACCTGCCTTTAGTGTAGGCAACCAATGAACAGTGGTAAATTGACACCGGCACCTTGGTCCTTAGAACTCTCACCTTAGGAGACAGAAACAAGGCTTCTTGCTCAGAACAGAGGGGAAAACTCTCAGCAGCCAGGCACTAACAGCACTGTTTCTTCAGCAGTTCCTAGTTCTTTATTTTTGCCCAACAGACTGAGGGAAGAGTACATTGCCAAACCTCACTACTACCTCCAAGGGATGGAGAAGCCAAGGAAAATTACGATTGTGTATTTCATTTTTTTTTAAATGGTATGTTTGTTATGTGGGAGCTTGAGGGTTTTAAATTTTTAACCTGTAAACTACCCAGAATAGTGCACTAATGGGGCAGTATATCAATCAATCAATCAATCAATCAATCAATCAATCAATCAATCAATCAAACAAACAAACAAACAAACAAATGTTAATAGACAATAAGCATCCCCTCTCTCTTCTCACTCATTCTCATATTTTCTTTTTGTTTCTTTTCCTAAATAATACATAAGATTTTGTTTACTACTCTGATGATGCCTGTGCGTTCAGCTAATATTTTCAGGGCTTCGCCTACCGTAATTTCAGGTCTTCTTTTTGATGGTTAACAGTGCAATACAGCGCTGTACTGTAAACGTTGCTGCTCCTGTTTGTTCCCCTAGCCCATCTCCATGTATAATTTACCATGTTTACTATCTTATTTTTATTATTTTGCTAGCTCCAAAGTAGCATTTTTCCAATGCTCCATTAGCAAATCCCTTTAAAATCCTGGAATATTCTACTACTGTTGCATCAAGAAGACTAGTTATGCATAAAAAGCCATGTGGCAAGGGAGACTGAATCAGGCGTTAAATGCATGAAAATATGAATAAGTCAAGGGAAAGGAAGAAAAAGTTGCGTTGACTTGCGGTTCCAGGATAAGGGAAACAGAAGGAGCAGCCATCTTGCCTCAGAGCAAAATCTCAACTGAATGAATTCTACTGCAGGCAAGATTTTGATGAGATGAAATTGGCGACAGTGCTGTGCTTTACATAAGGAGGGAGAGGGCTGACAGTTTCCCCGCATCTTTGCAGCCCCCGGGGGGCAAGTCTTATCCAGAAAGCAGAAAACAAGTTGTCAGTCCCCTGAAGCCAACACAAGCGGAGATACAGCGAGAAGGATCGGGAGACGGGGGGAAAAAAGCAGAAGAAAGGTTTACAAAACGGAGTGCAGATTCATCAGCACGGTGTCAAGTGCTGCTGGCTAATTAATTGGCCTTAATCTACCAGAGGGCAAGTCTTCTGTTCATTAATTTATTTCGGAGAAGTCTTCTCCCTCACTGTGTGTGTGTGTGTGTGTGAGAGAGAGAGAGTAGACAGCCTTACAGGCAGAAGGAGAAGATTAGATCTGTTTCTGATACAGATTATGACCAATCCTTCAGTAGGAGGTTATTTCTGAGTCCTGCCATGAGAAAAGTCTCTTAATTGAACAGCTGCTTTGCCTCTGCATTTGTGACTTTTCACATGCTTGTAGGGAGAGATTACTCAGTTGATACCCACCTTCGCCCTGATGAAGGTTATATTCTGCCTCCATAGCTGCTGCTAATCAGAGGTGGAAGCACATCCACAGCAGTCCCTGGAGCTGAAAGAAAGCCACCTGCGGACAAGCTGCTGCTGCCAACCTGCCAGCTTTTCAACCAAGTGGATAGTTACTGTTTAGACTGTCTTCCTTGGTCCTCTTGTCACACTTTCTCAAGCCATTTTTTTAATTGCAGGGTGAGAGCCTTTGCCATCTAGGCATGTATGAGAATTTCAATTTGCTTTCTGAGGTTACCGAAATATCAAATGGGTCAGATTCCTCTGACCAAGCTAGAAACAGGAAAAATTATTGCTAAAATCTTCATTCTGGTCACGGCAGGCTTTACTGATAGGTCAAAACAGCCTCCGAAATACTTTTTAATGGTTCTTGCCTCCAGTGTCAGAGTGAGACAACGACCCCCTTTTTTTCCCCAGTGTCTTTGATTTCTGCAAAATGTCTCTGCACAAAACTACTGTCCTTTTCCCTTTTGTGCACACGCACAAAAAGCAAGCAGAGGAGGACTGGCCGAGTCATCCAAAACAGACTAATTATATTATCTGATGCCAGCCCTTCTGTACCAGCAGATATAGTTTTGCACCATTGCACCATTTGTGCAAAAGGAATTTCCACAAATGTGAGAACACTTGCCAATGCTGACAGAAAATACCTCATGTTCTTCCCGTCAAGGAGAACATGTTTGCAGTTTTCTCATCCTCATGCGCTAGGCAAAAGCAAGAATTTATGTCTGCAATCCAGGCAGTAGGACTGAGTGTTTAGTGCTTAAAAACGCCATGATGTATTCAGTCTGAGATGCTGAATTATGGCATGCAAGTCTCTTCTCCCCACTCCCCAGAACTCTATGCCCTATGATGGGAACAGCTGTAGTTCAGGGGTTGAGGTCTCGGGCTGTGGAGCCAGAGGTTGGGAGTTCAATTCCGTGCTGTGCCTCCCGGATAGGGGCCAGACTCAATGATCCAGAGGGTCCCTTCCAGCTCCGCTATTCTAAGATCTATCTAGCTGGTGAAGATAATCGAGGATTCCATACTGTTCAAATTTCTACCTACAGTAACTGCCTCGGGGGTGGGGGGAGTTGGATGGTGGTTTGGAAAAATAAAAATGTGTGGAACAACAGTGAGATCCAGAAGGGATGAACATGGTTTACAGAGTACATTTTGTACAGGTGGCATGACATGCTAACTAGGATCGCCAGGATTTTACTCAATAGGTCTACATTACCATGGTGAATTGAGAAGGAAGCCAAGAAATGGGAACTATTATAATGTACTCCAGGCAATCAACAAGATAGCTCTTACTTCAACTCTATCTCCCTGTACCTATCAACGATGCAATGAAAAAAATGCTCAACCAGAGTTCTGAAGAGTGATGGGAACATAAAAAGCACATGAAGGGAGTGTTGCCACCTGAAGATGGACTCCCTCTTGGCCATGAGAAAGATCCAATCCCTGATCCATAATCTTTCTCTTGACCCTCTTTTTCTTCCTAAGCAGAGAACGGGGAGAGTGACATGAGAGGCTGAGTTTTTTTTTGCAATAATTTGAAATAGTGTAAAAACTAGCTATAAAACTGGGTTTTCCAAATACAGACCAAAGCTCCTGCATTTGATTGAGCCGGAGGAAAACGTAGCACGCTATTTACTTTTCACAAGGAAAAGAATCTGACGCAAGACTGGAGGGCCACCACAAGCTTGGCTAGGAAGGTATTTATCTCATCTCACGCAGTTGTTATGTCTCTGCGCCAAAATTGCTTGCAAGAGAAAGACTGGGAGGCTTCTGAGAAAAGCATACTTAAATTTCTGCTATGTTAGCAAAGCGTATGAAGGATTGTTATTAGCAGAATTGCTGCCAATCTCTCCAGCAGTTCAAGTTTTTTTTTTCCTGAGTGAGTATGGATTACAATTACCCACACCACATTTATCCCAGTGCTGTCAGCTCCGCTGATTTTAACAGCGGAGTCTCCAAACTTTTCCCTTCCAAACCCCAACCGGCGAACCCAAAGCCAAGCCAAAAATTACTCAAGTGCTACACTTTTGTTTCTGGACTTGTCTGAAAAATGATCTGTTTTCCATGCTTATCTTTGATACCTCGCATGAAATATTTTGGGGTTGGGTTCTTATGCTTATTTTAAATAAAAAAGTCTGAGCTACACAGCTGTTTCCATGTCCTCTCAGCTTGGAATGCCAGTTGGCACTAGCAACACAGAATTCACCTGTCCTGGCTGTCTGATGTCCCCTCATAAGATATGCCAGTGTTCTGTAGCAGTGTTGCAGTAATCTGTAGCTTAAGTCTGTGATTTCCATTGTTATATGTACAGAGTGCATAAATGTGCCATTGGAATATGAAGAACTTTCACCCTGTCTCGTTTCTTGTTAAGAATGGCAAGGTCTCCTGCTGAGAATATTCTACCTGTTGTGAGAGTTCTCTCCTTCATCACGAGAGCGAGACAACAAATGCTTTCCCACTCAATCTGTTCACCACATTTTGTGCAAAACAGAGCAGTGCAAAACTAGGGTCTTTTACTAAGCAGCCATGTAGAGCAAGCACAAAAAGGCAGACCGAGTATACAGAGAAACACAAATAGTCCATTGAACGCTGCGATGTTTCCTAGTTCATGCAAAAAGGGCAACACTTGTAGCATTTTCCAACAACACACCTTTTTAAAAAAACAAAATGCACAAAAGTTAATCTTGTGAATGTTGAAAATCTCTCTGAGATCTCTTCCACCTCGCTTTCTGGAAATGAGGAAGACAATATTTCTACTTTATTTTTTATTGTGCAATGACGAAAATCAGTATTTATATGTCTACTGCTAATATGAAAAATGCATGGAAATTTATTGTAGTGCAGAGATACACTCTAAATCAGACAAAACCCAAAGGATGCCTGACCACTGCACATTCTGCCTGGGACAGAGGGGTGTGTGTTTCTGTTTGGGGGTACACTTTGTCTCCTCCCCCACCCCCCATTTTAGTGACTAAAATATGCAGCTGCACACTTTTTCAATTTTTTTTGTCCTGATTTATACCTTGGCATCAGTTATATTGGAACCAATATGTTAGAGGAAACTGAAGGCATACTGCAAATATCAATGTGTCATTACTTTCCAAAATATAGCTGGCATGTTCTGTTTTAATTGGAAAATATCTTAGCTCACCCTTCTCTATCACAAGTAGCTTTTCCCCCCCACAAATACACACACACACACACACAGGCATGCAGAAAAGTGAGTACTAATTCAATGTGGTGCCTCCTTTACGAATCCTCATCCCGTTTGTTGCTGTTTCGCTTCACTGCTATGCACTATATTGGAACAGGGAATGGGATCCATAGTAGAACTTAAACATTGACTTTTTAGACTACGTCATCCAGAATTCCTCAGCCAGAACAGTCACTGACCATGTTGGCTTGAGGATTCTGAGAGTTGTACTCCAAGAATGTAACTCTGCCAATCGATGGTCCCTGATAATTACACATCAATTTTCTTTGCACATTTACTGAGCTGGAGGAACCATTTAATATACTACAGTACACACAAACACACTAAGGCAGAGACTCGTCCACCCAAAAGACCAGACACCAAAACACAACAGGAGCAATATTAGTATATGTGGTCCAATGCAAAGAGGATTGTTCGGAGCTCTTCACTGGAGAAACCAAACAGCCACTAAACAGGAGAATGGCCCAGCACTGGAGGGGCAACGACTCAGGACCACAATCAGCAGTGTTCCTTCATTTGAAGGACGAAGGACACTCATTTGATGACCAAGATCTACTCGTTTTGGACCCAGAAGAGAGGTGGTTTGAGAGAAGGGTCAGGGAGGCCATACATGGACGTATAGAAAATCCCTCACTCAACATCAAACCAGATGTTGTTGACTCAGTTCTTTTTCTTTCCAGACTGGAATAAGTGTTGACGTGAACAACAGCAAGACCCAAAGAATTTCAAGAGTTGCACTTACATCACTGAGTCGTTCTCGGGAACTGCTCCGATGGAACACCTTTGATTCCCCACTTGCACTTTCGCTGTCCCGACAGCTGTTCTGGCCTGGATTAAGCTGTGGAGCAAGAGGGAAATAAAAATTAGTGTCTCATCTAAGAACTCATTAGAATATTAAAACAAACAAATAATTACAGTAACTTTTTTTTTTAAATGAACAGATATGAAATTAAAACCTGGTCTATAGAAACAGTTTAAAACCATTCTAAAAACACAGTTTCACATATATTTTGGTTCTGGTACAAGGCAACACGCTTCTTTTATTTAACAATTTTTTTCTGTCTGGTAGTGTTTTTCATCATTTGTGCAAAATGTAGTTTTTCTGAAACTCTTGTTTCTGTACCAAGCCAGTGTCTCTTTGTGTAGCAAAATACATTCTCACAATTAGCAAAACAGGACAAAACCTGTTATGAAAGACACAAGCAACCCATCCGCTGCTATTACTTTTATCGGGAGGTAAAAAAGCAACAGTAGCACATTTTACAGAAAAAAGGTTCCTGTTTTTCAGATGATGATGAATTAAGTCAGCCTTTGCTTTAGAGCAGTGCTTCATCCTTGCCAGAAAAGATGCCGATACTTGTAAAACATTATATGTATTTTCATGATAAACATTGCAAAGGATAAATTGCATAAAATCGTGACAGTGCATCTTATAACATACATTGCTTTGGTTCAGCTCAGTGAAGGCTGGTGCATTTGATGGTGCAGAAATGGCAAACGTGCCCATGTTTTAGCTATCCAAGCTACTATCCCTAAATGGTTCAGTACCTTGGAAAGCTCTTGTAAATGTAAGGCGAACATCTGGGGTGGATTCACATTGTCACCAACCTCCACTGGTTCAGCTTACATCTGTTTTCTTGTATTGACGCTATAATCTTTCCCAACAGCTTCTCAACGTTCAGCCACTTTCCTCATTAAAAAAACAGTGGCATTCTGCTAACGAAGACAACAAACTACATTCCTACTCCACAAAGTTGCATTCAGATTTCCTTCAATGTAACAGAATTTACCACAAGGACACCTAGTTGAAATATCCAAAGACTCCATCTGTCCTATTATTTTATGAACGAAACACTCTGTGTCAAGATTATCAGGTAAACATCATGCACACTACACAGTGCAAATAGGGAAGATGCTAGATGGTAAAGAATGATCCTCTGCATATTTACATGGATGTACGTCCTGCTGCACCTAATGAGGCTTACTCCCGTGCAAGTGCATACAAATTTACAGCACAAAGACTACATCGCAATACAGTTCTTCCTCTCAACGTATTTACTTTAAGTCACCTTTATGTGCACACCCAGTAGAGACTAAGCAACACTGACAACAGTAGGACTTCCTTCTGAGTAAATATCTTCAGGATTCAGCTGCAAAAATCTTCAACCCAATTCTTAACAGCATAAAATAGATGTACCAATGGTTGAGGTTACATAGGCAGTTTGACTAGTATCTCTCTGTTATCCGTTACAGGTACATGTACCAGGGCATGGTTCTCAAAGGTAGCCTTGAAACACTGCAAACGAATGAATGAGCAACGCAGAGAATTCCAACAAGCACACCTGTGACCACTTAAAAGATGAGAATATTTATCGTGGCATTGATGGTCCAGAGCTCACTTTACCAGATGCATGGAGTGTTGTCCTCAATTGGACTCTCTGTACGTACAGATGGCATCTCTGGGCATCCGCCAAATTCTGCACTCCAGCATAGTCGGTTGCCACATCCAACATGAAAACAGCCACAATGACATCCAACACGAGAGAAACAAGAAAGCAGAGGGCTAAATGGATGGGCCAATATTTTCCAGTTAGTCTCAGCTAGAGTAGCTCCATTGACTCAATGGGAATTGCATTAGTATCGGCTTCCCATTCAGCCATGGATTCTCCAGTTGACAGTAGCAATAAGATATGGTCACAAAGGTTAGGCGCATCAGTGGTTACTAGTCAGGGATAGTTGTATTGCCTCCAGTTACAGAGAAAGAGTTCACACTTATATCAATTGCTAAGGAATGAAACAAGGAAAAGTGCTGGTCTAGTCACACTTGTCTGGTGTGCTTCCCATGGAACACGTTGAACAGAATGCTGGATGAAACAGGACCTTGTTCTGATCCATCATAACTCTACTTGTGTTCCTAAGAAATAACAAGAGTGAGGAGACAAGTAGTATTTTCCACTGGATTAGCCCTCTCCCTCTTGAACACTTCTGGGGGTTTGGCTCACAGGCAGATGCCAAGCAAACAGAGAGGTGAGGAGCACTTATCCATGGTCTGAAAATATTAAAACTATTAAAAGAAAAAATCCAGGGGGGAAAAAAACTATTTTCATATGTGTTACCAGAACCGGCGACTAGAAGGAGCCAGAGACCATGCAATTACTATTTGTTAGTAAAGAATACATAGCATGGTCACTGGTGTCCTCTAGTGGCCAGGTCTGGTAATACATGTGAATATATTTTTTTTCTAGTTTTTTTCCCCCCTTTTACCATGCGATCTCTCTCTCTCTCTCTCTCTCTCTCTCTTGTGTTTGCTATTACGGTCTTCAGTATCTGCAGGGGAGCTTGGAACCAATCCCCAGCAGATACGGGGGAACCTATTGCACAACTTTCCAGCACTAGACTGGGAATGGACAATTCTGTCAGGCCTGAGGTCCAGATGCTGCCTCCAGCACCCCCATTCCTACGGTTATAAGGCATGGAAATGGCCAGAAATGGCCAAAATTGCAACAAAAAGAAAACAAAAAAAGGAGCAAGCATCGATTTCTGGTTTTGATTTCAGAAGCTGGGTTTGGGGCACTGGGGAAGGCTACCACACCAACGGGGAGAAAGTCAAGAGTTTTCCTGGGGACCTTTTTGAGTTAAAACATTTATATATTTATATATTTGACCATTGGAGAATATTGAATCACTCTGTTGGAGGCCCGGTGTCTAAAAAATGAGTATTTGTTCCACAGACTTTCACCCACCCCTGTATTAGGCTGCAGTTCCGTCTCTCTGATTCACACACACACACACACACCTTGTCTCCTTCAGTTCACTGGTAGTTTCAACTCCTTAGAGGAAAAACAAGTGGATCTTAGAAGGTGCCATTTCTTCCTTTACTTCTTTTCCGAGACACAATTTGTACAGAAAGAGGAGAATAGTCATAGCATAAGCCCAAGACACCGGAGGAACAAAGTGAGTGGTATAGATGGCTGAGCAAACATAGGAATGAGACTTGCTCTAACTGATGTCTCCTCTCGCTGATTCTGTTCCCTTTTTCTTATGCCAGACTACTGAGGATTCCTTACCATTAAAAGACATTGCCCCATTGCATTTTTTTAAAGACAAGGGAAGGAGAAAAGCTGCTGAAAAAAAAATATATATAAAGACCTTTAAAAACAAGTCATCGATAGTAGAGACTCCCTACCACCACTGTAATTGCACTATGCATTGGTACTACAATTTTTAAAAGACTGCTATTAAAAGTAAAGCTATATCCAGAATATTAAAAAGATAAATATAAAACATACAAAGTATCCCATGTAGGGGTAAAAGAGACCAGCCTTGTAAATTCTCACAAAATTATCTGGGATGTTCCTCCTCCTTTGCTCTGATCTTGCTGAACAACAAAAAGGTGAACATACAGGAAAGGAGAGAGGGAGGCCACAGCTCAGAGTCAGAGCATGTTCTTTGTATGCAAAACTTCCCAGGTTCAATTCCCAGCATCTCCAAATGCTGCCTGGAGAGCTGCTATCCGTCAGTGTCACCAGTGCTAGGCTAAGAAGACCAAAGGTGTGACTTACTATGAAGCATCTTCTGTACACATATTTTTTGTGTGAATTAGACATTAGACCTGTAAAACTCTATGCACCCGTCCAAAACTAAGTTCCGATGAACTCAGCATGGTTTATTTCCAAGCAGGCATGTACTGGATTGGGTTGTAGGCAAAACCTCTCCTTTCCGGGCAGCGGTACCACAGCCCTTCACTAAAACAGAATATTTTTTAGCCTTTGCTCTCCAGGCTTCAATGATCAGTGTTAAAAGGGCACCAACGATCAGTGCAATTGCTTTTGATTGCTGCTTAATTGCTCCTTGTTGGTGTTAGACATCTCCTGGTCTGATTGATCTTGCCCTGTTTTCGTCATTATGGTTCCAGCTTCCCTATTATCTCCTTGTAAGTCAACCACAAGCTGACTTCTACAACTTGAATAATTTATATGGCCAGATATCGAAATGGCTTTAAATAGTACTATGTTTTCAAGTAAATTAACTCAACCTGCACAGCCTTGTTCAGTTCTTGTTCTTAAAGACAAAGAAACAAAAAAATTCTCACCTTTTTATTTGGGGAGCACACATCCTTACTTATCCTTTCCTACACTGCTTCCATCAAAATTCGGGATGGGATTCTATATTGTCTTTTAATAACGTAAGCCACCTTGGGTTCTTTTAAGGAGAAAGCTGGGGTAAAAATGTTTTAAGTAAGTAAGTAAGTAAGTAAGTAAGTAAGTAAGTAAGTAAGTAAGTAAGTAAGTTTTAACCTGGAAACCACCCAGAGTAATGCTTGTGCAAAAGGGGTGGCATATAAATCAAATGAATCAATCAATCAATAAATTCCCTAGTGATATCTCTGATTTCAATACACAGTTCTTCTGGTTTCCAGTCAACTGAGTTCCATAATACAAATCTATTTCTTATGTGGATTTTAAATTCATCAGGAATGATGGGGAAAGCCATCATTCCTGATGATGAGCTCAAGCTACACAAAGCCAGATTTTTGTTGAATATTAGGAAAAACGTCTTAACAGAGCTTTACGACAATGGAACCAATGACCTTGGGAGGTGGTGAGTGCTCCAACACTGGAGGCATTCAAGAGAAAATTGGACAACTATCTGTCAGATCTGCTTTGACTTGGATTCCTGCATTGAGCAAAGGGGGGGTTGAACTTGATGGCCTTCGAGGCCCCTTCCAACTCAATGATTCTGTGATTCTCTCTCACACACAAACAGGTATATTCATCCAAACACAGCCAAAAGAAAGCAAGGAAACACACAAACAGACACAGGTATATCTTTGTGAAAGAAATAGAGAGAGTGGATGTAGCCTAGCACCCCACCGGCCCTAATGGATGGGCCATCACAGACCAGCTGATTGGATCGGCAGTTGAACTCTACTTCAGAATTGTGAGAAGACAGCAAAAACACTCAGAATTCGCCAGGGAGGGTTTTTCAGCACAGCGTTTTAGTACCCAAAATGCTGTAAGCCTAATACCAGAAAATTAGAGTAAAAAGCAAAACAAAGAAAGGGATTCAGGGTAGCCCAGGAGGGATGCTGAAAGGTGGGGAAAATCAAGAAGGAGCCAAACTTTGCTCATCTCCATTGCTTTGATGGACCGCAGATCATGTTGCTTGCAATTCCGAAATACCAAAACAGCATGGGGGAGACTGATTGATACAGTGGCAACTTGGCAAGGTATAATTTTAACAGTGATATTTCTCCCTGTGCAGCCAGAAGAATGCAAAGAGTCAGAAGAAGCCTATACTTTATTGCAATTCAGCCTTTAAAGTAGACCAAAATACTCTTCATTTGTTGCAATTGTGGGAAGCACTCAGTTTCACATCTCTGTTAGCTGGCTGCCTTGCTGCCTTTTCCACTTTTATGTCACACGAAGAATATGCAATTTCTCACAGTCACTCCTGACACTTCTTTGTAGAGGGTTTGTGTGTGTGTGTTTGTGTGTGTGTGTGTGTGTGTGATTTTCTTTTCTTAAAACACACACACACAAACAAATGTATAGAAGCTTTCCTTCCTGATTTTCAATAATACATTACTTAGAAAGCTTCCTTTCCCCCCCTTTTTTTAGAAAAATTGGAGGAGGGAAAAGAAGTCACATCTTAAACTTTTGGATAGGCAGGTAGCGAAGGCAGCACAGGGCGAACACAGAAGGGAAAAGAAAGAATTGAAATATTAAGGGGTCCTGTTGCATTCTCCTGTTTGCCTTCAGGTGACAAAGCCGTCTGTGCAACAATAGGCTGGTCCGCATGTGAATCACACAGCCTGAACCACTTCTGGGGTAGCAGGAGCAGTCTTCTTACTTGGCTGCGGCAGAAGTAGAAAAGATACAGTGAAGTGAAGATGGACCAGTTGGCTCTTTAGCACCCTCAACAGAAGAAGAGACAGGATAAGAAGGCTCATCGTGCTGGTTTCAGCTGAGAAAGCTGATCTCACATGCCACTCCTTCCCTCCAAACTTACAGTTGCAGGAATGAAGGTCAGACAGGTCCTTAAGAGACACCTTCTCCAACCACAAGCCAATCTACAGTTAAAACATCCTTTGTAGATGCTTTTCCAAGGCAGATCATTTCACTGCTGAATAGTTCTTACACTTAGGACTTTTTTTCTAGTGTTTTGTGAAGATCATCTTCCTTCTGAGAAAATCAGGTCCTTTCCTCTGGTGCAGTCGAAGAGACATTTGCTCCATCTTCTACACCAGCGTCCTTTTAATACTTGGGTACTTGAGTACGGATGGTGTGTTGTCTTTTCCTCCAAACTAAACATACTCAGCTCCCTCAACTGCTCATTATTGGAGCTACTTTCCGTGCAATTTACTGTATCTATTCAAACTGTTTATTACAAGAATAATAAAGTAACTTCAGAATTGATATTTTGGTTTGTTCTTTCTTGTTATTGCTGTGTGCCATCCGATCGCATCTGACTTATGGTGACCCTAACAGGGATTTCAAGGTATATTTAAAGCGTAGTTTTGCCACGGCCAACTCCAAATGAGTTCCCATGACTGAGTGAGGATTCACACCCGAGTCTTCTGAGTCCTAGACCCTTACTTTGTTTCTTCTTTGAATGGGCCAATCTACAAAGCTCCATTTCACTTCGGTTCTCACTCTTACAATGTCCAATGCTGTCTTGTTGGTGCTCGGTGCACAGATCTGTGCTTTTGGACTTTAATTGCAGGACTTCTGCAAGCAGCATAGCCGATGGCCATGTTGCCTAGGATTGCCTGGAAAATTCTGGGTGTAGTAGTCCACGAACACACATTTGCACATTGCTAGTAGAAATTACGTTTGCATGCATGTAATTTTTGTATGCATGTTTTGGGGAAAACATGGTTTTCAATCTACATTTTATAAACGATGCACAACTTCGTATGTCCTCTCCAAAATTTCATTTTATGTTTGCCTTTTTCATATTGCTTATTTGTCTATTTGTTTAAATTTATTAGGAATCTGCCATCTCCCCATCACCACCACACAGTAAATAATATCAACTTTAAACTCTGGGAAGGAGTTTCTATAAATTCACAAAAACAGAATGATTGGATTCAAAGACAAACTAGAAACCCTCACTGTGTTAAAAAGTCTAAGTCATTTCCATTGCATTATGACAAAGCATGAAATCACAGAATAATGAGGTTGGAAGGGTCCTATAAGCCCGTCGAATCCAACCGCCAGCTCAGTGCAGGAATACAGATGTACCTCAGTTTACGAATGCCTCGGTTAACGTAATTTTCGGTTTACGAACGAAAATCCATTGAAAATAATGGCTCGGTTTACGGGTTTCTTTCGCAGTACGAATGAAGTTTCCCCAGGATGCATTGTGCCTGGAGGTTTATAGTGCCGCCCCCATTCCTATGGCAAACCGCGTTTCGGTTTACGAATTTTTCACATTACGTAACATCCCAGAGAACGCATTAAATTCGTAAACCGAGGTACGCCTGTACAAATTTTTGGAAGTTCATATAAAGAAACTGAACAGAATACGATCCTTAACCATCCATCTCTTCTAGGACTGTAGAAGAGTAGTCTTCTAGGACTACTAGAGGTGCCAAGCATTGTACGTGTGACTTTCTACATGTAAAGTATGTGCTCTTACCCTAATTTGCGATTCGGTCCCAGAAGGGCCATGGAACATCTAGCAGATATGAACAAGCTATGCAGCAGTGCGTAATATTAAAGGCAAAATGAAGAAAGAACTAAGGCACATCTTATTTGCCTTAAAATGAAGGCAATTTTGCCCTCATTTTTGTTGTTTTCCATTGTGTATCAAAATGAACATAAACTTTCTTGCTTTGCAAAAAAAAAAAAAAAAAAAGTGTGCAGGATAGGATGGGAAATTGGATGAGAGGAAGAAAAAAAGTCATTAAATAAGAAACAGACAAAAGCCGGACTGGGAAAAGGCCTTTCTCGTTCATCCTTCCTTTCACTGGTGACTCATATTTTCCTTTTCTGTCATTAACTTGTACTCTCGATTCACAAATCTGCAGGCATTGTCTCTAGGGTTGGGCATGGGCTCTCTGGACCACGATGTGCAAGCCAGTCTGGGCCCTCTTAGTTTGGTCCTGAGCTACCTTTGTCCAAACCCAAACCGGCTGTAAATCTGCAAAGCCAGAGAATGGCGAGGCCTTTCTCTGCCTGCAAAACAAGTCAGACATGACACCACAGCAATTGTACTGGATAACAAAAATGGCTACAGCTGTTTCTGTACTGATGATATACATGAAATTTAGACATATTATGGACCCTAAAGAGATCATTAAACCCACCATAATTCAGACAGCTAGCGTCACACAATGGGAAAAATAACCAATATTTCTCCTTCCACTTCTTTTTCAACATTCATTTTATGTTAAAATATAAAGAGAGGAATATACAGACTGCATAGTCAAATAAATATAAACACAAACACTTTTTTTCATTTGTTTTTAAAATCAGGTAAACCTTTTAAAGCAGGTGACTGTGGAGTACCTATCCTCTTCCCTATCCAAAATTACAACTTGTAGTAGACACTCAAGGGAAGTGTACTTAAAAGAGAGCCCTGTGGTGCAGTGGTTAAACTGAGGTACTGCAATCAAAACTCTGCTCGTGACCTGCGTTCGATCCCAGCGGATTCAGGTAGCCAGCTCAAGGTTGATTGAGCCTTCTAAGAACAGTAGATTGAGCATCCAGTCTGCTGGGGGAGGGGACAATGTGTAGACTGTATAATTAAATATAAACTGCCCAGATAGTGCTTGAAGTGCTATGGGGCAGTAAATAAGCAGCATACTTTGCTTTCGCTTTCGTATGTCCTAAAAGATCATAAGCTTGTTTTGAACTCTCCATCTCTCTTTCAAGAAAACTTACTTTTTAAATTGTTCACATGGGAAGGTTGCAACCAGCGGACTAAATACAACTCAAGAAATGGCAGAGTGGGTTAGATTTCTAGCAAGCGACATAAGACAAAACAATTGAGCACTAAAAATGGGTTATGGCTTCGTTGGTGGATGCACAATTAACATTTTCCAAGAACTGGATATATTTGATCAGCAAATTAACCCACCAGGACCCCAAAGCAGAGCATCAGCATGCAAAAATGTCCCATATTACACCTTAAACCAACCATTATACAAGCTCAGCAAGCTTAGCACATCCCCGCAACGCATTAAAAATGTCAGCTTCTCTTTGGTGAGCAATAATTTATGAAAGAAAGCAGGCATGCACAAATATGGGTGCTGAGCATCTAGAGAAGATGTTTCGAGCATGAAGGTGCATTCATCCCCCACCTTCTTTCGCTGCCAATGTTCCCTAAAATCAAAACAGATCAAAGTTTTGCAGACAGGAAGAGGCAGCTGGGGGAGGGGGGAAGAGAAACCAGCCCCACAAAAATTAATAACTATTTAAGTATTCTGTTTCATCATGATAACAAACAGATGGTTTTAATATTCTAGAGGCTAATTTCTGAACAATTAAAAACACAGCAAGACATTAGCATCTAATGAAACATTTTAGCTATCAGCACAGGCATCTGCCATTAATTTCCACACAGTAAGACTTGGTTCTTTCCAATCTGTTCTTTGTTAAGGGAAGTTTTTTTCCCCTACTTGGAATTTAGTGGAGTAGAGAATTAACAACTGTTTTCAATCAGCAATCAGCAGGGTACTTCACCAGCATTCACAAAAACCATCTCTACCATGGGGCATAAATATATACCCCTCTGATGGCTTTGATGTATAATGTATATTTGAGATTTTAGAAGGGAACTCAGTTCCTAATTACGTCTTCCTTTTGAAAAGGCATGGATTAACCCCTTGTAATAGTGCCATGTCTCCTTTTATTAGGTTCTTGGGCAAAGGGCCGGGGGCAGGGAAGATGTAAATAGTTTAGAAAGCAGCCTTTCCATTCATTTCAGCTAAAACCAAAAATGTGCATTCGAGAAAGACAGCCCCCAACTCATGCCAGCAAAGATCTCGTGATGAAAACCATGTGGCCAAGATGTTCTTAAAGGGCAACAGAAAGTTCTGTATTTATGATCTGTTTGCTCATGGGAGACGTGAACATGAGCGGTGTTCATCATCAAAGACGGTATTACTTGGAACTGGATGGGCTATCAAGAGTTCCTTCCCCCACCTCCCACAAACAACCAGAAACAAGTCATCTAATCGTTTCCTTGGGAATGGTGATTGGAATAAAAGAAGCATATAAAAGTAATGTGGAGATCATTACTCGCTTGTAATGAAACTGCACCAGATTATTCCAAGATGGCTAAACCAAGTTTGGTTGCTATGTGTCAAACACTGCATGCTTCCCAGATATTCCAGTTCTGAAGATGAGGAGCTGGTATCACCATTGGCTGCCTGAGAGGCATCCTTAATGCATTACTGAATGGTGTCAATTTGATCCGATGGATTCATTTCCTTATTTTATTTTATTTTAAGTCAAGAGAATGTCTCCTATTTAGTTTAAAGATATATAACAATAACAATTAAAAGCTGTCAAGTCGATTCCAACTCATGATGACCCTTTTCAGGGTTTTCCAGGTAGGGAATGCTCCGAAGTGGTTTGTCATTCCCTTCTTCTGGATGGTACCCTGGGACTGTGCAGCTTGCCCAAAGTTACCCAGGCTTTACTTCCATCGGGCACAACGAGGAATGAAACTCTCAACCTTTGGCTCCGCAGCCAGACACCAGTCTTAAAATAAGTTATGAAATATGAAATTAATGGAATCGCATGAATGCCTGAATGCTCTCAGTGGATTTCCCAGTAGAAATAACCAGTGACCTTGTCTAAGCCATGGTCTTAACACTGGAACTGTAAGTGCAAAGAATTATTAAAAAACTGCCTCTGAGTTCACGCTGTGAGTTGCATTGAAAAGGAAGAAACAAGCCAGAGGGCAGGTTAGAGCCCATATGGTGTTAAGACTCACCATAAATTCTGACGAAACTCAGGCCAGAGTACCTAATAATGCCTGTGAGAGCACATCATGGCATCATATCGTATGATATCTTGCACCAAAACAGGTTATTTTTCTGGTCCCACTGTATTAAATAGCCATCAGAGGAGACTGGTCTGGGGATTATCAACATATACTCTAGTAATCGAGGCATGGATTCTTAGATGACTTGTTGAAGATTTTGCTGATTCTTCTTCTTCTTCTTTCACAGTGACATTGACAGAGTTACTGTGGCAGGCCCAATACAAACATCCAGGGCTGCATCTCCTCTAATTGCTTGGGGTCAGTTCATGGTACCAATGCATCTGAGTGCCTACTGTCCTGGAGGATGTGGTAACATAGTCACTCCTTAGGAAAGCCACATTGGACTGATGGATCTTGACATTTTTGATCTGCTGAGTCATAAATGTCCCTTATGGGCAAAGGTTCTTGAGAAAGAGCTGGTGGAATAACGCTTTGAGATGACAAACTGGACCCATTCCGGTTTGGGTTCAGATCTGGATGCAGCTTTATTGTTTTTACTCAGTTTCTCACCAGTTTGTTGATATAACTGTATGCTTTGTGGACCCGTCCAATCAGTTAGAAAATTGGCACACTTTATTCCAGTGGTTCCATGCCTACTTCGTGGGTGTGGCATCAGGAGACAATGTCTTGGTCTCTGACAATTTATCTGTCTTATCCATAATGTTGTTTAACATCTCTAGAAAGCCATTAAGTAAGTTCAGTGGGAGATTTGGGTATCACCAGTTCACTGATAATGCAGACTGCACTGGAGCTGTGGTTTCCAAAATATTCCCCACCCGCCCCGGTAGCTGTTGACTGGATATCACCTCCCCCCCCCTGCCGCCAGCTCCTCAAACAAAGAATCGCCAGGTAGTTTGCATGTGCCCCCTCCCTGAAAGAAATTCACTGATTGACTATTTTCTCCCAGGTCAGGACGTCATTCTGATCACTTCATTTAGAACAGTGCAAGTGGTGGTACCTGCTATTTAGAATACATTTCCTCCTGACAGTAACATTCTCTGACAATCTTTATTTTTAGGTGTATGTTGAAGGCTTAATTGTTTCTGAAAGCTTTCTCAGCCTGCCATACATTTTATAGATAATGCAGACCGTGTGTACTGATTCAATGTAATGTTTACATTGTATGGCTTATTATTTTGCTGCTTTCAAATCTTCAGATAGAACTTGTTCATAATAGATATATTCAAATTAATAAATGTACATTGGAGGCAAGGTGCCAGGATAAGTGCTAGACTTTGATGAGTCCTTGACATGATGTTGCCAATGGGACCCACCTGGTAGTGCATTAGCATTGTTGCTGCAGCTTGAGTTGCCACCTGGGTTTCCAGCTGCTGCTGCTGCCAGTCACACACAAGCTAAACATTTATTTAAACAGGAAAAGGTGGCTGCATTCTGAAATGATGTGGAGTCTCTGTTCCACACTGGGCATCTTAGATCACCCAAAAATACATTGGCCAGTTTCCATGTTCCAGTTGAAAATATGGGGAATCCGAGATGATGCCTGCTTGTGGAATACGGCCAAGTGGCTACATGCTGTCCAAAACATCAGCCACAAATCTTTATAAGGAAATCTGGGTTGAGTAACTGATATCAGAGGAAAGCTTTAGCATCCAATTGAACCCCAGATGAGGTTGGCACCACCATTCGTAAAACAGACAGGAATCCCAAGGTGTCATTGGCCGTGTGCCAGCCTGGGGCACACAGGGGGATAGTATGGGCACTTCTAATGCCAGGATGACAAAGAAATACATCCAGCCCCCCCACACTCAGAAATGTGATTTTTTTTTTAGATATTCAGAAGTGAGGTAGTAGATGAACTGTATCCAGAAAAATTAGCCATTTCCAATAGCAAAATTACCATAAAATCACAGCCTGAATGGTTGTGGTAGGGATATAATGGGGCAATGATTTACTAGAAGGGATGGAAAAATCTGCCTATTATGTTTTTGCCCACATCTCAATTTTTTACACATTGTTCTTTCCATTCCTTCCCAAAATGTGATTTGTTCAACCCCAACTGTGCAAAAATGAACTGAAACAAAATTTTCACTAATTGGTACTAGCTAAAGGCAATAGGTACAGCTGCCCCCCCCCCCCGGAGAGGACCACATTGCACCGGTGTGCCATGGTGATACTAAAGATACAAGGAAGTGGTTGCAAACAAATTGGCAACCCAAATTTGTCACTAACTCAAAGTATGACCAAACTCCGGGAGGCAGTGGAAGACAGGAGGGCCTGGTGTGCTCTGGTCCATGGGGTCACGAAGAGTCGGACACGACTTAACGACTAAACAACAACAAAGTAAGTATAGAAGAAGAAGAAGAAGAAGAAGAGCTACTGAAGTAAAATAATGGAATCATAGAATAATGGAGTTTGGAGGAGCCTCGTGGTGTGGTGGTTAAACTGCAGTACTGCAGACAAAACTCTGCTCACAACCTATGTTTGATCCCAACGGATTCAGGCAGCCAGCTCATGGTTGACTCAGTCTTCCATATTTCCAAGGTCGGTAAATTGACAACTTAGCTCGCTTGGGGGCAGGGGGAATATGTAGCCAGCATCATCATCATCATAATAAAAAGATAAAATTGCCCAGAGAGTACTTTAAGTGTTATGGGATGGTATATAAACAGTACAGTTTTATAAGCCCATCAAGTCCAACACACTGCTCAATGCAGGAATCCAAGTCAAAGTGTGAGAAAGTTAGACTGATGGGTGTCTGACTTTCTCTTGAATGCCTCCAGTGCTGGAGAGCTCACCATCTCCAGAGGTGACTGGTTCCATTGTTGTACTGCTCTAGCACTCAGGAAGCTCTCCCTTGTCTGTGGGATAGAGACAAGGATCAGAAAGAGGCAGAAGCTTGATGTTGGGAACTCTTTGAGATGCCTTCCAACCCCAAACACACACACCCCGGGACTTTCTGTATGGCTAAAGGTTGTTGACTTTTGACAGAAACAAAATGGTGGGCTAGGTGTGCAGTGATGGATAAATATGACCAGTGAGAAAAACTATAGATGTTAAAAAACGGAATGTGACTCCTTAAAAGCAAAACAACCTGAGATACCACAACATCCAGTCCACCCTCCCCATCTTAAGTATCTCATACCAAACTGTGGCGACAGCTGTGTTTCTCCACGGCAATAAAATGGAACAATTTAATAGCTTTTATTGTTCTGCTGCAATGTTTGAGCATAGCCATTTGCTTCCCTCCAAGGAATCTCGAACCCCGCAAGGGCCTCAACGAGAGAAGATCTCATTTACCTAAAAGCACTTATAAATTTTTAATTTGCTTTAACAAGTAAATTAACAAGTCTCTCATTCAGGCAAGTTTTATGGCCTCTTGCCACTTGGGGAGAGCCATAAAAGTTTTTATAGATAATCCAAAGCTACCAGGGCTGCTCATAATAAATTGTCTGTTTCCTGTTATTTTATCAAACCACTGGGTTTCTTAATGGCTTAAAGTCACAGCCTCCTTATTTCTAGGGATTTTTATGGGGCCATATTTATAAACTGCAAAGAATATTTAAAATTATCCCAGGCTCCTGTTTAAGTCACTACAAAGCTAGCTTTTTCATTTCATTTTTATTTATTGGCGCCAACAGTTTTTCCTCCGCTTCGTGGCCAATCCATAAAGGCTCCACCAATGCCACGTTTTCACATAACAAGAGACAAGGCAGAATACCACGAATTTTGAACACTCACACATTTCCTTTCCACCACTTGCATTACCAATCGTTTTGTATGGGCAGCATTTTCCCCATTCCGATTGCTAAGAGTTCTTCTAACCTTTGCAGAATAGCGAGCCTAGATCCTATTGGCACAGATACCAGAGGAGAACAGAACTGGGGCTGTCTTTTCCCTCCTGCTACAACCCCCTACGGGACCAAAAAAGCAGTGTGTCACGATGGTTAAAATGTTGGTCTAGGGCACAAGAAAGCCCCTTTAAGCCAGCTAGTGGCAATATGTTTCAGAGTGCAGAGGGACCCTAGGTAAAGGTTCCCCTTGACATTTAGTCCAATCGTGTCCGACTCTAGGGCGCGGTACTCATCCCCGTCTCCAAGCCGTAGAGCCAGCGTTTGTCCGTAGACAGTTTCCGTGGTCACGTGGCCAGCGCGACTAGACACGGAACGCCATCACCTTCCCACCAAGGTGGTACCTGTTTATCTACTCGCATTTTTACATGCTTTCGAACTGCTAGGTTGGCAGGAGCTGGGACAAGCGACGGGAGCTCACTCCGTCGCGTGGATTCGATCTTACGACGGCTGGTCTTCTGATCTTGCAGCACAGAGGCTTCTGCGGTTTAACCCGCAGCGCCACCACGTCCCCCAAAACATGGAAAATGCCCCCTAGAGGATACAAGATGGGGCACAGAGGTCTAAGAGGGAAGGGTGCTGTGTGTATGTGTGCATTTGAGCCCCTGGGAAACCACAGGTGGTCTAAAGGTGACATGTTGCCCAGCCTGTTCTACTGGATAGCATGTGAAAGATCAGAACCGTGGTTCCTAACCTTGGGTAACCCGGATGTCTTCGGACTGCAACTCCCCAAAATCCTGGCCAGCACAGCTGCTGGTAAAGGCATCTGGGAGTTGCAGTCCATGAACACCTAAGTGAACCAAGGTTGGGAGCCACTGGGTTAGAATGTTCTTTTGAGCATAGTAAGTGTTCCGTCCGTCGGTTATAAGGAAATCAGAAAAGGCTCAGTCCAATGTTAGTGTCAATTTAGGAATTGAAATTAATGGTTAGTCAGTGCTAAAAAAAAAGTATCATTGATTTCACTGGGTATACTCTTTTGCAGACTAAAATGAGATTGACCTTAGATATTTTCTGTAGACTTCTCTGACATCACTAACTAGGTTGACTATGGTTTTGAAGTCAGAATGATCCAGGACAGAAGTATTACAGAGATTAAGAAAGATGATGGCTACTTTCAGGAGATGTTGTTTGCAGTATTGTTCACACTAAGGATACCTTGCAAGTTCCTATGCTCTACAGCCCAATTCCACCTACATTTTGGATGGCCATGGTTACTCTGTGCAATGCCTCAAGATGTCAGGGTACTGTATATACATAAGTGCCTTTCTTCAGCTTACTATTCTTCCAGAGTAACTTCCAGCCGATGACACTCATCAAAACTTTGGTGACTTAGGTCCAGAATTTCTTTAGTACCCTAGGCTCAGATAGTAACCCTCTTCGCTCATAGGAGCCTTGCACCCATTGTAAAGACAATCTGTATAGTGAGGTCCCCAAAGTGATTTGAGACATAAATTTGTCCATCACAGAGTACAAGCTCGGTTGTATTAAAGATCAAGTATAATTTCTCTTGAAAATTCTTCTCTGGCTTGGAACAAAAACAGATTTCTGCAATTGTACAATTAGTACTGGGGTCAAAACAGACATATTCTGATATTCTTTAATGCTGGTTCCTTCCTTTGAGTGAAACTCTGGGTGAAATTACAGAAGACAATCCAATTAAGCGTCATTTTCTTCGGTGAATACTTTTGCCACTTAAACCCATTTGTTTGATTGCTTCTTCTCAACATCTAATGCGTTCGTTGTCTCCCCATTAGGGAATCTGTTCATTTCATTTTCACAGGTGAGAATGAAAAATGTCGTAAGTTTTCGGCATGTTAGGAAGACTGAAAGATTTGGGAGTATTGTTCACATCTCAGCATCTCTTTGTAAAAAAATTCACAGAAATATTTCATGAACATTATTAAAGAAATTAAAAATGAAAGGTTTGGGGGGGGGGGGTTTGCCAAATTTTTGCTAATGCTACTTCCCATGGAAATAGATGAATTTTCATGGATTTCATGAACTACTTTGACCGAGTTTCTCAACATGTCAAACCAACCTTTTTCACTGAAGACCAGAAAATGAATGGATATTCTTTACATCCTTATTCCCCACACATATCTACAACTTTGAGTATATTTGCTTAATTTGAAAGCACTCTTGGCCACGGCTGGCGGTATGGGAAAAGTGTAGGGCAGATTAAACCCCGGGGGCAAAATGAAAATGTGCATATTGACCACGCCATCAATATTCATGCAAAGCATTTGCCAGTTGGAGAGAACTCTCTGAAAAAAGAGACCCTGTTTCACATGTTCCCCACAACAGGGATGATATTTTCTGATTTCTTGGACTACAAATCCCATAATTCTCCATTTTGTGGTTCTACCTGATTTATACCCACTTTACAGACAGATAAATGTGGCTTACATGGGAGAAATGTTTACAAGACTGCTTTGAGGCGTTGCTAGATCCATCCAAGCTTCCTGTTCCTGCCCCAGTGCCAGCTGGGGACTTACTTTCTGAACAAAGAAGCTAGGCCTAGTTAAGATGGAAAGCTTCCAATTGAGGCCTTTCTGCCAGGTAAGCCACATTTAGGTGTCTTTATGGTATGTGCACATCAGGTACTTGCAAGTCCAAGGAATAAAAAAAAAAAATCTGATCCCCACGGTGTTCGTAAATACCAACACCATATTGAAGTAAAATGAGGGAGGCTCACCCAGCATTGGTGGGTGCAGTCAACAGGCACTGCTGCACTGAAATAATAAAATAAAATAATTATTATTATTGCATAACTCATATATGACATGACCTGAGGAGATAAGAAAGGTTAGTGTGAGTAGAAGAAGCCTGCTACATTGTAAGTTCACATCCCCGGCTCAAGTTCATATTTTCCTTTTAACAAGGACAGCCTCATTTCCCCTCAATCTCCCCAAGGTCTAAGGCATGCACAACATCAAACAGAAGAAAGCACTGTAGGCCATTTCCTAGAAACCTATTATGCTGTCAGCTCACTTTTTAAGTGCAACCAAGGGAAAGGACTTACATATTGGCTCCAGAGCCCTCGTTTAAGGGGAGGGGAAAATATTGGAAAATAGCCATCCTTTCTGTAAGCTACCGCTGCATTTCATTTCTCTAAAGAACTCATAATAAGGCGGGCAAGGTTCCAGACAAAGAAGAAAGGGATTTGAACAACTAAAACTTGAACTGTACATTTCCCCACTGCATTACTTTAAATTTCTGGCAAAGGACGAGACTCTGGTATTACCACGCAATTCTGAGAGCGGGCCTTTTCTCCTTGCAGTCTAATAAACTGGATAATAAAACTCAGGAACATGTAAAACGCGGCTGAGGAATTCTAAGAAAATTGGGCAAACGGGAAGGAATGAGAGAGAGAGAGAGAAATTCATAGACAAACTTGCACATCCCACCTACTCTTGGAGGAGAAGCTACAGTATCAAGAGTTGTGTTTGTTCAGAAAAACATATACAGAGGGAGGTGAATGTTTTATCAAGCTAGACATGGTGGGAAGGAAGGATGTAAAGAGAAGTGTTGCTCTTCCATAATCCTACAAGGAGCACCCAATGAAATTGACTGAATGGGGTTTCAGAAGGGATAGAAACAAAGGACTTATTCATACAATACATAACTCATGCATGGACCCGGCTCCCACAAAATGTATTGATAGTGATAGCTTAGAAGGAAGATCAGAGAAACACATGGAGGATACATCCATCTTACAGTTATTAGGACTATAAGGAAGCTCCATGCCCACTGAATACTAGAGAGGTTGTCCATCTCATGTAAGTTTCAGAAATGTATGTTGAAAGGTCTGGTACTTGTAAAACCCATCCAAAATCCAAGCTGGAGAAGAATCCCCTCCAAACACCTCCACTCTGCCACCCTGAGTATTCTGATGTCACGCTCAGGATGTGGCTCCCTCTTTCCTCTCATGCCCCTTCAATCTTAGAAAGTGGTCCACAAGAGTTAAGTGTTTAGGGTCCATATAAGGGCTTGCCCTGGTGAAGCTGTTAGCAGATCAGTCAGAATGAAGTTCTAGAACTTTAAGGGTCAACTCCATTGTTTCTTGTGCCCATCAACTTGATTGATCATAATTAACAAGAACGGCATGTGTTTTCAGACATACGGCAACCCTTTCTAGGTTTTCTAGGTGTATTCAAAAGTCATTCACCATACTTTTCTTCTGGGGCCACTTTAGGACTCTCCAGCTTGCCCAGCGCTATATAATGTGGCTCTTTTCATGGGAGGCACTGTGGGGAATCAAACTGCCAACCTTGGGCTCCTTAGCCAGGTTCCCAACTCACTGAGCTATCTTGGCAGGCAAACAATCAGAAGCTCCAAGAAAAATCATTCCCATTCAAAAAACCAAAGCAAAAGCAAAGTGTGCTGCTTATATACTGCCCCATAGTGCTTAAAGCACTTGCACATTCAACTGTCAATGAATTCCACTGTTCCTCTTCTATTTCTCTCCCTATTCCAACAGTCAGCTGTGGTTTCTTAACTATTTGTCCGAAATAGCATTCTATGGTTTCTCCGACCCCGTCCCTCCCACACTTACCTTAACAAGAGATACCTCAAGCAATCTCAGCTCCCTCCAAACTGGGACAAGTTTCATTTTACAGATAGATTGATAGATAGATGCACACGCATACACCCAACACTTGGAACTTTTCCCCCTAAAGGAACTGATTGCATTACCCATTACTTCGCAGCAGCCAAATTACCATTATCATCATTGCTGCTCAACTCACAAAACTAGAAGGTTGTGTTCCATGCCATTAACACGTTCTAGCCTTCTCAACAGGCCAGAAAATACAGAAAAATACTCTCTGGTTCCCTCTCATGGCGAGGTCTGATGTTGCACTTTGTAAACACAGAAATACAAGTTGTAGATTTAGAAAAGGTAGCCACGTTAGTCTGTTTTGCCCTGTTTTTGTTTTTTAATTTTTATTTTATCTACTTTTAATGTTCTTATTTTTTTTCCTTTGGGTTTTGACAGAAATACAAATGGCAAACAGTAATTCCTTTGCCATTTAGGAATGAGAAGAGAATGGCATAACACTTGGAGAAGAGGGTTTCTATCAAAATGGCCCTTTTAAAAGCCTTTATAAATGACACTTGAACATGAATAGAATTTTTTATTTATACAGCCATATTTGTGATTATTCATTGCATTACCTTTTACCTGTTACTATGCTATATCTTCACAGCCCTCTAAAGTAACTATTTACAGTAACCTACTTGTAACTAGTTACAGTTATCCATTACTTGTAACTAGTTACAGTTACCTGTTACTTGTAACTAGTTACTTCCAATCTGATACATTCATACATAGCTGGAGAGGCAGCTATTTCTCCCCCCCCACCCCCCCCCCCAAAAAATATCCTTGAACGATCCAACTCCCAAACACCGTCTGCAGTCATTCAATAGAACAACCCCCACAGGGAAGCTTGTGTTTTGCAGCTTGAACTCAGAGCACTGTGGACAGTTACATTACAAGCCAATGAGATTCTCCTGCGTGCAGAACTGTGCACCATATGGACCGAAATCTACAATATGGAACGCTGAAAATAAGAGAGGGTGTGGAGGAACAGCTTCAAAATGGGAAGCCTTCCAAAACTGCAGCTGCGCCGAACCATTAAAAAGCTGAAGCTCACTTTGCTGCTCGACCCCACGCTTATTACCACATAACTATTCATCAAAGAAATTTCGGTGCAATTAATTAAATTATTCCCAGGCTTGTGCCGTGGAATCGTTATTCCTATATCAGCTTTCACTCACACTCTCTTCAACCTGCGCGTGCATGCCAAAAGACCTCTCCGGGGTTTGTCCGGACTCTGTCTCGCTGGGTTGCTCGCTGCCACTCACATCGCCTCTCCCCTCCCTCTCGCGCTCCTTCTCTCAATCTGTCTCTCTCTTTAATTGCCATTTATTTTCCATGAGGACTTTTTCTGCCAGCACATTGGCAGGGCTTCCAGGCAAAAGGGAACAAATGAAATATACCTGCAGACACTTAACATCAGGGTCAAACTCCAACGTGGTTTACTTGAAGCTGTAATAGGAAAGGGAAAAATGCTTCCAGGAACAGACTTTTTACCAGGCTAGTAGGATTTCCACCCACCGACCCCCTTTTTCCTTTCCTTTCGGAAACACAGGAAACATAGGATTGCGGGCGCACAATAAGTTGCAGAATCACCAGAAGACCTACGGCTAGGCACGGGAGGAAAGTCTCAGGAAATGGTGGCGCTTTCTTCCGTTTCCTGCTTGGGGAGACAGATCTTAAAAACCATGACATTATTGTGTGCGTGGTGCCTTTCCCAGTCGTGCGCCCCAGTCTCTCTGAAGTGGGTCCAGGGCTTCGTGGCCGAGTCGAAAGGGGTTTGCATGGGTATTTCACCTACCGTGTTTGTTAGGAGGTCGTGTGGTGAATCCACAGTTTTCCCTTCTTCTCCTGCACACACATGTCTGCATGCCTATTGTTTTGAAACTGGGACACAAGCCCCCAATGAAGGGGGCACCTCTGGGACCTTCACAAGTGTACATTTATCTACTGTCGGGTTTTGGCCCTGAAAATTTGACCTGACAACTGTACCTACACCCTGCAACACATCCAGAGCAGGCCCGTGTAATGAAGGGGGAATTGACTCAACATTTACGGAAACCCCATTGCTTCAGCTAAATCACCCGTTGGATCCAAGCCCATCTCGTCATTAGGTCATAGCTGAAACGGGGGGGGGGGGGGAGATCAAACTCTGACATGGGTTCATAACTCAAGGGTAAGGGAGGGACTACATGGCCAGCATGCACGGAGAAGCCCACCTGTCTCTCAACAGCTGCAAAAGAGAAGAAGGTGGAAGAGGAGAAAATGGTGCTCCCTGCCTGCCCAAGAGCCCCCTTCCAGCTGAAATGGAAGAGGAAGAGGAGCAGGAGGTAGAAGAAAAGAAGGGACAGGGAGTAAGGTGCCTGTGGGGCCAGGCCATCACCAGAGGCCAGCTCCTGCTGTGTGAAGGCTGGCTCTTGCTGTGTTCAGTTGAGTGCCAGACTCCAAGGGATCCCAGGGGTTCAGGAACAGTGGGAGACAACTAGACAAATTGCTGGCACTGTGACAGTTTTAATATGGTGACCTTCATTGTTGTTGTTGTTTAGTTGTTAAGTCGTGTCCGACTTTTCGTGACCCCATGGACCAGAGCACGCCAGGCCCTCCTGTCTTCCACTGCCTCCCGGAGTTGGGTCAAATTCATGTTGGTAGCTTTGATGACACTGTCCAGCCATCTCGTCCTCTGTCGTCCCCGTCTCCTCTTGCCTTCACACTTTCCCAACATCAGGGTCTTTTCCAGGGAGTCTTCTCTTCTCATGAGATGGCCAAAGTATTGGAGCCTCAGCTTCAGGATCTGTCCTTCCATCTGACCTTCATTACCCAGCACCAAATTGTAGAAAGACCTGGCTCTGCCCAGCAGGAGCAGCCCATCCTCTTTCTTCTCCCCTTCTTTGTCCTTACCTCCTCCTCCTCCTCCTCCTCCTCTTCTCATCAGCTATGGTTCTTGAATGGGTAGGGTAACTGCTGTCATGGTTGCCATGTCCTTCTCATTCCTGGCAAGAGAGCAGGTAGCGGGGAGCACTAAATCTGCCCAACCTAATGAATGGCCTATGAGTGGATTCAAGACTTGCTGAGTCAAATCTCTGTGACGCTCAGATTAGCAGGGAGAGTGACATCTTCCATATAAACACCCCAGGCTCCCTGTTAACTCTGAGCTTCACTGCAATCCTCACAGTAGCTGGGAGACAGGGGTCTTCTGGGGCACCAGTCTACCACTTCAATCTATTCCTTTTGTAATCCAAAGTATTTCAAGGTAGTTTGTTCCTGAATGGGTAATTAGGAGCCATTAGTTTTATAAAAGCCCTGTTCCTTTTTTCTTCTTCATATATGTCAGATTCCTGCATTTTTGGAATCTCTTTGGGGTAAACTATCAAGGAATAACTTCCAAACTTACCACTCCCCCAGTTGAATCTTCTAAGAGTTTACTTTATCTTCCCTAAAACACTCTTCCTTGATTTTAAGGGGAAAAATTGTTAGAACCTGTCTTACAGATCATCATCATTATCATCCCATGCTGAACCTTCATCCATCTGGCTGATCATGCCCACACCCTGCCACCTGAAGCGACTGCCTTATTCAACCTAATAGTAGAGATCAGTGCTGCTGGATTTTGTTGAAATATTATGAATGGAGGGGAACGGAGGGTATTCTAGAATCCTTATGGGTCTGCACATTCCAGGATGTTGGTAAGTATGACAGGTTGGAGCTATTTCATAACATTCAGGGCAACATGAAAAATATCCCTTGCACACAGAAATTTGACCCTTCCTTGATACGTCCAGCTCCCTTTGCACCAAATGTTTTTAACAATACGGAGCCATTGAAATACGTGATGCTCCATCTCCATCCTGAAATGGTACCTTCCCAGTTGAACTGTGCCACATGTCTTCTCTCAACAGATGACTCAAAGTGAGAAAGGAGAAACCCATCTGCAAGAGATGCTTTTGTTCTTACATCCTACTCATCTCCCATCATTCTGTCTCATCTTCCACCTATCTAGAATTTAAATGGATTTGTATGAGCTGGTGGGGAGGAGTAAACCCCATTTTTATGAACCCTATTCTGCTTGGAAATCCATCTGCGTAGGCAGGCACCCGGCACCAACTATTTTGGCTAGGTTTCTCCTTCTGCCCCCGCCCTGCTTTGTCAACGGCTCAGCTCTCCAAATGAAGGCCAGATTTTCCAGAGTGCTCAGCACTTGCCTGCTTTCATTGTGACATTTAACAGCCAGATTTCCAGAAGAATTGGGGGGGGGGGGGAGAGAGGGATCAAAGCAGTTCCCTTCAGAACATATTGTGCCCATGTGGGATTCATTTGTCATGTTAAAGTAGACCACCATGTTTTAATTTCCCCACTCTTTCTGAGAATACAAGCCTAACCTATGGTTCTTGTCCTGATTATACAGAGCATTTTGCTTTATTTTGTATTGCCAAGGCATTTTATTCCAATCTTCCTGGCAGGCTCTTTGCCCCCTATGTTCACATCAAGACTTTTCCTTACAGACAAATGAATTTCCACAGTGCAGCCCTTTTAATCTTCTAAGAGTTTACTTTATCTTCCCTAAAACACTCTTCCTTGATTTTGGGGGGGGGGAAATTGTTAGGACCTGTCTTACAGATCATCATCATCATCATCCCATGCTGAACCTTCATCCATCTGGCTGATCATGGTCTATAGTAGTCATTCTCAAGCCTTTACATCCTACAATCACTCTACCAGACGCCATGAGTCCCGCCTCAACAGACACAAGAAGGACATTTACATGCTTCCAAACATTCTCTTATCATTTTTCTAAGAGCTTGAAAGTACTGCAATTATCCTAATGTTGTAATGTAACTACTGTAGTAGTTACAGAGTTACTTTTTTGGTTCCATGAGAAGTGGCAACGGCTTCCCTCTAGGCTTCAGCATTTCCCTTCTCGGTCAATCTGGGACTTCCTACCAGTGGAACACGGAATCATAGAACCACAGAACTGTACAGCTGAAAGGAACCCGGGAGGTTCTTGAATCCAATCCAGCCCCAAACAGGAAATACACAGCTATAGCATGCCTGACAGATGGCCACCCAACCTCTATTTTAAAAATCTCCCTTAAAGGAGAGTCCATCACCTTCTGAAGTCCATCACCCTCCATGATCAAACAGCTCTTATACTCCATGAAGATCCTAACGGTTAGTGGAAATCTTCTTCCCTGTAACTAGAATTCATTCATTCCAGTCTTATTCACTGGTGCCTCAGCGAGCAAGCCTACTCCATCTTCCACATGGGAACTCTTCGGCCAGTTGAAAATGCTCGGAATCTTATCTTATCCAACCTAAACATACCCAGATTCTTACCACTCCCCACAGGGCTGTGTTTCCACAATTTTTATCCTCTCGGCACATTCAAGATTGCTGATACCCTTCTTAAACTGCAGGGCCCAGCATTCCAAGCAAGGTCTTACCAAAGCAGAATAGAGTGGGACTATTACTTCCCTTTATCTGGACATTGTATTTCTGTTGATGCAATCGAGTACTGGATTTGGGGTTTTTTGCCACCACATCACATTGTTGACTCCCGTGTATTTTGTAGTCTACCAAGACTCCTAGGCCACTGTCCTCCATCTGTGGATCTGATTATTCCTGCCTAAAGGCAGAACTTCCCATTTTTCCTGTTGAAAGTCATTTTTTTTGCTTTGGCCAAGTTCTTCAATCTTCTTGAATCCTCCTGACTCCTGTCTTCTGAGCTATCCTTCCCCGTTTGGTGTTATCGACAGTTTGAGAACCATCCTTTCTATTCCACCCAAGCCACTGACAACGATGTTGAACAAAACTGCTCCAAGCTTATGCTACCCCGCCTGTCACTTTTCTTCTGAATTAAAAAAAACAAACAAACTGGTGAGAACCTATTTATTTATTTATTTTATTTATTTATATCCCGCCCATCTAGACCGAAGTCTACTCTGGGCGGCAAACCAACTACAAATGCACTCCACAATAGCCCTGTATAAGCAACTTGTGTTGGAGTCAGTGGACAGAGAGATAGACTAAGACTCAGGAGGCCTGGGTTCAAATCCTTCCTCAGCCATGGAAACTCACAGGGGTGTGGAATGGGTTTATGCCTGTATCGGTATTGATTGTGTCTTGGGGGTTTGCCAAAATGAGTCCAACAAAGGGGGAAAATGAATTGTTTTACCTCTCCTTTACATGTTTTTTCCCCCAGGCAAGAATGCAAACCAGGAATTGGCAGGGTGGAGGAAGAGGACACAATGCAGGTGGCCACAAAGAAAGTGGCTCAGGAGGCAGGCAAAGCAGGAGGGAAGGATAAGGGGGAAATTAAGGAGGTGTCATGCAGGCAGGCATGTCTGCGTATTGAGAAGAAGGAAATCTGGTCACCGTCCCAGAGTGCAGGACATGTAACACTGGGTTCAAGCTACATGATGCGAGATTTAGGCTGAATATCAAGAAAAACTTTGTAACTGTTAGAGCAGTACAACAATGGAGCCAATGACCTCAGGAGGTGGTGAGCGCTCCAACGCTGGAGGCATTCAAGAGAAAATTGGACAACCATCTGTCAGATCTGCCTTGACTTGGATTCCAGCATTGAGCCAGCAGGTTGGACTCGATGGCCTTCTAGGCCCTTCCAACTCCATGATTCTATGACTCGCAGGGGCTGCTTGCCCTGCAGGCACCTCCAATCCCAGCCACCTGCCCTAATTAGTTTCTGCATGCAACCTGCCCCTCCAGCCACAGAAGGCAGCCAGGCAAGGTTTTTCCTTGGACCAGCCAGCTTAGCTCCTTCCCAGCCAACCAGCCCTTCTTGCTGCTTGAGCTCAAATACAGCCCTTGATGCTGCCGCTATGGTCGCTAAACATGAGGACGTGCAAACCAGAAGAAAAAACGATGTGAGATTAATTTGATTCATAAAACCCCCAAACTAGCTTCCAATTTATTTCCTCCAAAGTTGCTTTATGCTGATTCAGACCATCTAGCTCTAGTTTGAACTGAGAAGCAGAAGTTCCCCAAAATTTCAGACTGGGGTTAATCTGAAACCAAGCAGGCATTTCTAAAACTAATTCTAGGACCTGAGAATGTGTGACTTTCACAGTTCCGTCGTTTCTCCTCTACCTGCCAGAGAGATTACTGCAATCATCCTCATCATCATCCTGATTTGATTGCATGTATAATTCCAGCCAACATCCTCTTCTGCAGTATTTTAGTGATGCAGTCACAGTAGGACATTTGACAGAAATGATCTTGACGCATTCATACATTATTATCAACATTGATTGTTACCAAGAAGAATGCAAATCAAGTTTTAGTTTGTCCTTTAGCAATAAAACCAAAAAAATAAAATAAATAAATTCGTTGTTTTGAAGAGAGATGCACATTTTTGAGGATGTAAATCAGCTTTTGCTTAGCATCTTGCTGTGCGTTACTGGAAAGTGCGATAAGTGTCACCTTCTTGCATGAACTAAGCACATGTGGTAGCTCTGGATGGGTTGCTTTCATCTTTTGATCAACCTGTCTGACCTTTTACACTTGGTGTGTGTGTGTGTGTGTGCTTTGCTCCACAAGGAGAGAAGAAAAAGTGCTTGCTTTCCTACTCCTGCAGGGCAGGCAAGAATCCTGAATGGGCTACAGAACCTCCAGCAGACTGTGTGGCTCCGTTAAGAGGCTCCATCTCATTCAAAACTGAGAAAACCTCAGAAAATAAGAGTGAGGAGTGATAGGATAGCACTTTTCAAATATTTGAAAGCCTGTCATGCAGAGGAAGGGCAAGATCTGTTCTCGATCATCCCAGAGTACAGGACATGCAACAATGGGCTCAAGTTAAAGGAAGCCAGATTTAGGCTGAATATCAGGAAAAACTTCCTAATTGTTAGAGCAGTACGACAGTGGAATCAGTTACCTCGGGAGTTTGTGAGTGCTCCAACACTGGAGGCATTCAAGAAAAACTTAATCACCTGGCAGATATGCTTTGATTGTATTCCTGCCTTGAGCAGGGGGTTGAACTTGATGGCCTTGTAGGCCCCTTCCAACTTCACTTTTCTATGATTTCATGATTCTATGATATGCCTAGTTATCAATGCACCCGACAATAAGGAGTTGTGAAAGAATAGTGAGCAGGCAGAGAAAGGAGAGGATATCACTGGTGGCCATTCTCCTCAACTTTTGTTTCTGGGTGTCCAATAAGAAGCTATGGGATCTCCCCAACCTTTAATCTCCTGAGGTTTTGAACACCCCACCTGTCTCGGCCATTTTGCGAGACATAGAAAGTTGTCCTTGCCCCAACTGAGCTGATGCTTCTTCTCTAATTCCACTCAGCTTGGTCATCTTCAGCTAAGATATTAACTCTGTTTTGAAATTCAGCCTAGAAATGCAAGACAATACAGTGAGCTGAGGGAGCAGAGATGAGCCTTTACCCCCCTCCATCGCATCCTCATCACCCATCTCTGCCACCCTCCCCATGCTGAGAGCTGAATGTTGACAGCAGAGTGCCAGCTGTGCTCATTAAGGCATGATTTAAAACCCTGGGAAATCACAGGGACTAGGAGCCACCGATAGCCTCATTCTGAATTGGCTCAAACCCCTTTGAAAGCCACTCAGTTTGGCAGCCGTCACTGCCCCATGTAGGTGCAAACTGCACAGGTTAACCCTGATTCACCAAAATAGGACAATTTCGTCCGCCGGAGTCACGTTGTGGAATCCGTGCGGAACTAAGCTCACCATGGTAGTATTCTGCTATTTTTGGGATAAGAAGTGTGTGTTTGTTTGTCTCATCCAAGTGCAAAATGATGGGAGTATCGGTAGTTTAGCCCTGATGTGTCTCTGGGATGGGGTGGGGATTTGAACTATCATTTAAGTCACAAAATGCAAACCTTATATGTAAAAGCCCAGCCTCCAATACACTGGAATTCCCCCTGGGATCTGAAAATTCCCCACAAGTCACTCAGTATGTTCATTAAAATACAAATCCTGGTGCCACGAAAGTTAACCTGAGAAGCCACTGGAGAATTATTTCCTTTCATTATATATAAAAAAGAGCACGGTAGCAGGCTATCCTGTCTCAGAGTGCCATTTTTCTGCTCTCTGCTGGGGTGTAGAAGTTTGACAAGCAAACTTATCCCATTTATGCAAAATTCAGCACTGCAACCAGGCAAAAATGACCACCAAAATATTACATTTCATGCTTGTCACAAACCTGCAGTGATTGGTTACACTTTATACGCTACAGAGGAGCAAAAATGCAAGAAGCACGGATGCTCAGCCTTACAACAGTGACATTATCCTTTCATCCCACCTTTCCGGCTTCATTGCCAGCCGTAACATATTCCGCTAACAAATTACCTTGCCAAGATGACTTTCCCAGACGTCGCTGGTGTCAACAAAATTAATGTGACATTTACAGCTATTTTGAGAGGGAAAACGAAACTGCTTAGATTATTCCATGGAAGGCAACATGAGACAGAATTATTTAGTTGACAAAATTTAATTAGGTGTAAATTATTGCCGGTTCTGTGAATTAAACAAGCTTTCAGAGAGGCTCACTTAAATTCAAACTCAGAGCTTTCTGTGCTGAAAAAGAAAATATTGTTCCACTATTTTCTTCTTCTTCCCCCAAGCTAAACATTCATAAATACATAATAGCTAATGAATTTACATCTTCCTCTGCCTTAGTATCACTTGTCAAGTTTCTGCATTACATTAATTGCTTCCTCCCCCAGCCCTCATTTTTGAAGGGTTACCCCCTCCTTTCCGTTCGCTTTTATCTCGAATTTGTTTACACTGTACAGGAATAAATTGTAGGTGAATGGAAAGAAATGACCCCAGATAATTAGGGACCCTTGACTCACCTCTTTAATTCCATTTGGAAATAAGACAAAGAGATAGGAAAATTAAGTGATCTGACCTAATAGAATGGCTATTGTCATTACTTCAGGCTTGCTAAGTCTCAGGGGCTTTTCTGTGTCTGACAGTTTTTAAGGAAACAGATCAACACTTAAGAAAATCAGCTACAAAGATTTCCACAACACAACAGACTCCATATGTGTTGGGCTCATCACTATCAGCAAGTATGGTTATACTTGCCGAGTTTATGGGATCTGTAGGCTGACAGATATGGAGGGTGACAAGTGGTGGATGGCTGGGTTAGATTCAGTGAAGAAGGCCATTATTTTTTCTGTGTGAGTTTGAGCAATTTTATGAATTTTTCTCCACGTTCAGAAACACCAAACCTGTCAAGCCCAGCCAGAAACCCAAGGCTAATGAGTCCTTCTTCAATAGTTCAGAAACTCATCAGTCCTAGAACGTGCTGGGAACAGGAAGAGCTAGCCCCCTCTTCGAGGCACATGCAAGGGATGTAAATCCATAGCACAACCCCATTGAGAAATTCTGGCTTTGAAGTGAGAATAGGGGTGAAATTACGTGCAATTAGATGGCATTTTATCCCCTGGTTTGGATCGATTTGGGAATGGATTGCTCACTCCATTTTCTGGTGAACACAAAATAAATCGCAACACCAGTTTCATCCATGCCTATTCACACCTTTTATCGCTTCCTGGTAGGGGCTGTTGTTTTGTGTGTGTGTGTGTGTGTGTGTGTGTGTGTGTGTGTGTGTGTGTGTGTGTGTGTGTGTGTGTTTTAGTGTGGGTAGCATTGCTCCATTTTGGTTTTGAGCCAGCATGTGTGATGGCTGGGACTGAACCAAAGTGGATCCTACTATCAAGAAAGTAAAAAGAAAAAAGAAAAAAAAGAGAGTAAAACTGTAAATAAATAAATAAATAAATAAATAAATAAATAAATAAATCCAGCTTTCAGTGGAGGGGGAGAAAGGAGAGGATGTGTTGGCTAAATGACATCTCTTTGTTCTCTTGAAGCCATCCAATCCTTGTATGAGGACGCAAGGATCTCCCCAAATAGGATTGTTGTTGTTTAGTCATTAAGTCATGTCCGACTCTTCGTGACCCCATGGGCCAGAGCACGCCAGGACCTCCTGTCTTCCACTGCCTCCCGGAGTTGGGTCAAATTCATGTTGGTCACTTCGATGACACTATCCAACCATCTCGTCCTCTGTCGTCCCCGTCTCCTCTTGCCCTCACACTTTCCCAACATCAGGGTCTTTTCCAGGGAGTCTTCTCTTCTCATGAGATGGCCAAAGGATTGGAGCCTCAGCTTCAGGATCTGTCCTTCCAGTGAGCACTCAGGGTTGATTTCCTTCAGAATGGATAGGTTTGATCTCCTTGCAGTCCAGGGGACTCTCAAGAGCCTCCTCCAGCACCACAATTCAAAAGCATCAATTCTTCGGCGGTCAGCCTTCTTTATGGTCCAGCTCTCACTTCCAGACATCAGTACTGGAAAAACCAGTAGCGATGTATGGAAGGATACTGCATCTCAAAGTGACCTTGTTGAGCTTAATCTAGCTGGACTCTCTACCACACTCAGATATGCCAACTTGGTCCTGTTTGCCACTGCAGAAAATATAATTTCCATAGCATTTCTGTTTCCTTGCAAAACTTACGTAATTTCCCCTTTGTGAAGCTATGAGCAAGAACAAGAAAGACAGGCTGATGGCTCATGAAGACATGAAGAACCTAATGCAGCTATTTGTACTAGAGATGGGCACGAACAGGTGTTTGGCGCTTCAAAGCCCCGCCTCCTCCAGCAGGCACCCACTCAGAGGCAACGTTCGGAGGAGGCGGAGCAGGAAAGCCAGGCTGCTGCCTCCAAGTGAGCACCCGCCAGAGGAGGCGGGGCTTTGAAGCACTAAACCGGCATGAACCGCTGAATTGGCAGTTCGTGCCCACCTCTGATTTGTACCAGTTTATGCAACAAAGCAAACATTTATCACATTTTCCAGTACCAGGCATTTTAAAGAAATGCTCAAAAAGTCTTACAAAAAGACACCGATTTTTGCCATGACTGATAAATAAAAAGCCCACCATCTTGCAGCAGCTCACAGAAAAGAGAACAATCTTGAAGGTTTCTTGTTTACCACATATCAGGTTTTACATCACTACGGAGCATTCTTTCTCCAAGTTCTGAGGCTGTATCTACAGTGGCAGCACTTTGGCACCACTTCCGTCACAGTCACGGCACCATCCTATGGAATCCTGAGATTTATCCTCAGAGGAGTAACGTATGCCATTAGAATCCTGCCTTGATGCCTGTGTCATACTGCTGCAATGTCAACATAGCCAAGCTTCTTGTGGTAGCTACCTCACGGGCTGTGCCTTGAGTCATTCAACAAGCAGACCCCGGAATGAGATCCATCATTATCTGGTGACTTGCTTGGCAGATGTCCTGCCTCATTTTATGTGCTGGTAGGAAGGGGGCTACTTGGTGCCATCATTCTGACTTATGGCATACTTTTTTTCAGGTCTAGTGAGTTATGCGCCATCATGTCAGAACCAACACAGTGACTGTAAATAGGGTTTTCCAGGTAAGTGAGATATTTAAGGAGCACTTTTACCAGTTCCACTCCCCCCAGTGAATTTCCATGGCCAAGTGGGGATTTGAACCCTGGTGTCCAGAGTCCTAGGCCATCACTCTGAACACAATATCACACAGGGCACCTTTCCTAGGTATACTCAAAAGTGGTTTGCCATTGTCTTCTTCTGGGGCTACTCTGGGGGTGTGCAGAGTACCCGGAGCTACACAGGCTGGCTCTTCTCCCAACCTCTGACTCCACAGCTGGAGACCTAACTAACTAAGCTGCCCAACAGCTATTCACAATAACACTGTTACCACACAGTAGCCAAGTTTATTATTAGAAGAACTGACTGGGTTTTCTTAAAAGACATGGTGCTATGGACCACTGTAATTGCAAGCCTTCTCTTTCAAAGCTGCAGCTCCCTGGGAAAACCAAACATCCTAATTGAAAGCATTCAAAGGACACTTTGTGACCTATTAAACTGCACTTGACAAACACTGGGAAAAAATAATGCAGAGAGACAAGTATCAACACTGGCAAGATGGAGAAAGGAAACTGAAAGGTTGGCTTTTCTGAGGTTTGCCTTCCAACATGTACCAAAGTCCAGTTGCTATTCTCAAGTAGAGCAGATGCATTAAATCAATTGCTGGATAGTAAGTCAACACTTAAATGATGCGAATTCCATTGATTCAATAAACCTACTCTAATTGGGACTAGCAACTGCATGTAGGTGAATGACTGGAATGCTCCTAGGGCACAAAATGAGAGCATGAGATTCCTTAGAGGTCATTAATTATGTCGCTCCCCTGGCCTCCAACTCCAGCAGCCCCTTAATGTCTCCCAAAATAAGACGGTGGCACCAGCTGGTAATTTACAGCAAAAATAGGAAGGGATGGAGGGAGGGATCTATCCGTTTCACTTTCTCTTCTATTCAATTAATTAAATTGGCTTGATAAACCATTAATTAATTAATTAATTAATTAAAAGACAATATTTTAAAGCTAAAAACAGTAAGTAAGTATACAAATACTAAAAAACAGATCAAACAAATACCACCCTAAGAAATAGTAAACCAAAGTGGTATCAAAAACACATTCAAAGCGGTATGGCACAACTAGCCATTAAAAAAACCCCACTTAGGCAGCCAGGCAGCCGCTTAGGGGAACCTTGCCTGGAGAGAAAGGTCTTTGCCTGCTTGCAGAAGGGCAGCAAAGATGGGGCCCGCCTGGCCTCCAGTGGGAGGGAGTTCCACAGTCTTGTGGGAGCAGCCACAGAGAAGGCCCTGTCCCGTGTCCATCATCAGATGCACCTGTGAGGGTGGTGGAACCGAGAGAAAGGCCTCCCGTGAGGATCTTAACACCTGAGTAGGCTCAGAAAAGAAGACGTGGTTCTTGAGACAGCTTGGAGGAGAAATGCTAAACCTGTCCTCTGTCCTCCAGACATGTTACAGATTTGAGTATGAAATGTGTGTGTGTGTGTGTGTGTGTGTGTGTGTGTGTGTGTGTGTGTGCGTGCGTGCGTGCATGCATGTTTAATGGAGGAAGGCAGGGAGGAGAGCCTTACCTTGGGTTTTAACAGAGGTCGTACCCAGCTCTGCAAGAGTGGGGGAAAAACCTGCCAAATAATGGGTATAGTAGGAGCTGCTGTCTAGGCTGAAGACCTGCCTGTTATCAGAGGCTTGACAATCTGTGTCACAGCAATCTGCTGAATGCCATTGAGTGACATGTGGTCGATATTCTCCACTCTCATGGGTCATCACAGGTGACAAGAGGCCTAAATAATAAAACAGTCTTGGCTGCCTCCACTAACTTAAATGCTTCCCAGACACCTTCCCCCCCCCCCCCGCCTTCTTCTTCCCCTCTTTGTCCCCCTCCCCAGTCTAATTGCCTTCAGCTACATTTTCTCAGATCAAACCTTCTCTGGGTCAATGGTAAAGAGAATGTATAAAGAATTTGCACGGAAGTAGCCAGGAAGGAAGGAAGGAAGGAAGGAAGGAAGGAAGGAAGGAAGGAAGGAAGGAAGGAAAACTCTGTGTTTGTGTGTGTGTGTGTGTGTGTGTGTGTGTGTGTGTGTGTGTGTGTGTGTGTGTGTGAGAGAGAGAGAGAGAGAGAGAGAGAGAATGCTAAGTAGAGACGGGCCTTTCATTTATTTTGCTACTCTCAGAAGCAAAGCAGGTACACACATGCGTACACACGAACATACACGAAGTACAGAAAGACTGGCTGACTGATTAAAACGATGCAAACAACCTACCTCCTGCTTCTGTTTTTTTCAAAGTCCGGGCAAAAGGCAGCAGCTTTCATAGTCTCCTGTTGCAAGCAACTTGTATAGCCTGTGCAGTTTACACAAGAAATGTATTTCACAAATGTGAAAACTCTTGTTAGGAAGTGCATGAAACAGCCCTAGGGTTGCTCGCCCTTCGAACTGAGAACGAAACTAGTGAGGATTTATGTCCTTAGCTGAAGCCACATCACAGGGCATCGCTCTGTTTGAAAGCTGGCTCTCCTTGAAGAGCTGTTCAGTCCAAGTGATGTTTCATGATAAAGAACCCTACAAAGGGAGAACTGGAGCCTTGATGTTGTCCATCAGTAGAGAGCATGTGGGCAGCACGCTGAACAGCATAGCTACAGATGCAGCTAAAACAGAACCCCTGTGCTTATCGTGCCTTATCGGTCACAGTGTGAAATCCAGCCATGAGGATTGCATCTTCTTGAGGACTTCCCGAAGGCCACATGGCCACCCGTATTAGATCCAGGATCCTCAGCCACACAAATTCGTGGTCAAATCCAGCAAGGCCAAGTTTTGCGGCTGATTTTTTTGGTAGATCTGGAAGCAAACTGGAAGTCTGCATCCCTGTCTCAGAAAGAGTTTTGCCCCACTTAACGACAACACCAACAACAGGCCGGCCAGCTTTCAAGGTAAGTCATATTGAGGGTTTTACACACACACACACACACTCCGCTCTCTCAGCCAAAAGCAAAATGAGCACTGCCTCAGTTGCAATCATACCCTGTTGTAATCCGACACTTCTCTACACCACAGAGTTTGCAATAAGTGGTTCTTTTTTGGGGGGGTCTATATATCTCAAAGGCACAAGGATTGAGTACGTTGGAGAAAGGCCTCCATTAGTGCTATTAAATTGTCCTTTCAGCATAATTCTTCATCTGGGACTTATTCCAAAACACAGGAGTTAATGACACTAATATAAACCATCCCAACGTACCATGTATTTCGTTAGCTCTTATTCCCATGACTAAATGGCTTTTTAATGCACTTTTATTTGCCATGGTGGGGATGGCTTTTCTTGCTTCACTCAAGTACGAAACTACAGCCACTTGGATTAACCCTCTCACTGTCAAAACGGAGCAGATGTTCTCTCTTTCTTAGAGGACCCTCCCCCAAAAAATCCAGAGCGGAATAAGATATTTCCTTAATTAAGAAAGTACTGGCAAGGCAGACAGAACATACTCCTTGGTAACAAGGGCCATTGTATTAACCTGTCTCTCAGTGCAACTATACTGGCAAGCCAAACTGGAGTAATTCAGCTTTTCTGTTGCTTCATTCATTGTCTCTTTAACAACTGTATTCAGTTTAGGTGGTCATATGAAGACCCTGGTTTGTTTTAGTGCCAGTGTGTCCACAGTGGCCCTCATCTGACAAGATTTGATACTTACCGGAGACCAAAACCAAGATCATGCTAAAACACACGGAAGTCTCAAAGGCTATACATTGCATGGTCTCTTGATCCTTCTACTGGCCAGTTTTGGTAAATACAACCAGGAAATATATATTTTTCAGTTTTTTTATTTAGTATTTTCAGGCAGCAGACCAATCAGCAGATACTGTTCCTGCACATGGGAGGGGGATTGTCCTACAGTATATCTGATGCATTTTAAGTCAAACAAACAAACAAACAAACAAAAAGGTAAGCTCTCAAAAGCCTGTGACCAAGATAGATGAAATTGTCAGTTTCAGTTCATTCCACATTCATCACCTCCCCAGTCCTGTCCTTTCCATTTTGAGGAGGAAGAAATTTAATTAGGAAGAAGTTTTGGACAATTCATTAAAAAAACACCTGAATGAAATTCCTGCCTCACCCTCTGTGGCTAGCTGTCAACAGAAACCTGCCATCACAGCTTAAGTGACACAGTGGTGGGTGTTTCTCCATGGGGGCACGGATCCAGGAAGACTCCACACGTGGAGTAACCTCTCCACTCCTCACTTGCAACATGAAGAATCTGATGGGAACTGATAACAGGGGTGGTGGGAATAGGTGGTCTCACCTTGGGTGCCGGCTGCAGCATGGTGAATAATGGCTCCATATGTCTCAAATCCCAACATGAAACAAGTAAATGAAGAAAACGCAGGGAGGAATGTGAGAAAAACAATGAAATTAGGACCAAAGGGTCTTTGAGTCCCTATTCCACATGACACTGAGAAAATCAGCAAATGCCCATATGGCGCCCAAGCCTTAAGGCTGCATGGACAATTTTGAAGAGGGAAAAAGGCAGCTGGTAGGAGAGAAAACACAGCTCAAAAGGCTTTTAATTTAAAGAGGTTAAAAGCTTTGAGTCTTAACTGGCAACAACAAGGTTCAGCACAGAGCGCCCGAGGCAAGGAGTTTGTTCTTTGGAACGGATGCCTCCTTGGGGAAGAGGCAGTGGGGGTGGGGGTGTGTGTGTGAAGGAGTTCAGAGGGAGGGGAAGAATCCTACCAACCCAGCACAATGGATTTTGCAAAGAAGCAGTGAAGAAACAGGTCTTCATTGTGGGGGACCCATCTCTGTTGTTGACATCCCCTGTTTGCATCTATCCTACATGCAAGCAGGAATGTCAGCAACAAGAACAGAGAGGGAAAGGTGTGGGCACTCGGACCTAGGCATGTTTACTGTACCTGTGGAGGTCATGACTAAATACTCCTACAGAAAGAAAAGAAGAAAGCCTGCTGCTGGATTCGAGGAGCCAAGAACCTATAAAACAGTAATCATGTGCCATCCAGTCAATTCTGAATTATGGTGACTCTTGCCAGGGTTTTCCAATAGAGAGTACTCAGAAGTAGTTTCCCATCCACCTTCTTCTGGGGGTGTTCCTGGGACTGCGCAGCTTGCCCAAGGCCACCCAGGCTGGCTCTTCTCCCTGGAGGCACAAGGGGGAATTGAACTCCCAACCTCGGGCTCTGCAACTAGATACCTAATTCACTGAACTAACTACCTTACCAGCCTATGGATGTGAAGACTACTCAATGAATTCTTCATTCTTGCTGATTTAGGCTTTCTTGACCCAGTTATCTCTATTTCAAGTCTGCTTTTCAAAGCATTTCCAACAGATTCCTGCCCTCCAGGCAGGGGAGTGAGAAAGGAGCTCTTCCCCACATCAGGATCATTTTTCAGTGCAAAACGAGAGACCTTTCCCTTAGCAAAGCGAAATGCCTGCTTGTTGCGGATTTACCCTGATTCTAGGCAGGGAACACGGTGCATGTGCAGACCCCTAGACAACCTGCCTTTCATTTTTCAAATAAAGAGAGATAAGTCTCTAACCCGTATAGAAGCAATTTATCATGCAAAAGACTTAGGCACCATTCTGTTTTCTGAGAATAATGCCTGGTACTGCCTTGCAGTGCATAAAGCACAATGTATAAAGCAATATGGATGGATGGATGGATGGATGGATGGATGGATGGATGGATGGATGGATGGATGGATGGATGGATGGATGGAAGGAAGGAAGGAAGGAAGGAAGGAAGGAAGGAAGGAAGGAAGGAAGGATGGATGGATGGATGGATGGACACACACACACACACACACACAATACTAAGGCTGTGGTTCCAAGTAAAGTTCATCTTCCAGAGGAGGTGGGTCTGGGAACTGCCAAGCTGGCGGTTCCTGTCCATCTATACTCCAAAATTACAGGCAAATGGATCTGTCCATATCAAGAGATGAAGAATGAGTCTTTTCTAAAGTTAATTACTCTTAATTGCCCATTCAAGACTGAACCATCCTCGAACACTGCATTCCAGCAGCTTGCAACAATGTACTGTTCCTGGAAGAATCGATTTTCTTCCCGGCTACAAAGACGGCAGATAAACTCAGAGGAAACAGGGAGACCTGAAGAGATGATCTCGTAGTCCCTGTTACTCAGAAAGTCCTAAGGCTTTAGCCATGCAAGCTGTGGCTCCACCACACCTCCCACTTTCCTTTTTAGAAGCAAAGCACACACACAGCAAGCATAGACTGACTGGCTGATTGTTAAAAGAGATGCAAACAGTCCTCCGATCCTACTAATCCTTAAAAGCACACACAACAAAGCACCCACCACCATCATTTTCTGCAATTTGCGTTATTTGCTTTAAAGTGTTATTTGTGCAATTTGGGCAATTTTGCTCAATTTACGCTGGAAAAAAACCACACACCTCTTGTCGAGAGCGTCACAAAATACCTTGCCCTTTGTGGATCAAGGGGAATAATTCTACCGTTCCCTCTCCTCATATGTGTGAGGATGAAATAAGCAAGAATTTACATCCTTAGTTCTAGGTCAGCTTCTTGTGCTGTTACCCAGTGGAACACACTTTTGTCGGCTGAAACAAGAAAAGCTATGTCAACCCTCCTGAGTGTATGATGACAAGGTTGTTGCACACTGTGTCCCAGAGGTTTCTGTGCCTCTTGTACTCCACAGAAAGCCCAGGGGTATGTTTGTAACACTTGGATTCTCATATCAAGGTTCACTGTCTCAGCTCCACTGCATGCTGTTATGAATTGCCAAAAGTCTTCCTCCACTTGAACTTTTAAATACGTTGCTGTAAATTACACTGCAATGACCCACCCACTGCAAATTTACAGAGAGGAGGGTTTTTTAGGAAAAGTGTCTTAGAAAAACATAGCTGACCTAGTATCTGCGGTCCAAAACACAATGCAACAGCTGCAGAGAGCAACTCATGGCCTTCCAGATGTGAAAGCACTCAAGAGCATAAATGTGCATGGGGACTTCAAGTTGATTTATGCCCATGTACACATATTTGTAAAACACTTGGATCTGAACATTTCAAAGCAGGGTATAACGTCAAAACAAAGATAACATAACACATAACATGAAATACTGAGGCTGTCCATGGAATAGATGAAACGTTGGACCATTCAGGCTTTGAGAATGCAGTAGAGCTCAAAGATGGTTAGGAAACAATTATCTGTGCAGTAAGCATGGGATTTTTGCCTCTCTTTTTTTTAAAGACTACAAATCCTACAATTCTCCATTCTGGGTGTTCCACCTGGCAGACCCACACTTGCAGATACCTAAATGTGGCTCACCTGGAGAAAAGCTTAGCTGGGAAGACTTCAAAACCTAGCACCTAAATGCCCTGGTGAAGCTCACTCTGGGGAAACATGAGAACAGACAGCAAGGGAAAAGGATAAAATAGACCCCGAGGAAAGGGGGGGAATGTGAGTGAGGAGTGGTCTGGTAACCATTGGATGGAAGGGTCTCCTGAGGAAGACATCCCAGGCAAGATATGAGGCAGAGAAAAATGGCAGGCTCAACGTCCAGGACACTAAACTTGCAGAAAGGCCAATTAAAGAAAAACAATAACCCATGAAGAAAGAAAACCCAAATATGGAGAGTAAGAGAAGCCGTGTCCCATCAAACCAGAAACCTAATTCACTCAAAGCCCACACAGAAATGCAATACTGCCACACATACACACACAGTTTCAAAGTTAAGTCAGAAGTGAAACTAAAGTCTAAAGACTAAAGTGTGGTGTTACTTCTCTAACCATCCAAATCCCATTTCTTTTCCTGGAATGACCCAAATCCATTCCAGAACCAAATGGTAGTTGTCCTCCTCAACGTGTGCCACAAATAGCCCCAAATCAGTTTATGATTCAGATGAAATATATACATATTTGGGACATATGAGAGTGACTAGCAAGGGAAAAATACTTAAAAGGCTAGAGGAAAACACTGTGGCTTCCTCATTTTGGCTAGCAGCAAAAGAAAAAAGAACCGAAGACATTTTGCTACAGCATTTCAATGTTCTCTCTTTCTGACTGTGCGACAATAATGTACAGGTTTGCCATAAAGGCTGCACCAAAACTTTGCAAGCGGTCCTTTTTATCTGGGAAACGGACTTTTCAGAGGGAAAATATTTCATGGAGAAGTTACTACCCCACTTTCTCTGGCCACGGCGGTGAGCAAGATGAGGGAAAGGTTGCTTCTTTTCTCCTTGTGACTTGGCTTCCAATTTCAACACGTAGCTCAATCTGGAAGCCACATTTTACCTCAACTGGGAAGTCAAAAATATAAAGGGCAATGTACAGGATGCGTATTTTCTGTGTTGCGTGGACTTTACCTGGCAGAGAAAAATACTCTTTAGCACACCGTTACCTTCAGTGAATCCACCCGTCATTGATTTTCTCACAATGCTTGCAATAGTGTATTTGCTGGAAATGTTTCTGAGTGTTGGGAGGCTACCAGAAGCTCTAATTTGGAGGTACTTCGGCTATCAGGTGTGGAATTCATATTCCACCCTCTCCCATTCCGAAATCTCTTTGCATTACTAGCCCAGGCTCTCATTTTTTCGTAACTGCAAAAATACAACTGAGAGAGGGCACATGGAATTAGTTCCTTGCTAGGGAAACACGGGACCTTCGAAGCCAAATCTCGCACACTCCAAGTACATATGATGGTTTTAATTAGAACACAGGGTAGGTTTTTTTTTTTTTTAATTGTAACATAAACACACACTCCTACACAGAGTGGGATTCCAAAGTCATACATCATTTTGAAAGTGGGTTGGAGGTGGGGGTTGAAGTCGGGAAATCATGAGTCTGTAATCATTCTATGTGTTCCCAAAGGTTCAAAGCAATTCGCAGGACTCTAACTGGGACGGAAATGCACTGGCTCCCAGTAAGTTTCTAGTGCTAACCTCAAGGTGTTAACTTTTAAGGCTTTCAATCAAGACTCATCAACCTCTGGGAGCAAGAGGGCAGGATCAGTTCTTCAGCCCCAGAACATTCTGGGAGCACACCCCAGCCCCTCCAAGTGAAACCAAAATAGACCAGAAGGTCATTTCTATTGTCTTTAATTTTCTCTTAAAAAAAAAAAAAAAAAAAGCCCCAATATCTGTTCTAAAATATGAGTCAGCTCAAGTGTAAGATAATCAGGAAAGGTCTTTCTCTTGGTCCTGCCAAGGTGTGCTTGGTGGGGACACAGGAGAGGGCCTTCTCTGTGGCTGCTCTGAGACTCTGGAACTCCCTCCCACTGGAGGCCAGCCTGGCCCCATCTTTGCTGTCCTTCCACAAGCAGCCAAAGACCTTTTTTTTCAGGCAAGCTTTTCCTTCACGATGGGTGGTCTGAGTGGCATTTTTTTTAAATGGATGGTTGTACCTTACTGCTTTGAATGTATTTTGATGTTGCTTATGTCGTTGTTTTTAAAGTATGGTAATAATAATTTATTACGGTCAGTAACCAGGAAGATAACAATACATTATCTAGACAAAATCACATAGTATCAGAGACATTGGTCAAGACATGTGTTTTGATGTTGCTTATGTTTTTTTTAAAAGTATGGTATTTGTTTAATCCTTTTTATACTCATTGTATACTCATTGTATATATACTACATTATTTGTATACTCATTGTTAGCTTTAATGTTGTCTTTTAAAGATGTAAGCAAGCTTGGGTCTTTTTTAAGGAGAAAGGCAGGCTAAAAATATTATAAACAAACAATATTGCTTCTTTTTATCCTAGTAACCATAAAAATGGTCTACGCGGGCCACATATATCCAATGAGAGCACGTCATCCCCACATGAACCTTAAATAGTTCAGGAGCTGGTAATCTCATACGCCACATTCACACCCGATACATGTCATCTCTGGTATTTCCCTTCCATGGCAAGTTTAGAATGTGACAATGCCAGAGAAGCCCTCCTCAGTGACAGGACTCAGGTACGGACCTCTTATCTTTTGGAGCCTTACCTTAGTCCTTCCACTTAGTTCTCAGTGGCTGCATAAATAAACTGGCGCTTAGGGTTAGTTCTCAACAGTTGCTAAATAAGCCAGGGCTTAGGGTTCAACTGAGTTAAGACAAGGTGCTGACCACATTTCTTGTATTTTCTTGTTATCATTTGGTGTCAGTGGTCTTGCTGTATTTTATTTTATTTTATTTTTTTGCTCCACTGTTTGTTTCACTGGTGATATTGGGCAACCTCTTGTGGTTTACCCCCTATGCCCCTGTCAGAAGAATTCTCCAGCATGAAGGCCTCTGCTCTTGGGGACACTGACCTGGCAACTGCCCCCGGGCAGAGGACACTCAACTGCAGACTTGGACATGGCAACAAGACCTCTCTTCATTGGGAAAAAAAGAAAAGCCTAAGCTATAGTCACTTAGCAGGAGAGTCCAGTTCTGAAGGAGGTTCCTTGTGAGTAGGGTCTTGCGAAGCAACCACTAAGAGCCAGCTTCCTTCTTAAGATGGAGCCCCAAGCGACAACCAACTCAAGATATAAGCATCTTGAACATTCAGTACTGGGAACAAACTGTTCCCTACAGCCTGTACCCTTGTCATACTACCCCTTGATGCTGGATTCATTGCTGTGAATGACTTGGTCTGTTTTTCATTGTGCTCTGTGTTTCTCCCTCATAAGATTCTCATTATCTCCACTGGCTCAAGATCTTGGACTCTTGACCTTGGCTTGGAAACTCTTTATTTGAACGGATGTCACTAGTAAGACTTGCTTGGCTGCCTGTCCAGTCTAGGTGCTTCTGATATAGTGTGGACAAGTGGCTTCTTCCTGTTTTCCCCTTTATCTTTGCCTACCAGCTAGCTATTGGACATCGTTTTGCAAATATACTCTGCGTAGAGCACGGGTTCCCAACCTGGGGGTCCCAAGAGGATAACAAAATGTTTTTTTGGGAAGTTGCCATGGTTATTTTCGGTTGCAATTATTTGAAAATTTATTATATTAGATATGGTAGACACAATGCTGTTTTATTTTAATCCTCTTGGCCCGCAGATAGATAACTTTAATTTGAACCAGAATTGCAGGCAACCTAGAGTTCTTAGTTATTTCTGTACCTCTTTGGGCGGATTTTCCTTTGATGCATACACATTACTCCTACCCACTACTAAAGATTTCCTACCCACTCCAAAAAAGCTGTTGTTGCTTGTTTCTCTCTGCTCCTCCACATCCATCTTTGAAGAACTGGTGTCAGCCCGTTGGACCCAAGTGTTAGCCCAGCTCAAAGAGGCCTGAATGAGGGAAGCATTCAACCATCTGTAGTGCACGCCAAGAACTCTGACACCCAAGATGGCAGCAGGATTGGAACCACTGTCCTAGACCAATGAAGCAAGCTAATTAACAAAGCAAGCTAATTTGTTAACTATGAGAAGTATGAGAAGCTTCTGCTACGAACAATAAGATGTTTTGAGAATGTAAGGAACTCCTTCTAGTAATGATAGACTATGTATCATGTATAGTTTGCCCCAAGATGCAAGAAATTTCTTTTACAAGAAAAGGCCTGCCAAGATAAACCACTGACACTTTCAATAGAGGGTGTGACCTGCCATCTTGGCAGAAACTGTACTGAATTAGCAATGTTGAAGACGCTTAGTAAGGGGACGGTGCAAATACTGTCACAATAGTAGCACTAGCTTTGAATAACTATAATAAAACAACATGGGTGCCATATTTGGCTCTGAACAGCTGGATCACAGTCACATCGATAGGAAGGCACATTGTTCAGAGCTAGCTTTATTCCATCATGCATGTCTCCTCTGTTCTCCCACAGCACCCTCTCTCCCTCCATGGAGAATGACTGGCTGAGTTGATCACACTTCCGAGTTTTGCAGGGCAATGGTTTAACATTCCATTCAGTTCTCCCCATCTGGGAATATTTTGAGTGGGAACCAGCCCACTTCTCTCTTGTTGTCTTCTCTTGGCAAATCCCCACTCCCCCTGCCCAGCATTCAACCATCTGTAGTCAAGAAACGTATCCTAAAAGAAATTAAAATGTGCTCTCTCTTTCTCTCGTTCTGTCTCTTTCTCTCTCACACACACGCACATCCCGAAAAAGCCCTTCAAAATTAAAAACTCATTTTCAAAGGAAAAGTAGCCTTAAACGGTTTTATAAACATAATAAACCACAGAGAGCCTTGGTCATAATAAATATTCAGTTCTTGCCTGCAGCTATTAAAATCCACCAGTGTGTTCTTAAAAAGTTTGCCAGCACAACAGAATATTTATTCTGACCATGATTTGTCTTTTGTGGATTTTATGCTCTCTCTCTCTGTCTCTCATGTTTCTTTCATATGTTTACAAGGAAACGGAGAGGAAGAAGGCTTTCCAAAAATATGTTCCTTGTTTCTACGAGCAGAGACAGTTTCTCTGAAAGACGGCCACTTCATAACTAAAAAGTCTGTCTAGGCCCCCAGACACACAGAAAAGGCGGGAGCGCATGGCATGGCTGTGCATTCTCTCCCATTCTCTCTTCCCCTTGTTTTGTTTGTAATTAATTAAAGGGAAGCAAATTGGTCCAAAAGTAAGCTAATTAGAGGATAGCACCAAGTGAAAGAGAGAATCTGGGCAGCCTACCGCCTAGCCTATCCAGCTTGAGAAAACACAGGGCTGCCAGCTAAGCGCCTTACCGCGAGAATGTTGATGTTGGCCAGACGGTAGGCAAGTTAGCCTCCGTCTCCCTCATTCCACATCACTATTCCTGTTCAAGTTATTTTTCTACCACTTCACTGATTCTAGAAGCACGTGTCCCAAAAAGTTGCTAAAGAGAAACATTCAGTGGGGGGAATCCTGATAATGTCCCCTTACATCTTCATGTTTTCCCATCAGCAGCTACAGTGTTAAAATCAAAGCCTAGAAAAGTTTCCTTTTAAAGGAAATTCATTCATGTCACTCATTACTACTTCTTTTTTTTAACCCTGCAGCTGTAACCCATGGCAATGTTTTCAAAATAATTTGATACATTGGCTGAAATCCTGTTCTGAAAGTTATGCTACGTAAGGCAGATGATGTCATTAGCTGTAGCAATTTTTCCGAAATAAAACAGTTCTGCCACTGCCCCCACCAGTGCCTGATGGGGGGGCATGGGTGAGGTAAGGTAAAGGTAAAGGTTCCCCTTGACATTTATTCCAGTCGTGTCCGACTCTAGGGCGCGGTGCTCATCCCAGTCTCCAAGCCGTAGAGCCAGCGTTTGTCCGTAGAAAGTTTCCATGGTCACGTGGCCAGCGCAACTAGACACGGAACACCGTTACCTTCCCACCGTGGTGGTACCTATTTATCTACTCGCATTTACATGCTTTCGAACGGCTAGGTGGGCAGGAGCTGGGACAAGCGGCGGGAGCTCACTCCGTTGCGTGGATTCAATCTTACGACTGCTGGTCTTCTGACCTTGCAGCACAGAGGCTTCTGCGGTTTAACCCGCAGCACCACCATGTCCCATGGGTGAGGAGCATCTTTAATTACAGAAAATTGCCACTGCTAGTCCCGACGAAAGAGATTCCATGTGAGCCTTGAGACTTTCGGGGTGGGTGACTGGAAATGTTTATTTCCAAAAATCATCATGGCTGATGACTTCATCAACCTTACGTGGCATAACTTATGCAACAGGATTTCAGCCATTGCTTGCTATCTTCACATTAGGTAAGAAAACGATGCAAACCTTGAAAAATTCCTCAGAAGTAACACTGAGAAGTTGATTATAAAATGTTGCTGATCACATCCATACAGCAATTGTATTCCTGCTTCTTATACTACTTTTTACCTATATCTTCATTGCACCCATGTCTATTATTTTATAAATAGCCATCCTAAGATATTCTACCCACATATACTGCTGTCAGTGCAATGGCACAAGATTTATATAGTGTCAATAAAATAAATCAAAGTGTGTTTCACCAGGAAAAAAAAATCTTATTTTCCAAAGGATAGTGTGAACTCAACCCCTAGCTAGGGCAAGGTGATAGCGTGAGTGCAATAAGGAACACTGGCTGTCTTCCTGGGCTGGTGACTGGGATGGTCCCAAAGAGGGAGTCCCTAATCACAAGTTAAACAGCAACCTTATGGGGCTGTAAGCTTTGGGCGGGGGGGGGGGGAGTCAATTGGTCAGAGACACACATGGGTAGCAAACATGTGTGAGCACTGCAGCCTCTGATGAGACTCATCCCAAATAGCATCACCATTGGTGCTATCAACCATTTAAAAACCCCTTCCTTGAGTTCAGGGGCCAATTTCCCACCTCCAGGGCCTGCCAAAGGCCATACAGCAAGATGTCCACCTCCAGTTTTGGTAAAAATGGGCAAACTCCTTTTCATCCCTCTGGCTCATGCCCTACTGGCCCATTATGCTAGCAGTGGCATGTATTCTAAGCTTGCACCAGAAGCATGCCTGTGTACCTCCTTGTGCAAATGGAGAAGCTGTCCAACATTTGCAGGGTGCACTGTCATGCAAGCTGAATTAACAAGATTCTGCCCAATATTTAAAAAAAACATTAAAAAGTTGAGGGGACAATGCAGAACAGAACTGCCAGTCCTAGAAGCTTAAAGGAGGGGCATTTCTCAATTTTCTCTCTCTTTTTTTGGTGCTGGGGGAGGGGTCCGGGTCACACCCAGAGCCCTCATTAGGCCTATGAGGAAAGACTGAAAGAACTGGGAATGTTCATCCTGGAGAAGAAGACTGAGGGGAGATAGGACAGCCCTTTTCAAATACTTGAAAGGCAGTCCTACAGAGGAGGGGCAGGATCTGTTCTCAATCATCCCAGAGTGTAGGACACGTGATAATGGGATCAAGTTACAGGAAGTGAGATTTAGGCTGAATATCAGGAAAAAATGATAGAGTAGTACAACAACGGAACCCATGACCCTGGGAGGTGGTGAGCGCTCCAACGTTGGAGGCCTTCAAGAGAAAACTGGACCACCCTCTGTCCGATCTGCTTTGATTTGGATTCCTGTATTGAGCAAGGGGATTGGACTTGATGGCCATATACGCTCCTTCCAATGCAATTATTCTATGATTCTACCTCTGCTTAATAAAATCCTCTATGGGAAAGCCTGTTTATGCCAAATCACCCTGGCCCCTCTCAGGATAAAGCACAGGCAGAGTTTCTATTCTCATTAAAAAAAAACAAAAACCAAAAGGCAATGTGCACATTATCTGTTTTGTACCACACACACACAAAAGGTCTACAAATATCCAAATTAAATGCAATGTTCTGTAACTGGAGCTCAAATTCTCTCTAACCCCCCCCACCCCCCGGTGTATATGCAAAGGCAGCCCCTCTGGCGAGGTTCACCAAGGCCTCTCACAGTGCCTGTGTGACTATCACCGAGTCCAAATACTGTGCCAGCTTCATTTCAGAGTCAATGGGCTTTTACAAGCTTTCATGAAGCTTCACAGGGGAAAAACACAGACATTTAATTGGCAAGAGTCTGCAAAAAAAAATAAAAATAAGGCTCTCTCCCTCCCTCTCTCCCAAGGAAACTTCCAGAAGAAATGAGGTGGGGGGTTTTGGGTTTGTTTGGGGGAATTTTTTATTTTTATTTTTTGAAATGGAACGAAAGAGTGCCATCTGGTGCAAAAATCAAAGGCGCGCACCTTCAGCACAGGGAACAGAACCACGACAGGACTGTGAAAGATGGTCTTTAAAATGTCAAGGGGGATATTGAACAGGGATGGCCCCTTTTGCGGGACCAAGCTTTACCATTCCAAATGTCTTCAGAGCAGGGCTGGCTCAGCTGTTCGTGTAATGTGAGGTGGATGCCCTCGGGCAGTAGAATTTGGGTGTCGGGGAAGGACTGTAAATTCTTAGTTATGAATTATGGCCCAAATCCATTTGGGGTAAAAACACACACACACAAGAGGGTAAGTGCGCAAACCCCTTTTGCAAGTTGACACCTATCTGCTGCGCATCGCATTGTGCAACAAGTGCATGAATAGGCACATGGTGTGTAGCTGTTAAGACAGTGGGCAGTGTGACTGCTGTGTTGTACGGCTCATGTGCAACAGGATGGGCAGGGCAGCTTTTGTGGGACTTTCTGTCTGCTGTACCAAAGGAGCTTGCTTAGATCTGAATACTGTAAAACGTGGCTGCGGGTATTCTCCTGTGTAGCACTGCCTCAGGCAGCAAATGTCTCGAATCAGCACTGCTCGAAGATTACTGGAGCCTGAAACAAGAGGCGCACACACCATGCACAACATTTAATCGGTGTAAAGCCATGCTGGAATGCTCCCTCCAATTTCTTGAACGTTTTCTTTCCCTTCAACGTCCGGTTCTCTGTCTAATTCCCACACCACTTGAGGATTCTAGATGATGTTTTTGAGCTTATCTTGTCATTGAAAAGTGAGTGTGGCAGGTGTTCCCCCCCCCCCCCCCACCGTCATATAGTTCTTCCTTGTGCTGTAATCTCTCTGGCGGCCCTACTTCCTCATCTGAAAAAAGGTCCATGACAGGAGTTCCATCAGGATCTCTCTATTGAACATTAACCCCTTGCTCAAGGCAGGAATCGAACTCAAAGCAGATCTGACAGAGGGTGGTCCAGTTTTCTCTTCAATACCTCCAGCGTTGGAGCGCTCACCACCTCCCGAGGTCATTAGCTCCATTGTCATACTGCTCTAACAGTTAAGAGTTTTTTCCTGATATTCAGCCGAAATCTGGCTTCCTGTAGCCTGTGCCCAGTATTATGTGTCCAGAATCACAGGACACTCCCTTGCACCTCTTAGCCCCCCATCACAACTAAGATAGGCCCAGAAAGGCCCTCCATAAGCTGTACCTAGGACAATCATTTTCTTCAACTTTGAAAATGATCTTGAAGGTGTTCCTGAAAACATTTTATGTTCTCTCCAATTGAACTGGGTTCTGCTGGGAAAGTGAACTTTATTCAGGCACAGGTCCTTCTAACACCCTTCTTCTGTGTCCAGGTAAACAACTTGACCGTTTCATTACCCCAGGGGCCATGTAGATCACAAGGCTGTTTTTGGGACCTCTGAAACTCCGCTCCTGACCTTTTTTGATGGAAAAATAAAAAGAGAAGAAGGAATTGCACTTCCAGGTAGTGCAATTTCACTGAAAACTAGTTGCGCCCCCACACCTTGTCTCCTACTCCAGTTTATTTCCCCCCCAACTGGAAATGTTTCTTTTCAAACCAGGGGTGAATGTGGAACCTAGAAGTCCAACTGGGGCTCCAGGTGAGCCTGATCCAAGATGGGAGATTCCACATTCTTGTGTGTTCCATCTGTTCCATCTTACAGATGACCTTCTATTTAAAGACACATCCAGTCCGAGTCCAGTGTAAAGATAAAGAATCCTAAGAAAGGAGATCAGGTGCTTTCAAAGTGCCTGCCCATATTTGGCACTAGGCAAAATTACGCTCACTCCTAAATCAAATGGAAATGGGTTCAAACAGTCTTAAATTGGACAACTCAATGTTTGGAATACAAGAATGCCCATTGCGTTGTCGGCGGAATGGCACAACAGTAAGTCTGATTCTCTGTGGTTCACTTTTATACATTTATGTAAGTGCTGTATGATTGATGTACTTTAATAAAAGTTTCATGAAAAAAAATAGTTGGCAGTAGTCAATAGACTTCTCATGAGAAGAGAAGACTCCCTGGAAAAGACCCTGATGTTGGGAAAGTGTGAAGGCAAGAGGAGAAGGGGACGACAGAGGACGAGATGGTTGGACAGGGTCATCGAAGCGACCAACATGAATTTGACCCAACTCCGGGAGGCAGTGGAAGACGGGAGGGCCTGGCGTGCTCTGGTCCATGGGGTCACGAAGAGTCGGACACGACTTAATGACTAAACCACAACCAGTCAATAGACTGAGCAGAAAAGTATGCAGGTCAGTGTCTTTCCAAAAGAAACTTTCCATTCACATTAGAATAATTATTTTTATAAATCCATACACACACACAGCAAATCTACATTTTATGGAAACCCATACCCGAGGTTTTCTTGAGGCTGAGATGCCAGGAATTGAGCCAGTGGACGTAGGACTATGAATGGATATCATATCATACAATACTAACTTTTAGATGATTACTCCGAGTAGCTAGCATGAGATGCCTTAACCACTGGAGAATAGTGCAGATTTCCAAATGACCAACAGAACATACACAATTCTGTCAACTCCACCAATAATTTATACTAGGTCAATTTTCTTATTATGTTCGTCGTGCAACTTCCACTTTTCAATTCTCTCTGCCTCCTGCCTGAGACGCACAGAAAATAAGATCCTCTCTAACAGCCTGCAGATGGTGCTACTGGACAGCTTTTCTGCTCTTCAAAATTCAGCAGCTCCCTAAACACAGATAGCCTGATGTAAGAATATGCAGGGTGTTTTCAGGCTGACTTTTAAAACTTGTGGGAAATTATTTAGGGGTCTTTCAAAGGTCTGCACTTTAAAAGCCAAACATTTACTGGCTGCTACATATACCTTTCTGACACTTACTTTCCTGCAATGAAAATGTTTAGAATGATGCCAAAATAAATAAATGAATAAAAATTAAAAAGCCACCAAAATTGATCTTTTACAATGTGTACAGATACAACTTGAGTATCTTGATAATTGCATGCCGTCAAGTCATTTCTGACTTATGGTGAGTCTTTTGGGGTAGAGAATATTTCTAAGTGGTTTCCCATTTCCTCCTTCTGGGGGCATCCTGGGACTGTGCAGGTTGCCCAAGGCCACACAGGCTGGCTCTTCACCTAGGAAGCACAGTGTGGAATCGAACCCCCAACCTCTGGCTTTGCAACCAGGTACGTAAACCACAGACTCTCACAAGCATCAGATACTGAATGCTTGAAGAATTCATTCTATGCAAAACATAACACAAACTCAAATAATTTGCATCTGCTGGAGGAATGTATGGACCAAAACATATCAGCACCCTTGTACGCTTCTTGAGTGTTTCATACAACTACTGGGATGATGGATATTTTGAGAAAATATATAGACAAATAATAATAATAAAATAATAGAATAATGAATTTGAAAGGGACCTATAAGGCCATCAGGTCCAAACCCTTGCTCAGTGCAGGAATCCAAAAAGCAGGTCTGACAGATGGTTGTCCAGTTTCCTCTTGAATGCCTCCAGCGATGGAATGCTCACCATCTCCCCCGGTAATTGGTTCCATTGTCGTACTGCTCTAACAGTTAAGATGTTTTTCCTGATATTCACCCTAAAGCTGGCTTCCTGTAACATGAACTGAGTATTGCATATCCTGTACTCAGGGATGATCAAGAACAGATCCTGCCCCTCCTCTGTATGACAATCTTTCCAGTATTTGAGAAGTGCTATTATATCACCCCTGAGTCTTCTTTCCTGAAGGCTAAACATGCCCAGTTCTTTCAGTCTTTCCTCACAGGGCTTGATTTTCAGTTCCCTGATTGTTCTTGTTGCCCTCCTCTGACTTGTTCCAGTTTGTCGGCATGCTTCTTAAAATGTGGTGTCCAGAACTGGACAGAGTACTCAAGATGAGGCCAGATCAGTGCCAAACAGAGGGGGACTAGTACTTCATGGAATTTGGAGACTATACGTTTGTTAATGCAGCCAAAAAAGGCATTTACGTTTTTGCAGCCACATCACACTGTTGGCTTATCTTCAGCTAATTATCTACAATTCCAAGATCCTTCTTCCATGCAGTACAGTAGGACTCCCTTATCCGCGGGATCGCTATCCAATGATTCATTGAGAGAGAGTGTGTGTGTGTGTGTATGTAAATAAAACAATGAAGTTACCAGAACAGGCCAGTAGAGGGAGGCAGAGATCATGCTATGTATAGCATTTACTAGAGAAACAGTGTTTGCTCTCATCTGCATTTTTCAGCATCCACGAGAGAGTGAGGGTGGTGCTAGAACTGATCCCTTGTGGATATGGGGGTCCTACTGTATGCTACTTTATATATACAGATGCCAAATTAGATGTACTATTTATAATTTAAATGCATAGGTACCTTTCAAAAATGTATTTGTACAGAATTACAATATATCTCAACCAAGGTGGACGGTGATGCCTGAGGCTGAATATGTACTGGATAGACAAAGTCAAGGTCCTTGATCCTCCTTCCTATTGCTCCTTATTTCTAAGTGAGACTTGGACTTCACAGCCCTTCAAACAGAAAAGACCTCCAAAAGGAAGGTTAACTTCTGCCAGCCCTTCAGATGGAAGACTGGACTGCCTCAAACTTGGGGCCAACCTCTGTTTTCCCTCTTGGCCCTGGCTAAACCAAGAAGGGAGAGTACTTTGAGGCTGTGCGTTCTTTGAAGAGGGGGCTATGAAAGAAAACTCAGTTTCTCACTGAGAGCAAGAGGCTGTGATTTTCACATTCCTAGTGTTGACATGCTAGCACAGGGATGTATTTACCAAGAACTAGCCACCTAGAGCTGAGTCAACCACAAAGCCCTTGTTCCAGCTACCTGCATTCAACTTCCTATGTTGGGAGAGTATAGTATAGTATACTGGAAGCAGGAAACAAGTTAAAACAGACTTTCCCAGTTGCCATGATCAGAATCGGGCTGTTTTCCAAAGTATTCAGTTGGGAGTCGAAGCCTCAAACATTTTGAGATGACATTTTCTACACTTAGACCCCATCTGTCTCTGCTGCATAGCCCTACAAGGGAGTTGAGAGAGAGCTGAATTCTGTTTAATAACAATGCTAACAACTCAAAGCAAACAAGAGGCATTCAACGCTGGAGGCATTCAAGAGAAAATTGGACCGCCCTCTGTCCAATCTTGCTTTGACTTGGATTCCTGCACTGAGCAGGGGGGTTGGACTCCATGGCCTTCGAGGCCCCTTCCAACTCCATGATTCTATGATGCTATAAGAATAATAAAATGGGTACAGGATTGCATCTTCATTGTCAAGACCTAGATCTACTTTGGAGCAAATCCCAGTGAGTTCTACAAGTGCGATGTTTCATCTTAGACCATCTACTCTGAAGGAAGTCCCTTTGGGCAAAATGGTCCAGGACTGCAGCCATATGACTTGACCACACTGGCATTTGTCCTGCTTTAAGATGCAGGCCCTGCCTGCTCTGTAATGCTTTGAAGGGGTTAATCTCTTAATGTTAATCTGTGCAAGCAAATCAGACAACAAAACAAAACAAAAAACGTGAGATAAAAATATTGCTGCACCTTAACGACTAACTGCTCGTATATTCTCATGTGAGCTTCTGTGGATCAGGTTCATTTCCTCAGTCATAACGTTTTGGTTATACCTATTACAGCCGGTCTTCTGTGACTTCTCCACAAGGTACTTCAAAGCATTCCGTCTCAACAAGCTCTTGATAGTGGATTATACACAGGTTTTTACTAGAGATGGGCACAAAACGAACCACGAAACAACAACAAAATGAACGAACCAGGTTGGTTCGTGGTTTGTTTCACGACCCAGTTCAGGGATCCTGTTTTACCGAATCAAAGCAAAACACCAGACTTTGCCTCTCCCCTCCCCCCCCCCCTTTGTTGGTTTTGGAAAACTAGGATTGTCTGCTCACCCCCTTTCTGCAGCCTCCTGGTTGCCTCGGACTAGATGCCACCACTGCTGCTGCCACCACCACCACCACCTGATACCCCAGTGCCATCATCAGAGGCAGGAGCCCTGGCATGGAAGTCGGACCACTGGCTCTGAGCATACGCCTGCCGCCCAAATGATCAGGGCAAACAGCTGGGCAGTGAGCGCATGCTCAGAAGCAGTGGCCCAGCTTCCCTGCTAGGAGACGGGTGGCTGCCTCTGCACATGCGCCCACGGGCCAACTCATTGGCAGGGAAGCACCACTGCCAGGTTTCCTTGGCTACAACCTAGCCGGGTGTGTGTGTGTGTATGTGCATAGGCAGCCCCCAGCTGGCTTCTCCACTGCTGCCATCGCCTCTCTGAACCACTGACAATGGTGACGGCAGGTAAGAGCATGTGGGGGGCAGAGATGGGCCCAGTCCATCACAAACCATGAACTGGTTCATCTTCCAAGTGGTTTGTGGTTAGCCATGAACCCACGAATCCTCACCAACCGCCGTTTTTCTGGTTCACGCTCATCTCTAGTTTTTACTCTCTTGGTTAATTCACTTTGTATATTCCGTTTAGCTACATATTTTAAGAGGATTCTGTCACTGTCACATTTGTCTAGTCTAATATGTTTAATAATTTTTGACATTATTTTGCCAATTTTCTTGAAACACCAGATGAAGGTTTCTATAGTGCAGAGTTTTTAAAAAGAGGAAGCCAAGCAGCAGCTGTCAGTAAAAGCATTTGGTTTTTCCAGACACTTATTATAACACGAGGTCGCATTTTATAACTTCCCCTGAAATACAGAATCACGACAGGACAGTCTGTCTTCTCTCGGGAAGAACAGCTGCAAACCCTCCCCACCCATGCCTCTGAGTGACAAGGAGCAACTTTGGTTTAATTTGTTTTTCTTTGTGTTGTGTGATTTCAGCTTTGACTTTCTTTTGTCCTCTTGTTTTCCGAGAGATAGCAGAGCCTGTCGTGTTCGTCTGAATCTGGAAACTCAAAAGTTATTGCAGCAATGTTATGTTTCTTATAATGGGGTGGGGTGGGCAAAGTGGGACCCTTGGGTTGCATGCTGCCCTATATACCCCCCCAGAAGCTGAAGAAATGAAAACTGGTTCCCAAATGGGCTAGTTCCTGTCCCCAGAAACCTTGGGGAAGGAAAAGATTTTCTATTTGCATACAACAGACCTGTTTTAAGCCCAAAGAAAGGCATTCAGTTGAAATTGGAAATGACCCGTCCCAGATGTGTTTTACTATTTTGGGGGGGGGGGGCAAAAATTGCCTCTGTGGTGTTGGGGAGTCTCAGGAAGTTGGAGAAGGTTGAGTCCCCCTAAAAAAAAGTCAAAGGTAGGGATACAGGTAAGCTTGGAAGTTCTGTAGGCTCTTGTGTATTCAGAGTGGAGATCTACATAGAAACTATGATCTATCACCAGTAGGGAGGGTGCTTTTTTAAAAAAAAAAATTCTTGGACTACAAATCCCATAATTCCTCATTCTGGGAGTTCTACCTGAATTACACACACTATATGGACACCTAAATGTGGGAGAAAGGCCCCAACTGGAACGCTTTGGGGCTCAGCTAGGCCTAGATCTCTCTAGCTTCCTGTTCATTAAAAAAAACCTCCCAGCTTGCACAGGGGCAGGAACAGGAAGACTGAGTGTAGCTAGGCCCAGCTAAGTCTCAAAGCTTTGCATTGGGCAACAATCCACAGTTCAAAGGGCTGTCCGGTCCATGCATATTTTAAAGATAACAGTCTAAGATGATAATGATGATAATAATAATACAAGGAAGCTTCCCAGCAACCACCTGGTCTTCCCAGCATCCATTAGGAATCTAAAAGGTCTAGATACTGCAGGTGAGATCCTAGAAAGGAGAATGATGGGATTTGTAGTCCAGAAAAAATCCAAAATGCACATCCTTAGTTGTAAACAAACACAATTTGGGACATTGCAGAACAAAGGGCACAAAAATTTCAAGATACGTAAGATGGTTCAGCGGGTGGTTTTCCGTTCCCACCACTGAGGGAGTTTCTATGGTTGAGGAAAATTTGAACTTCAGGTCTCCTGAGTCCTAATTTGACACTCCGTCCACTACGCCATGCTTGCTCTCAGGTGTGTATGTATCTATGTACTTAGAAGCACATACATGAGGTTGTGCCAGTTTGTTATAGCAGAAACATCAAAGGGTCCTGTGGGAAGACTGGGACTGTCAAATTGGTCATAAAGTGGGCTGTGGTAACAATAAAACTTGCTAGTTGTTTTTTTTTTTAAATGTATAAAGGAAAATCCCCTCATGTTAAATGTCTGTCTGCAGCTCGAATAGTAGAGCCCAGATGGAAACCTGCCCCTCCAACGAGAATTAGGTCAAATGTTGCACATTTAATCAGAGATTGGTTTCTCTTTTTTTTCTCCCTACTTCTGTCTAAAATATTTTTGAGGCATATCCAAGATAGAGGCCGGGAGCTATGACATGTAATTTCTCTCCAGAAGGATCAAAGGAGAACAGAGGGAAGGCACTTCAGGAACACTCACGGTGCCAAAGGCTAAGGGGAATTTTATCTGCACAACCCAGTAATCTCAAGAGCAACAACCCAGGGGGAAAAAAAGAACACCTGTCTTTTCGCATTAGGCTACCAACCTGCCTACCACCTGAGGATCAGCTTGAAATCAGGTAGAACCGCTGGGGGCAACGCAGGAGTGTGTATCCACAGCACCTTGGCCACTACATGTAAAGCTATTCTTCCAAAAGGAAGAAAATCAAAGAAACCTGGCAGGATAAGATTAATGTTAATTTGAGCACTGATGACCTTCCTTTCTATGATAAAAATCAAACTCAGGAGGGCTTGGCGTAAGTACGTTGTCATATAAAAAGAAGGTAAATTCAAACAATAATGTAAAACAATTCTGACAAACAAGCAAACAAAGCAAACAGCAGTTAAATCATTGCCGTAAAACATTACAACTGGGAACAAATAAAGCAACATCTCAGCACCAAAAGCAGTGAAGCACAAAATGGACCACAGAGGAGCTCTCTACCACCGAAGGCCAATCTGTTGATCAGGCTGTAGACATACAGCAGCTTCTGCAGATGCCAGATCAACATGGCTTGTTGATCAAAACCTGTTTAAATGTGAAGCACCTTTGCCAAGGTTTCAAGAGAGGCCAAGCCATCTGCTCACAGCAACACACTATCTTGATGATTTTTCAACCCACTTAAGAAATATTAATTTGATTTGGTAAGGATGGCCACCTCAGAATAGGGAGGGGAGTCCTTGTGACGTCACGAGGGAAGGGCCCATGATGTTATGGAGGCACAGCAAACGAGGGTTTCTTCCAGATTTTGCAAAAATGCCAGGACTTGTGCATCAAGGAGGTCCATGAGTCACATTTCTGGTGCTCAACATCCTGCTTTGTTCCCAACCCCTGGTAACTCCCAAATTAGTGCACTGCAAAGTCAGGAGTGTGTGTGGGAGCTGGGGAGAGAGGTGGAAATGAACCAGAAAACCAGTGGTTTGTGATGGTTTGTGGTTCGTGGTTTGCCACGAACCACTGGAAAAATGAACCAGTTTGCGGTTCATTTTTCCATTCATGCCGGGGGGGAGGCTACCTGCTCTTGCTTCCTCTGGCTCCACTGCCCCAGGTGCATGCTCAGAGGCAATGGCAGGCTCCTGGCAGGGAAGCTGGGCCTGCTGACTCTGAGGGTGGCACCCGCATCAGTGGTGGCAGGAGCAGGGAGGCGGAAGCAACAGGGGCAGTGGGAACGGAGTGGGTGGGCATCCCCTTTTGCCTAAGAAAACGAAACGCCAAAGAGAAACAAGTTCGGTGTTTTGTTTTGGTTTGGCAAAACGGGATCCCAGACTGGGTCGTGAAACAAACCATTAACAAACCCGGTTTGTTGGTTCATGGCTTGTTTCATGCCCATCTCTAATGGTGGGTGAATGAACATTCTGCTCTTTGACTCTGAATGCGGCATATACACTAACAGCACAGGAGAAAAAGGGTGAAAAAGATTAAGCACTCTTGAAAGTTACGCGAATCTTATTTTGACCTCTAAAAACCCTCACATGAGGTTTTATAATTCTGGGACTGGCCTTCTAACCACTTCCGGTATGACTTGGAGGGTGGCAATGGGCCTACTGGTGTAAAATTTCCACCTTGGCATCACTACATTAATGGTTTTGTTGCTCCGTCTGCTGGTTACTAGTTCTTCCTTAGCACCACCAAAGTGTGCATTTTTGAAAAATTAAAAGCTTCACGGATGTAATTTTTCTTCTTTCCCTTTCCACTCCCCCTCCCCTCTGTTCAGTCATGACTGCTATATTTAAAAGTACAGCGATTAAGCACTGTGATTAATTTAGTCTCAACAGAATCAATCGCACTAAACTACAAATCTAATTTACATCCTGGAAAAAAATGGATTCTTATTTCTTCCTTATTTCTGCATGGCCTGGAGTTCATGCCAGGTTTTTTTTCTCTTTAAAAAAAAGGCTTACTTTTTCTTTTCATGATGGGACTCAGAGGTTAATTAACAAACTGTTTTGACAAAGCTAATAGGACAGATCTATTTACATGCTGCTGTTTACTTGGCTTAATTTTAATCTATCTTCTCTCATCAGATTTGCCTCGGACGAGTAGACAACTTCCAAAGGCCCGTTAGCAAGAGATCCAGAGGGCAAGGAGACATCTATTAATATCTTATCATCTAAAACAGTGAGGTCATTAAAATGACACACTTTAAAGTTAGGAACAGATGGATGAGGAGGAAGACAAGTGGCAAAGAATCCATTTTGGCTTGGGGGAAAGGATGGGGCTGTTGGCCAAACAGAGGCTGAAATCCTGTTGCTTAGCGTAGTAAGTTGCAACTAGGGTTGGGCCCACTGAATCAATGGAATTAGAGATGGGCACAAACCAGAAAACTGGCAGTTTGCGATGGTTTGCGGTTTGTAGCTACCTCTGAACCCCCAGAAAAACGAACCAGTCCGTGGTTCATCTTCCAAGTTTGTGCTTGGGAGTTGCCTTATTTTGACCTCTAAAAACCCTCACCTATCAGCTGATAGGTGGGTGCATGCACAGAGACAAGAGGCCCAGCTCCTAGAAGATGATGGAGGAGGAAAAGGAGGAGGTGGCCAAACCAGGCAGGGAGGTAACAGGGACAAGGGGAAGGAGGTGGACAGGCATCCGTTTTGCTGAAGCAAAATGAAGCACTGAACAGAAAAAAAAGTTCAATATTTCATTTTGTTTCGGCAAAATGGGTTGCAAAAAAACAAACCAGTCCAGTTCGTTGTTTTTTTCTGGTTCATAGTTTGGTTCGTGTCCATCTCTAAACGGAACATACGGAAGAGCTGACTCACCAAATCCTGATTCATTGGGTCTACTCTAGTTGCAACTTACAACACTAGGCAACTGGATTTTTGCCAGAAGGGCACAAAATAATGTCTTGCCACTACCTCTACAGCTGGATCTTCTATTCAGAAATGCACTTCCTTACAACATGGAACAGCCCTTTAGAGATTGGGAAGAACTGGCATCAATATGACCAGCCTCCATAACACAGGCAGGAATCCCACAGCTTCTGGGATGTACGATAAGATCACTTTTGGGTCCCCAATGGGAAACACCCGGAACAATCATGTCAGAAAGGAAAGAACCTTATCTCTTAGAAGTCAGCCGGGGATGCAATTTTCCTCTACATACAAGGAACCCATAGACAACTTGGCACCCATTCTGCACAACCAGGAACAGTCCTGAGCAGGGCAAAGTCATGTTTATAAAACAAACCGCTCTCTCCAGAGTTGTTTAGGGCTGTGCAATTCGCTATTCTGGAGAGAGAAGGGTTTTCTAATGATGTCAAGAGTAGGGGGCTGTTGGAGGGAGTGAGAAAACAAGCCCCAGGCCACCTTTAAAAGAAGATGCAGGGGCCTGTTACACTCTGTTTTCTTGCAGGAAAAGGAATAGGTTCTTGACTGAATTTTTATATGAGATGAGGTAAATCTTTCAAGGGGGCATATTTAGTTTGTGATATTTATTTATTTAATTTATTTATGAAGCTTATATATTGCCCGACTTAGTGAGATCACTATTCGGGGCAGTTTACATGAAATGAAATGAAAATTATGTAGAACAAAAAAGATACCACTCTGGGATGCATCAGGTTCTGAAGACAACTCTCTCTTTCTCATCTCTAGCCTGTTCAAGTGTTCTTCTAAATCAGTGGTTTTCAAACTGGGGTCCCCTGATGTTCTTGGACTGCAACTCCCAGAAATCCTGGCCAGCACAACAAGTGGTGAAGGCTTCTGGGAATTGCAGTCCAAGAACATTGGGGGACCCCAGTTGGAGAACTACTGTTCTAAATGTTCTAGGGCCAAATTCACGGTGAAGATGTGGGGCTTTGCCTTCGAGGACTTTAATAGCAAGAGCTCACAGGAACTCTGCATGCACATTCATTGAACACGCTAACAGAGCACTTTTCAGAATCTGGTGCTCAGCAGAAGCTGACACTCAGTATTGCTTACAGGGATGATCGAGAGTGGGGTTTATGTGTGTGTTACCTCACCTTTCAAAAATCCTGGTTAGAGCTTTTATCAGTGTCTTTTTTTTTTAATTTACAGTTTCTTTCCTTAATGATTCTGCTACTCTTCTGCGAAACCTACAAACTTGCAAACCTCTGCGTGCGCTAATAATCCCCTTCTGTTTCTTTCTTGTTTCCTCTAGCCACCATCCCTTGCAGGTCTGAACAGTCCTTCCACAGCCACCCACTGAGCCTGATGCTTAACAACTCTGATTTCCAGATCAGCCTTATGAAATACACCCCCAACCGCTTGATCAGCAAGGGTGCCCCCTTTTTAGGCCAAAGGCTGCTCTCCCCAAGAGCCTTTGTGTTGGTCTTTCACAGTCGTTATCTCTGCGGCATTATTTCAAATATTTCATTTAATTTGACCTCCCGCCACCCCCTTGACAGAAAGCCTCCAGATCAGAAGAACTGGATTATAATGCACTATTCAACCCAGCAAGCCATTGCTCTCTGAAGATAGCGATCAGGTTTGGCTCTGCCCCATGTTGCCATGTCGACCATCTCGCACCCCAGAAAGCTCCCCGTCTAAAGCTGACGTTGACGACGCAGGGCACAGGGCGAGGAGCAGTGATGGATGCCAAAACTGACAGCTTTGCTTTGTCAAGGTAGCACTCAGTGAGTGTGTCAGGGCTGCCCGTCAGCCAGAGAAACTCAGCAAGGGCCGAGATGACAGCTTCTCCCCTTCTTTCATCAACCAATGTGACTGGGTGACCTTTTCCTGTTCCAGCAGCTGCTGGCCTCCTTGATCTGATCATGGCAGAAAATCAGTCCCTTGGGGGCGAACTGTGCCCTTTTTCTAATTAAACATATATATTTAAAAATGGGCAATCACAAATTGCCATCCTGCATCCTTCTGAAGTGTGGTGTCTGGAAAGAGGAACAAAAGTGGACAAAGGGGAATAGAAGAGAAGTGAACAGCGGATTGCGTGGGCAGAATGCAAAATGAGAATTGAGGTGGCAATTCAATGCAAAGCACATAATAAGATTGTAATCTCTGCTTATCAGGAAAGAACCCTCAATTGGAAAGCTGTCCCTGCAGCTCACCAGCTATGGCTAAGAAGGCACATCATCTGAACCTACCTTAAAGTGAAGGACAAAGAGACCCTGCTGATGATCCCAATTAAAAGGAATTGTGCAACTTCTCTCTTTTTTTTAAACTTCCTGTATTTGGAACAAAACTTGGATCAATTGTCTTTTTAAAAAAAGTTGATATGGAATAGGGTGCAAAACAAGCAAACAAACAAAAACAACCAGCTAGATGCTTTGCTCTTGTTGATTTAGGATGTCTCAACTTGTCTCAATGAAAAGCCCTCAATCCTGTAAGATTCCTGGCCTTAAGGTGAGTGTAAGTCAATGTGTGCTTTTTTTTAAAAAGGGTCTATATATAACAATGAATAATCATGTGCTGTCAAGTCAATTCTGACTTATAGAAACCCTTTTTAAGGGTTGTTTTTTGTCTGTTTGTTTTTTCTGGTAGAGAACAGCCAGAAGTGGTTGACCATTCCCTTCATCTGGGGGCAACTCTGGGACTGTGCAGCTTGCCCAAGGCTGCACAGGCTGGCTCTACTCACAAGAGGCACCGTGGGGAATTGAACTCCCAACCCTTTGGCTCTGCAGCCAGAGACTGAAGTCACTGAGCTATCCAGCCAGCTCAAGGTCTCTACAGCTCGTGCTAACTCTCTGTGACAAACGAGTGCTCTTTGTTCCTTTTGAGAAATAAAATGCATATCCGCAGGGGCTAATTGCGGGAAGTAACACTGAAGTCCCTTCTGATCATTCAACTTCTTCCAAAGCCCATGCAAGAAAGGAGCAACCATCATCATTTTGGGGAAGCAAATATTATTGGTGTGAAAGCACCAATTGCATTGAAGTGTTCTTTTGTGGAGTTTTCTTGATCCTTTTCTCTTGACAATACTGCCACCAAATATTTTGCCCCCTCAGAGGGCGAAGGAAATAATTTTGCAGTTTCTCTCATCCTTGGCTGCAAGAATGAGAGAGACAAGGATTTATATCCCTGGTTTGAAGCTCCCATGGAAGACTTGAAGTTGGATCAAGGATGAAGCCAAGAGAATGCAGAGAACTAGAAATCACGGTAGCATCACTTATCTCCCAAAAAGATAAGCCAGTTGTCCCTATTTAATCCTTTGGGAATATTGGGCAATTCCTCTGAAGAACAAAGCCTCCAGAATCGCATCATGGTAGTAGCATCAGCATAAACCCAGTCATAAACCCACAACTAGTTTCCCTGAGGGGAAATTCACTTGCAGGTCAGACATGCTCCCAGAGGGGAAAAAACTTGCTCAGAGCTATCTAGTGAGATTACGACTAAATAAAATAAAATAAATGGTCTTCTCAGCAAAGGTACTCCACTATACAATGTTGTTCAGTCCACTTCATGAAGTTACTATGTATTGTCCTTCTCTTGCTACAAGCTTCATGGGACAACAGGACAGGACAACAAAGATGGTAAAACAGATGTTCAGGGGGGCATATGTCACTAGATGATGGATTTTCTGCAGAGGGTTGACCTTGATGACCCATGGGTCCCTTCTAGCTTAATAATTACATGATTTGTCTGGAATTTATTTCACACATATGCGGAGAATAGGAGAGGTTAGGTATTTAGGTATAAGGTCTATAGGTATATATTTAGGTATAGAGAGAGACTTAGGTATATAGCTTTCCTTAAAATATACATTATTTGCAAACATTTTTCTCCATTCTATGCCAATGTGCGCCTTTTTGTACACTTCTTACTCTGCAAAACTCAGAGAAATGTAAAACTAAAACAAAAACAACCCACAGATAGGTGTGTTTTATTTCAGTCTTTATTTTAGGAAGTGCAAATTAAGTTAGTTTGCATTAAAATGAAACCCAAGGACTAAATCCAGTCGTAATCCCAAACAGATTAGACCCATGGCATTAATAGGATTGATTAAGTCAAGAGTTACTTAAAGCCCATTGTTTGAGTCAGTCTAAGTGGAACTAATAACTGGAACTAGCCCCAAATAAATTTCACCCCATTGAGGCTCTTGACTCAATTTTTTTCCTTTAGTGCTCGAACCCAGTTCATTTCAAGAATGATTCAGCCAGCCTTGGTTCAGGAGGATTATTTAGTTTAGCCATTCTGCTGCAGAGTCATAAAGCAGGCGAGAAAGGAAAGGGTACCTGAGTGGTTCTTCCAGCTAAGAACGCAATCCTAACTAGCCAAGATGGCTGAGGGGTAGTTTGGGTAATAATAGGCCAGCTAGAGTTATACTGAATCCAAACTTTGCCCAACTTAAGGATATTGCACATTACTTCTGGCTGAGAATGATGGGTATAAAAATGGAGAGGGAAGTTACTTAGTTGGCCTAGTCATCTCTTAGGAGACTGCTATGCTCATCTGCTGACTAACCTGCATATCATCTGGAAGTATGCTAAAGTTCTGATAGAATAAAAGTATTAGCTTAGGATAGCTAGCTTTCTCATTTTCTTGTGGATTCTTCTGAAATTGCTTTTGCCTCAAAACCTTTTTGAATGCTTGTTTGCTCCACACCGTTTTGACTGTTTTTGTAACTTTTGAAACTCCTTGGAAGCATTGTTCTTTTTTACTTTTTTCACTAATATTTTCACACCAAAATATAAACTTTTACATCTGTTTAGTTATTCTGGGAAGAAGACGGCTGTTGCTTGAAACCCAGGCCTTGACTCAATCATCTACCAGGTACCTGTGTATTTTGTGGGTATTTTTGGGTATTCCTACTTTGCAGGGTTGGCATAAGAGTTAAAGCAATATACTGTATCTGTGAAGATTTTCAGTCATCCAGGTGAGGTTATCTGGAATCTGAGTCATGGCGACTGGACTTCTTTCTTATTAGGTTGAAACGTTCCGCTTTTCATCCAAGCAGCTTCTTCAGTCTGAGGAGAGTTGGTAGAAGACCCCTGATAGATCCTCCACGTTGGTTTCACTTTTCACTATTCAGACCAGGGGGAAGTGAAACCAATGTGGAGAATATATCAGGGGTGTCCTACCAACTCTCCTCAGACCAAAGAAGCTACTTGGATGAGTAGCAAAACGTTTCAACCTAATAAGAAAGAAGTCCAGTTGCAATGACTCAACTTCCAGAAAAAGAGTTAAAGCACGTAACCCTGTGGGTTTTTGGTGACTCCCTGGAACACTAACTAGTCATAGTGACTTAAAGTGTAGGGAGCGTCCTGGGCAGGAAGATTTCCCCCAGCTATCAGCACATTTGGCCCTCCTGGAGCTTTCCCACAGCAGGAAAGTCAGGGCAGTGTGGCTAAGTGGTTAGTGTTGGCCTCTCTGACCTGGCATAATCTTGAAATGATTACTAGTCAGGATAGCATTTCTGACAGGAGCGCCTTCTCTCAGCCATCTTAAGACCTGTTATGCCAGCACAAAGTTTTTGAGTTAGGATTGCACTGTGAACATTTTTAGCATCCATCCATCCATCCATCCATCCATCCATCCTTCCATTCATCCATCCTTCCTCCCTTCCATCCTTCCTTCCAACTGCTCAGCTAACAGGATAAGAGGTAGAACACAAGCAAGATATTTAGAACATGGGAGAAATAGCAAAGAGCTCCCACCATCTGTCTACTGAGCTTGAAAAACAGAAACAGCTAGTGGAATATCCTGCAAGATGCCAACCCTGTAAGTGACAAGATGGGAAATGACAGCTAACAGATTTTCACTCTTCTAACAGCAAAAGAAACACACAGGCTTTGGTCTCAAATTTGAAAACCTCCAGATGCTACCCTCTTCTCACATTTCCATATCTTTGTTCATACAACATCTGATATGTTTTTTCCTCCCTTTTTTTTAAGAGAGGGGAAAGGGGAGGGGAAATGCTCCGCAGAACAAATCAAGCACATATGTTTTACTGCTCAAGAGCAGCAGTGCAATTCATTGTCAGTGGACCTGAATCTGAGAAAGGGCCACTTTTGCAAGCTTTTCTTTCTTTAAAAGAGGGCTACCTAGCACTTTGGATGGGAACAGGAGGAAGGAAAGATATTTCCCCTGTACATAATTTAAGTAACCTGAGATACTGTCTTTGTAAGAAAGCAAATAAGTAAGGCACAGTTTTCAGTAGCTGATTTCAAACATCACAGTAAACCATGGTTTATTGTGATCAGAATAGGTCTGTGTAAATCTTGGGTATGGGTTTTTTGTCTCACTGTTTCTTTCTTCCTCTAGTGTGACTGTGGGGAGAGTGGTAGGGTTCTGTCTGTCTGTACACAACACCTAAGCTATGGAAACAAGGCCAGTGTGTCAACAACACCTACTGTTTTGAAACAAGCCAATTTCAAGTCATGAGCTATGAAACCACCTTACAAACCATAGTTATTGGTAAACACAGTATGCTATGTTCAGATGACTCAGAAAGCCACAATTAATCAAGTATGGTAATGGAAATGTCCAAACGCCTTGTTGTGGCCCTGTTGGATGAGGAAAGGGGGCAATGTATTGTATCAACATGAACCCAAGGCTTATGCAGAAAATTCCCTTGATGGCAGCTGTCACAACAAACTCCCATATTTTTGTCAATGGCATGGGCTGCCTTGGAAGGTCATGGCCTTTTCTTTGCTGGACAATTTTTCCATGGCTCTCTGCCAGTGATGCTTCTCCTGTTGATGTCCTGCTTCAGCAGGGAGCTGCATGACTCTTGAGGTTCCTTCCAACTCTATACTTCTATTATTCTATGATGCCCTACATCTTTATTTCCAGCATAGTCCTGTCCCCTTGGCATCATCAAGTTGCTACATAAAGACGTTCCAGCTGACACTTCAACTGGGAACCAGGCTTTGATCCCCCTTCCACCTTTGCCATGCAAGCGAGGGAGCCGCAGAGGAAAACTCTCTGGTCTGGTGCTTCCAGGAGCTCTTGGAAAGACTGGATGAGAATGGGTGACTTTGCTTCTACCCTCCCCAATGAGGAAGAATGGTGCAAGGGATCTTGGTTTCTACCTTAAATTTCAAGCAGAAAAGCTTCACCCGTGCTCCTGCTGAGACCCCAGTGATGTCAGGGAATATGATCCTGTATCTGGCTTGTGGAGTACGGCTGCCATAGGGGTGCATTCACTGCCCCATGCAGTCAAAAGCGTGCGCGCACACACACCTCCGTTATACATTTTGGAGCTGGGTGCTCATTGCTGTACAAGAGGTAGAAAAATGTCTTCCAATATGGAAACTTCCCAAAGTGGAAACTTTCAGTTCTGTTCATGGCTGCCCCCATTAGGAAACCTCCTTCGTTGTGTAGACTGCCTCATCCTTCAAGTCTGGGCCTGCTGACTCAGATCTATCATTAATTCTTCTTGGAAAAATATGCCTCTGTAAGAGTTCCCTGTCTTGAAGCCTCCTGCCCTCCCGCCCACTGAGCTTCCCGGCTTGGTTTTGTCCCTCACTTTCGTGGCCAGCTTTGCAGGCCTTGACATCCAGCAGACTCGCTAGCTATGACTCCTGGCAGCAATGGCTTGGCGCTGACTCTTTCATGCAATCACTAGATCCTGGTTTCAGGCTCCCGGCTCAACTCTGCCAGCTGCCTAAAGCTCATCCCTGACAAATGGCCCCTTCCCTGGGATTTGGAAGCTGGCCTTTTGGCGACACAGGGGGAAGGAAGATCAGTGGGTCTCCAGAGACCGCAGCCTGTAGTGCATGTCAGAACATTGCAGATGGGCATGGCGAAGAGCAAGGAACCAACATGTTCCACATTCTAAAACACCTGGCAACTGGACTAGAGTCTACTGCAGAGTGCCTGGAGGTGAGGGACATTAACAGATGTTAATTACATAGGACATTGTTTCAAATGGCAAGTCATAACAGATTAATGAGGATAGACATCAGTCGTGAAACGGCATTGGTTAGAAGGCTGGGTGCATAATAGGATGAAAATGCTTCAACCAGAGTTAAGACTCACGTTGGCTTAAATTTCACAGAGTTTCAGACACACGCATGCACACACACATTTTAAAGCATCACACATGCAGTTTCTCAAACTAGTCTGTTCTGGATCCCAGGAGGACATGAGTAATCACTTAAAGCATATAATCGTTACATGAAACATTGAGAAATTCTGCCTTCCTCAACTCTTCTGAATAAAAATATGCTGAAAAGAACACAGAGTTCAAAGCATTCCAAAATGGACGGGTGATGTTAGGTGTTGTTGTCTGTGGGTCACAATCTGAAGCAAAGTAACACTAGCACACACACAAAATCTTGCACCAATCTGTCTGCAATTTTGCAGGTGCAACCTTATCCCAGGAGGCTGGGACCACTGTATATTTCATCCAGTTCTGACAGAAAGTACAGTAGGACCCCTGCATCCACAAGATCAGTATCCACTCCTTTATGTTGACTGAAGAGCTTGTTCAATGATCATCCTAGTATCAAGGGTCAATAGGTACTTAAAAATAAGAACTATATGGGACCACATCAAAGTCCTATCTAATCTAACCTTGCAATCTGTTCATGAGACGCTGGATGTGAGGGCAGCTACACTTGTCTCGCTTGTGTTCTCCAGCAACTGATACACAGAAGCACATTGTCCACGATACTGGGGGGAATATATATTCCCCATGACTAGTAGCCACTGACAGTTTTGTCCTCCATAGATTTATCCATTCTTCTCTTCAAGCTGTTCAAGCTTGCAGTCATCACACCATCTTGTGGCAAGGTCTACTAGAAAGACCAGGGTTGGAACCAACTAGTCAACCCTACTAAAACTGGGATTCACCATCAAAGAATACTAGATGTTCTACAGCGTTAAGTGTGCACCTTCCAAGTGTAATTACTATGCAATTACTGTGCTGATAAATTATTTATGCCACTTATTCAGCTCTTTAAAGCTAGTTGCTTTCAGTGAACTGTGGGGGAGGAGAGAAGACAGCAAACTTCATGCACTGAGCAGGCGGTTGGACTCGATGACCTTACAGGCCTCTTCCAACTCAATTATTCTAGGATTCTAAGAAACCTGGGGTTGTTATTACAGCTACATTTCTCTGCCAAATACTAGAGAACCTGTACAGCAAGGACCTTGTTTTCTTCCCAAGGAGGAGCATGTGCCTCATCTGTGACAGATCGGAAAGACACTCCCCAACTGGAAGCAATGCCAGCATCTGATTCACATACCAGTACCTGAAGTACAGAAAGCTTATTGAGATGAACAGGACCTGCAGCAGAAAGAGTCACCAAAGCTGTGGGAGTGGTACTGAGGGAGGAAACACTGAAGTGGAAAAGGAGCTTCCGACAGATGCTACCCGTGGCAGTCAAACAGTGAAACTTTTTAATAAATATCTCACTGTGCTTAAAAAGGAAGACAAGAGAGGAAGAGAAACTTACTTTAAAAACATGAATACAGATGGTTCAGGGCATGAAAGACAAGGCGTTGAGCATCAATTTCCTTCTTCCTTAATTCCCATTTTACAAGCAGAATCCCCAAGCCACCTTTCCTTTCAGTCCTCCTGGCAGACCATATCAAGCTCTGGACTCATGAGTATTTGTACCTTAAAGAAAACTTCCATTGTGGATTTTGGGAGTTATAGCCCTAAACATAAATTTATCCCACTCTTGCAATTGGTGGTGGTGTTCCATCTACTGCCTTCCCCTTGAATGAAGTGGGGAAAGGACCATGAGCTCCCGGTGGCAGCCGTGACTGTCCTCCAAGTGGCCACCTTGCCAAGAACCCTCATAAACCTGGAGCTAGCCCTTACAGCCGTCCCTGTCAAAACCAATTTGGCCAGTGTGCATCAGTCCATCGATGCATTGTCAGTCATAAGTTTCAGAATACCCCCTTTTCTCTCCCCACCTCTACTTCTGGAGGCTCACGATACATAGCTATTTACGCCACACGAAAAAGCTTCCAAAACTGACATGGGAACAGCTGTGGCGAGAGACATATGGAACCATTCACAGGAAGAGTTCTACTCTCCCATAAACCACAAGAAAAGTCAATTTGTCCTGATTTTAGGAGATACTCTATAAGACACATAGCAAGCCATCCACAGAAAATAAGTGCAGCATGCTAGAATAAAGGGAGAAGGGGAGACAGCCATCTGTTTCATATTAGGTTTTGGTTTGGACCTCCCCAAAAGGGGGGGGGGGAAATCAGTCCTACCTGCTCTTGTTCAAATTAAAAACTCTAATTTTCCAACAAGCATTGTAAACAAATCATTGTAGTTAATCTGAAGGCATCTTGAACTGATGCTTTTGAAATAGGCTACTCCTATTCTTTCCAAACCCTCTGAATGTAAAGCATTCACTTACAGCAATACAGGGAAGATTAAGACCTGGCAGCAAACACTCTGGTTTATTTTCATAAGAGCAGTGGACCACACAAGAGATATACAAAGAAATGACAGCTGATGTTTTTTGAGAGATGGGAGGAGAAGGAACGGCATGAAAGGTTAAAACGAACAAGTATAGGAAGAGACAGATTTAAACTTGCAGGAGATCCTCTGTGGCAGGCCAGGTCAAAAACATGACCTTTCAAAGAGACGTTAATCTTCATTATCAGATACTTTGCCACCTCCCTAAACTGATGGAACTACAGAGTAGCCTCCATAGAAATACTTCCTTTTTCAAAGGATAACAGTTTGGTGGAGATGCATATCTTATACACACAATTATAGTGCAGGACATATAACAATGGGCTCGAGCTACAGGAAGCCAGATTTAGGGTGAATATCAGGAAAAAACTTCTTAACTGTTAGAGCAGTACGATAATGGAACCAACGACCTTGGGAGATGGTGACCGCTCCAACGCTAGAGGCATTGAAGAGAATATTGGACCACCCTCTGTCAGATCTGCTTTGACTTGGATTCCTGCATTGAGCAGGAGGTTGGACTTGATGGCCTTAGAGGCTCTTTCCAGCCCCTCGTACTCTATGATTCCATGACACACACCTCAAGTATATTTCTTCTAGAGCCTGGAAGAGGTGCCTTTTTTGGATTACAAATCTCAAGATATGGCCGTGAGCATAGTCATTTGCCATGCTTGCTTCTGGGGGTCCTAGAAGGTGAAATTCAAGTATCTTTACCCTCTCTTTCTGCAATACTCTTATATTATTCTAGCCCAAAAAAAAAAAAAAAAAAGTAAAAATGCCATTACTGTCTTGCTTCAATCCTGTCATTTTCACCAATGAGAGATTAAATTGACAAAGTGCTTTGATTTATTTAATGTCCTTTAAAATTACCACTCAAGCTCACAGGAAAATTGCCAGCGGTATTGCAGCTTCCCATGGTTTCTGCAGACAAAGTACTGTTTTAGGTCTATAACTCCTAAATAGTTTTCAATCAATGGATACTAACATCAGAGTTTGTCAGGGTCAGCAGTCTGAGAGGAGCCAGAAACCAGAATCCTCGGGGAGAACCTAGTCGACATGATTGGAGAACCAAAGGACAAACTAGGAGGCACGGCTCAAGAGTAACTACGGAGCTCAGCAAAGCTGCCCTCTTACAATCTTTCCTGACAAGGTGTCTCTCATGTCCAGCTAAACAGATGGAGTCTTTCCAAGACTCTGCCTGCATGGGGGAACTACACATACAGGGCGGAGCTCCTAAACTGCTTTCAAATTCTTTGAGAGGAGGCAGGTCACGGAGGTGAAACCTGGGGGTGGATTCCAGAGGTAAACCAGGCAAAGTCTTTCGTAAGCCCCTCCAAAGGAAAGCCTAGCATGGTCTAGGAAGTGTCAGGGCATTTCCGTCTTGCAGCACTGTGACTTGAGTTCATTTCTGAGCAGCCTGAGACCAGGAGAAGAAGTAGAAATCATCCCCCCCAAACCTATTTCCAGTAGAACGTACCTAGAAACATACATTAAACATAAATTTAAAAGCCAACATTCCCAAAGATACCAAACGATATAAGCAAACCTTCATGAATCAACTTTGGAAGAAGAAGAAAAGGGGGCCTTTAGATTCGCTTAAGGAGACACCCAGCTGTGTGTGTCAAATAAAGCACTTCTTTAGATAAGCGCCGAGTGGCTCATTCAAAGCACTTTTGAGTTAGCTGGGTGGCAAAAGATGTCACGTGACTGCTCGGTCTCTTGGGCATTTTTTTTCATCACATGCAATGGGTTTCTGAAATCTTCCAATAAACCTTGTTTTCCCCCGCCCCCTCTCAGTGGAAACTCAGAAGAAAACAAAGAAATGGAAAACATGCCACCTTGTCCCATAAATATCATGTCTGTATTCTGAAAGAACAAACTAAAAACCTCACCTTGCATCAAGTATGAAAGAAACTCACTAGATCTTCCCTGCAGGAAATCTTTCACAGACTTAGGATGTTCTTGATCATCCCAGAGTGCAGGACATGTAATAATGGGCTCAAACTACAGGCAGTCAGGCTTTGGATGAGTATCAGGAAAAACATCTTAACTGTTAGAGCAGTACGACAATGGAACCAATTATCTCGGGAGGTGGTGAGTGCTCCAACGCTGGAAGCAATCAAGAGAAAATTGGACAACCACCTGTCAGATCTGCTTTGAGTTGGATTCCTGCATTGAGCAGAGGGCTGAACTCAATAGCCTTATAGGCCCCTTTCAACTCCATTATAGAATAATGGACTCCTTCTATGATGTGATGATGCTTAAGAATGTTAGACTAGGATCTGGTAAATTTGAGATGAAGCTCAGTGGTCAACCATGGGCTAGTCTGACCTTCTCTCAGACTCACCTCCCTCATAGGGTTTTTAAGGAAAATAAAGTGGGGAGGAGAGGCATGCTCTCGTCCTCGAGGCCACCGATAGAAAGCTGGGTTATAAATGTAACTTGGAAATAAATATGCAAATCTTTGTCCATTGACAGGGAAAACGGGATTCATACTTCCCCCATTAAAGCTCCTGAATTGAATTGGGGATAGGGCTTTGCATTTTTCAGAGTCCATGAAACAAAGTAGCAGCAACCATAGTTTTTAGGGACTCTGTCAGTTATGTCATCTGCATCAAAACTCTCCTTGGCCAAAAAAAAAAAAGTGTTACTATTTTTCAGGTGAGGAATACATTGGTCCTCGTGGTGGGGAGCACTGTGTATATAGATTTTATTTTGCTTTTTTATGGGCTGTTTAAATGTTACGCAACAATGGGCTCAAGTTACAGGAAGCCCGATTTCGACTGAATTCTTAACTGTTAGAGCAGTACAACAATGGAACCAATGATGTTGGGAGATGGTGAGCGCTCCAACACAGGAGGCATTAAAGAGAAACCTAGGCAACCTCCTGGCAAATATCCTTTAATTTGTATTCCTGCACCGAACAGGGGGTTGGGCTCAATGGCCTTATAGGCCCCTTCCAACTTCACTATTCTATGATTCTACGTTACATGTTTTATTTTCTTTGTATTCATTTTTTATGAGTTAAATAACATTTTAAAAAAGGAAAACGTATTTGTGGGCTCTCAGTCTTACACATCGGAAAGAGAAAACTGACTGTTACACATCCCTGGCACAAAGAAGCCTTTACCACAGGGAGCTCTACTTCCCACCTTTCCTGCCTCTTCTTTTCAAAAAAAGTACTTGGAAAGCAGTAGGAAGGAGCAGACTCTTAAGAAAGACTAGCTACAGGCAAAGCTGACACCTAGCAAGAGTCAACACTAAACCGGAAGTCCTGGGCATCTAGTTAATAATGGAGTTCTCCCAACCAGGCAAACATGCATCTCAACGTCTTCCTATGGTTAAGATGCAATCTGTTTATAAAGAGTGCTGATTTTAGAGTTCGTTTTTTGGCTGCTTTTAGAGAATACTTTCATCTCTTGTGCACTGCTTTACTCCAGTGAGCAGAAAAGTAAGACATGAATACTTCTAAGAATAAACAAATAGACAGACAAATGCCGTTTGTTACATGGCATTCCCATAATGAAGATCCCCCTTTGATCGAACAAGCCTGCTGCTTCTCCCATCTGAGTTCTTTCTCCAGCTCATCTTACCGAGTGTATATTTTGCAGGAGTAACAGAAGCAGCAACGGTTACCAGATCTGAGCTTTTGACAGGGCCAGAGAAACAATATCCCCCACCACTTAAAGGGATTAGTGTACACATGCCAACCTTTGAACCTGCTTTACTACTGAGCTCACTTCCATGGCTTCTGCCTAATGACATAAAACCTTTGAACTTAATTCCCTAGACTCAGCCTCCTGCAATCTCCTAATCAAGTCTACAAGGGGCCCCCTTTCAGATGCATCTCAGGGCAAGCACATGATGTATTTAACCATCAAATGCATTTTTCACAACCAGACACTGGGACACGTTTATGATTACAGAATCCACTTCCCATTCTGCATGCTTTTTCTTCCTCCACTGTTTTCTTTTTAACCACATAGCATAATGAACTTGAAAACTAGTGGGGAATTTATTCTAAACGCTGTTGAGCCTTACGATTGTATTGCTCCCTGTGGATCCTGTTGTTTGTTTCATCCTGCAGATGTCACCCAGATGTTTTCCTCCCCAATAACCAAAATGTATTTTGCTCCAGAATAGCAAATCATGCCCCACAGACGTCTCTGGGGAGTGGGATTTGCCCTTATTTATCAATTGTTTTTAGCTTCTTAGTGGTAGGACTGCTGGATGGCTCAATAACTTAGATCTCTGGCTGTGAAGAAAGAGGTCGGGAGTTTGATTCCCCACTGTGCCTCCTTGACACAGGCTGGACTCGATAATCCATAGGGTCCCTTCCAGCACTGCAGTTCTGAGATTATTACTGTGTTTCCCTGAAAATAAGACAGGGTCTTATATTAATTTTTGCTCCAAAAAACACATTAGGGCTTATTTTCAGGGGATGTTTTATTTTACAGTCGTGTCATCTTCTTCCGGCTGCTGCACAAGGGTGGAGGGTGGGGTTTCACTTAACTAGGTCTTATTTTTGGGGTAGGGCTTATATTACGAGCATCCTGAAAAATCATACTAGGGCTTATTTTCAGGCTAGGTCTTATTTTCGGGAAAACAGGGTATTAGTAGTAGTAGTAGTTTGAACAAGATATGTTTTATTTATTATTGCTGTAAACCTCCCAGAATACTGCATTGCACTAAGGGGGTGGTATATAAATTTAAGAAATAATAAATAAATAAATAAAATAAAGCTTAATTCCTCCCAACCACCTGTTTCAGACCCTTAAAGCCCTTTTGAAATAAAAATAAAAAGCAACAGGAAGTGATTGGTTGGTCCTTTCCAGTTGTTGTTTAGAATCTGTTAAGTTGTAACAAAATTGTGTTTGAAGTGACAATCACAGGGCCGCCCAGTGGCTTCCAGGGGCACAGGTTACCATTTCAAGCAAAACTCTTTCTCCCCGGGCTCCACTGGGGGCCACTTAGATCCCACTGAGGCTCTGAAGCCTAGCTAAGCTGAGCTAGGCCTAGCTTCCTGTTCAGATGGAAAGCTCCCAGCTAGCACTGGGGCAGGAACAGGAAGTTGGTATTTGGTGATAGAACTACAAGAACATAGGAAACTTTTATACCAAGTTCGTCAACGAAACTATCTAATGCCGACTGGCAGCAGCTTTTCTGGAGAAAAGAGACCTTTCTACCCTGAGCTGCCAATACTGAGGACTCAATCTCACACCTTCTCCATGCAAAGCTCTAGGTAAAGGTAAAGGTTCCCCTTGACAATTTGTCTAGTCGTGTTCGACTCTAGGGGGTGGTGCTCATCCCCGTTTCCAAGCCATAGAGCCAGCGTTTGTCCGAAGACAATCTTCCGTGGTCACATGGCCAGTGTGACTTAGACACGGAACGCTGTTACCTTCCCACCGAGGTGGTCCCTATTTATCTACTTGCATTTGCATGCTTTCGAACCGCTAGGTTGGCGGGAGCTGGGACAAGCGACGGGCGCTCACTCCGTCGCGTGGATTCGATCTTACAGCTGCAGATCTATAGACCTTACAGCACAGAGGCTTCTGCGGTTTAACCCGCAGCGCCACCATGTCCCTATGCAAAGCTCTACTGAGATTTAAAAGTCAAGTGTGGGGTGATCTAGAAGAGTTCCTGACACACACACCCAACTCATCCAAACACAGATTGCACATGCTGCTCAGCAAATCTATTCCCATTTTAAAATGGCTAGTCAAGTTCGGCAGTCAAGAACTGTGGCACTCAAAACAAAGGGGTGAATATCATGAGCCTCCTAGCAGTGACCATTGGGTTATGATGCCTCTTCAGATGGATACCAATGGCTCAGGCAAAAGAGGTGCAAACAATATATTTCTAGTACAGGGGCTGATAATTCTAGAGTTGCAAAGGTCAGCTTGTGATAGGGATCACGTATTCTGAGCCATGGAAGTTCATAGCATGTGTGTTTGCGTGTTCTCTACGTGTTACTTTCAGTCGCACAGAACATTCAGCTATTCTTGTTTCTACAATGGATGATAATTTCAGGTGTATACCAGATACCAAAAGCCTTGGGAAATGTGCATAAATCTGAGGCAAGCTGCACGTTGAATGGAAACACCTCCTGGGAGCACACAATGGATCATTTCTGCAAAGGTTTTCCAAATTATTTAGGTCCCCTGGTGGCAAACAGAAGCAGAAATGCTATAATTGGTGTTGCGCTGCATGCGTCTGTGTGAGTGTGCATGTGTAAGAAAGGACACCCTGCAATGCTCTGGTAAGTCAAAGGCACTGTGAGAAATTAAATAGCTCCCCTCACCGATCTCAACTGGAAGCCACCATTTAAATTTTTCACAGTGTCCTGGAGTCGGGATTTAAAATGGCAGCTCCCAAGTCTAATCTAAAGGAAAGAGAACGTCTCAAGGTGTTGAAAAATGATTTTTATTCACTAAAAGAGCCTAATCCATTTCAGACAATTATTTGTTTTGTGGCCTTCTTCAGGGGACTATTAATCCTTTGGGGGTTGATGTTTCCAGTAAAATGTCCTGACGTGTCTAGTTTTCTAAAGTCACTCCAAATAAACGTGTCACCGATATTTCATCTTCTTTTAAAGGAAATCAGAGGTTTTACATTGCAGCCATCCATAATTCTTAAGATACGTCGATATTTCCTTGTGATTCCCCTACACCTATTGGTTAACTGGTTGAGAGTCAACAGCTTTCGAGTCTTCTGTCATGTTTTTACTATGTTGATAATTATTAAAGATAGGTGCATGAAGAGTTGGAAGTCACAACACTTCCCCGGGGCATTAGACCTCAAAAATACTTTTCTCATCTAAGCTAAATGTCCGAACAGAAATACAGGAGACTGAGGAAGCACCAGGCCCTGCCAGGGAGGATTCAGTCACTCCAGGAGGTAACAACAGCCTGGTGGATGAACATAAGAACCTAAGAAGAGCCCTGCTGGATCAGGCCAAGGGCCCATCTAGTCCAGCTTCCTGTCTCTCACCGTGGCCCCACCAGATGCCTCTGGGAGCACACGAGACCACTAGAGACCTGACTCCTGATCCCCCTCCCCTGCATCTGGCATTTTGAGATACCTTCCTTTTAAGCCTGGAGATTATACATCCCCATCATGACTTGTAACCTGTGATGGACCTTTCCTCAATAAATCTGTCCAATCCCCTTTTAAAGGCATCTAGGCCATATGCCATCACCCTGTGGCAAGGGGTTCCACAGACTAACCACACGCTGAGTAAAGAAATATTTTCTTTTGGCTGTTCTCATTCCCCCAACACTCCATTTGAGTGGATGTTCCCTGGTTCTCGTATTGCGTGAGAGGGGAAAAAGCTTCCCTCTATCCACCCCCTGACTCCAGAGAATGCCTGCAACTCTAGATTTTGGAACAGAGAAAACAAGGAAATAAAGAAGGTGAACAAATACCGTTTTCTGAGCCAAACCCAAGAAACTTATATTTGACTTGGCCAGGCCATCAACTTGCTTTTGCTTCTGTTTACAGGCACTTGCTGCTAGGCATGGGACATGGGGATGTTTTTGGACTTCAGCACCCCCCAAAGTTTGCCAGGAATTTCCCCGAGCAACATTCCAGGAGCTGCTGCCAAAAAAAGACCCCAAAGCCCTTGCAGGAGTTTTCTATTACTTACAGGTGGGGAAGGAAGCCTCTGTCAGCCATTAGGTCCCAGTGAGGAAGAAAGAGGGATTGAATGGGAACGGCAGAATAAGGTCATCCTAGAAAACACCTGCAGCCAGGGGTGAAGGAACCAAATCAAAGTCATGGATCAGGCCAGGCTTGGAAGGCCACCACAGCCGAGATTCAGGAAATCGAAAGCACCAGGTATAGATGACTTGCTTTCAGCAAAGCCTCCAGCAAGCTTTTCTATGCCTGCCTCACCCAGGTTCCAGTTGCAGCTGTTCATCCATTTCCAGAAAGAATCCTTCTCAGAAAGAGGCCTCTACTCCTGAGGAGTCCTCTGCTGCAGCCAAGGTTTTCTTCTAGGCAAGGGTTCTGCTCTGCCTGTTTAAAGGCTGCACAAGCATGCTTTAGTCAGTGGGGAAATTGTGCAAAGCTACCAACATGAATCTGACCCAACTCAGGGAGGCAGTGGAAGACAGGAGGGCCTGGCGTGCTCTGGTCCATGGGGCCACGAAGAGTCGGACACGACTTAACGACTAAACAACAACAACAACAACATAGTTTGCTGTGGTCCACACAGTTTGAGTGACTGGGAGAGACTTTTCTGGGCTGGGGTGATTATCTATCCAGCACTAACCAATCCTTCCTTCCAGTTTTTGACATTCAGAGAGCACCACCTCTCTGCTGAATGCTTCATTCCCTCCCTTTTGTCGGTTGGTTGCAAGTGTCTGTTTGACGCTGATCTGTTTGGTTGGTTGCTAAAACGTGTACAATAAAGAAAGCAGTATAAACAAGTTGTAATTTCAAGCAACTGTCAGTAAAGAAACATTGTTATTCTTTCTCCTACAAATGTCTCACAGTGAGTTATTGAGACTTTAAGTGCCAGTTAATGAGAAAGAGGTGAACTCTGGGGAACTTTTACTATTCTCTTCTGTGGATCTCTGCACTTCAACTATGTAGCAAAATGATATCAAAACTCTGCAACGGTTCCCACTTCTTATTTCTCATCTGTCTCCCCATGGTCTAATCCTGCCACCCAATCTGCACTATTTTCTGTACAGGTGTTCTATACTAAGAAGTTTCTACAGTGCCTGTCTCTAAGAGCAGATATACTACTGTATATGAAAGAAAGAGCCTTCCTGGTGTTGGCCCTAGAAATATGGTGTTCCAAGGACTTCTGCTTTGTCCTCTACAACTCTGCCTTAAACTGACATCACAATTTGTTCATGTTTTATAGCAGCTGCTTGTTGAATTCTGCATATCTGCTAAACCTTGCCTTTGATAATAAGCACATACCTTCACTGAGGATTGCAAGCTTCAGTAAGAGAGAGAGAGAGAGAGAGATTAGCTAGGGATGGGATTTTCAGGTTTTTCTGGACTATAAATACCATAATTCTCCTTGCAGGTACCTCACAAACATCTCAGTGTGATACATCTTGGAGAAAGTGCAAAATTGGAAGTCTTTGACCCCTAACTAAGCCTAGCTCTGCCCAAGCTTCCTGTTCCTGCCCCAGTGCTAGCTGGGAAGTTTCTTTCTAAACAGGAAGCTAGGCAGAGCTAGGCCTAGTTAAGCCTCAATGCATTACAATTTAGCCTTTTCTCTCAGGGATATTACATTTAGGTGTCTGGAGAACTCCCAGAACGGCGAATCATTTAGTTGTGGCCCAGAAAATCCAAAACTCCCATCCTTAATCCAGGCTAAGGATGTAATTTCTCAACTGTTAACCAATGTGAGTTAGAGAAACTGCAACATTTCCCTCTTTTTCTATAAGAGGTCAAGATATTGTTTGTTTATAATGTTCAATTTAGAAGGTCAGTCATTTCTGGGATAATACAAATAATTCAATTGTGCAAAACTAGAACAATCTGCTGGTTATGTTTCCTCGACTGCTAAGAATTAGAGGCAGAAGATAACCACCCAGAGACTTTTTTCTGTCTCTCTATGTGTGCTTGGCTTCTCAGAGAGAAAGAAAACTAGATTTGTACAGAAACAGATTGACAGAAATACCAAAATACATACACACACACCCCTCATCATCTGAACCCATGGGGGCAGAATCTCTGAAACATTTCATTTGCTCCCCCAAGCAACAAACGTAGTGATGCTTGATGTCCCTAGAATACAGTGGTAAGCAGAGGAAGGCCCTTCTCTGATTGTGTTAAGGTTGATATGGAAGATGCTCCTTCAGGTATTTGGCTACCACCATTTTAAAAAAAAAGGAATCAGCAGTGAACAAGACAAGCAATGTAGATCTTTTACAAATGACGTAACATGGCTTTCCTTAAGGAAAAGCAGATGGAATTCTAACTTTTCTGGGCTGAGAATTGAGAACTTTGGTAGTTAAAGGTTAGACTAGATGGCCTCCAGAAATCTTGTCCCCTCTTGCATTTCCTGAATTACATTTTGGTGATATGTTTGTTGCTTTACTCTCTTTTTACCTTTTGTTAGAGGAAGTAGCACACATGGGCTCTTCTCCATGATGCCGACCAGCTTACCTAGACTGGCCACCTGGAAAGGTGGAGGCTAGGGTTCCTGCAGCTTCATAGTTTTACAGAACAGGGAATTTCAGCAGGTATACCTACAGTGTGGATTCCCAGTGTGGCACAGTAGATAGAGTAGGACTCTGGAGAACAGGGTTTGAGTCCCCAATTGTCAATGGAAACTCACTTGGGGAGTGGGACTGGTAAAACCACTCCTTAAATATCTCATTTTCCTTGAAAAGCCCTATTAGGGTTGCTATACGTCAGTTTCAACTTGACAGCACAGAACCCACCCTAAGCTTACCACTGTACAGAGAAGCCATCTTCAGGGACCTATGCATCCATGTTCAGCTTCTTCAATTGTTTTCTTCTGCACTAGGTCTGAATAGCTGCCCAGAGTAGTCAATTGACTAGATGGGCGGGGTATAAATGCAATAAATAAATAAATAAATAAATAGACTTCAGAGAGCAACAAAAATACATTTTCAATTTTTACTTAAATACCGGTTTCTAGAGTACTTGCAGAGTACGAGTCTCGTGGTGCGGTGGTTAAACTTTAGTATTGCAGCCAAGACTCTGCTCTCAACCTAAGTTCAATCCTTACAGATATAGGTAGCTGGCTCAAGGCCTTCCATCCTTCTGAGGTTGGTAAACTGACTACCCAGCTCACTGAGGGGACGCAATGTGTAGCCTGGATAATTTTTAAAAATTGTAAACTGCCCAGAGAGTGCTTTATATACTACGGGATGGTATATAAGCAGCACATTTTGCTTTGTTTTTGCTCCAATTCAACAGCCACGCTCAACATTAAGCTGCTTCATATTGCCAGCATAAAATGCTGAATAAGCTTATAAATATTGCAACGTTCAAATAGGAGGATGTAATAGGATGGTTGTCAATGCTGTCCCAAAACTAGTCAGGTCCCTTTTCTCCTGAGTTATTTTAAGGCAAAGGAAAAACAAAAGCCACCACAAATTGTGAAATCTGTGCCGTCCTTAAAACACATGGCTTGCAGCCAGGAGAGGCAGGATCAAGGAGGTCAATCTTCTTAAATGAAATTGACACAACTTTCACTGCACGCTTGTGGCCTGAGGCAGAGAGATGAGAAACAGCAGATTAAGAAATCCAGAAGAGAAAATTAAATGGAAGATGAATGGTAGGTAAAAGGGAAAGCTGCTTGGAGAGAACAGAAAAGTAAACTATATGGATTTAGCTTCTGACCTTTAAAAAATAATAAAGGATAATAATAGAATTCTTATTATTGTTTACTGTTACGTGCCACCAAGTCAAAACTGACTTACAATGACTCTAATAGGGCTTTCAAGGTAAGGGAGATACTTAACGAGTGGTTTTACCAGCTCCACTGGAATGTTTCATAGAATTCATAGAGTTGGAAGGGGCTTATAAAACCATCAAGTCCAACTCCCTGCTATATACAGGAGTCCAAATCAAAGTCTATTTGGCAGATTGCTGTCTAGCTTTCTCTATAATACTTCCAGTGTTGGAGTGCTCACCACCTCATGAGGTCATTGGTTCCATTGTCGTACTGCTCTAACAGTTGGAAAGTTTTCTGATATTAACCAAAGTCTTGCCTCCTGTAACTAGAGACTGTTATTATATGTCCTGCACTCTGGAATGTTTGAGAATAGATCCTGTCCCTCCTCTGTATGAGTGTCTTTCAAGTATTTGAAAAGTGCTGTCCTATCTCTCCTCAGTCTTCTTTTCTCTAGGCTAAACATAGTCTTTCTTCATAGGGCTTGGTTTTCAATCCCCTGATCATCCTTGTTGCCCTCCTCAGAATTTGTTCCACTTTGTCTGAATCCTTCTTAAAGCGCAGTGTCCAGAACTCGACACAGTACTCAAGGTGGGGACTACTCAGTGCCAAAAAAGAGGGGAACTAGGACTTCATGGGATTTCGAGACTATACATCTGTTAATGTAGCCTAAAATAGCATTGGCCTTTTTTGCAGCTGCATTGCACTGTTGGCTCATTTTCAGTATGCGGTCTACAGTAATTCCAAGATCCTTCTTGCATGTAGTATAACTGAGTGAAATATCTCCCATCTTCTAACTGTCCATTTGGTTTCTTTTCCCTAGGTGTTGAACTTTTCACTTCTCCCTGTTAAATTTCATTCTGTTGCTTACAGCCCAGTGCTCAAGCATATCAAGATATTTCTGAATTTGGTTTCTGTCTTCCAGGATATTAGCTATTCCACCCTCACTTGTTTCATTTGAAATATGATAAGTATGCCTTGCACCACCTCATCCAGGTCAATAAAAATGTTGAAGAGCACCAGGCCCAGGACTGAGCCTTGTGGCACCCCACTTGTTACCTTTCCCAGTTTCAGGAGGAGCCAGTGAGGTTCCATGGCTGACCAGGGATTCAAACCCAGGCCTCCCAAATCCTATTCAGTCACTCTGTCCACTATACCATACTGGGCATCTTCCTTACTGAAGGAGTACCACAGTGGTAAGCTTTGGGTAATGCTGAGGCTGAAATAGGAACAACCCAATTTGCAAGTTGATTTCAGTGTTCTGGGCAATGGGATTTATTTTATTTATATTTATTTATTGAATTTATATCCCGCCCATCTAGTCAATAGACTACTCTGGGCAGATTTGCTTTTCAAAGATAGGAATACGTCTTTACTTTAAGACATTCCTCTTCAACCTTCCAGCCAAGGGTCTGATCCACAGCAAGAACTAAAATGACATACAGAGTATATGTTGTGGTCTCTAGCCATCAGATCTCAAGAGGGTTACCAGAGCAGGTGTTTTACAGGATGAACAGAATCATTCCAGGTGACTGAAAGAGCTTTTCGACAACCATTAGTCACACAAGGGGCAGGAGAAATAAGGGGAGGGGGAAGTAATTTTCTTGCCACCCTGAAATCATGGGATTATGTAATCAGAGCAAGAATAAATCGCTCATTCACACATTCCATCAGGCCACCCCACGATCTAATATACTGTCTCAAACATGACGAACTCCAGAGTGTGAACCTGGAGGGGGATATTTTGGGGAGAAAGGGAGGTGCAATGGGCCACACAGCTAAGTTTCAAAGCAGAGACTTGCAGGGAGACCAGCAAGGTGACAGGGAACGGAAGACATGTCGTACTCTTAGATATAACCAGCTGCAGAGAATCAAAATGAAAGGCACTAGAAAAGCTCAGTTTTGCCTTGTGCACTCGATCCGGGGGGGGGGGGGAGCTCTCCCTTCAACAGAATCATTTATTTTACAAACCAGCACACCATCCTTCCCACAGTCCCCATCTCAACGCTGAATGAAACATCGCTTCTTCCTCTTGTGGTACAGAAGCAAGAAAACACATGGACACAAAATGACATGTATTACTTTCCTGTGGCTATTTCCAAAATCAGCCCCGTTCTCTGAGATATAAGGCAGACCGTTAGATTTTCACGCCAGTGCCCAGATTTCCTCCAAGAAAGAAGAGAGCCAAGAGGAGAACGTCTTTCCGTAAAACACCACGGCAACGTGGAACGACAGCGTCGGCCTGAGCAGCTTTGGGGTTGGCGTGACCAAGATGCCCACAAGACACCCACGGAGGCCGAAAAGGAAAGATATTCACCTACCTTTTCTGCATACTTGAACTTGACGTAAAACCAGCTGGACTTGATCATGGTTGCCAGTTCTTGGGTGATCTCGAAAAAGGAACCAGCAATGTCCCTTTGGGAGATGGTTGCTGTTTTAATCCACGGAACGAGGCTCTTAAGAACAGTGGGTCATTGGAATGAAAAATAAAAGGGGGGGGGGAAGGAGAAGGAAGAAACAGATCTGGAAGACGTTTCTCCTTTCTTTGGCTTAATAGTTCTGCACCCGCTCTTTCCGGCAAGCTCGATTTCGCCTCGGCAGAGCTGCGCTCTGGAATGCCTCCGCCTGTGTTCCTCGGTCGGCTTGGCCGCCTGACAAGAGGCTTCCACAAAGCGACTTCAGCTGCGTTCATCACAAGTGGCACATGTCAGTAAATCCAAGAGGCTGGCTTCAGACCTGGCAGCCACCCAGGACTGTGACCTCCTCCGGCAGAATGAATAATGAATCCCATCGCTTCCCCCTCCAGACACAGATTAACACCTGGCTAAACATTATTCTGACAACATACAGCTGAGTGGATTTTCTTCCTTGGCCCATGCCGAGAGCCCACTGTGGTGGATTTAACCCCTCGCGCTCGCTGGGCCCCACCCTCTCCCTTTAAGCAACAAAGAGAAGAAGGTCTGACACAAAAACCTCTTTCTCCTCACATGGAAGAAAGATTACAGGCCTAAATATAGCTGAGAAACTATAAAGCCTCTTAAGGAAAAAGCAGTGGTCTCTTTCCGAGTTCTGTCCTTGAATCTTTTATATCCCAAAGGCTATTAAGAAAAAGGGCCTGAGCCACAAATGCAACCACAGTCCTGGCTTGGCTTCCAGCACCCTGGCTCACATCTGGCCTTCCAATATGTTCTCTGCTTCAAAATGTTTCTTTTTCATGCTAAGATGTGACAGCCAAAAATGTAATAGATGACCATACATTCAGCAAATGATCCTCCCCCCATCTCTCTTAACAGTTTAACATGGAGTGTTAGAGCTTTTGGTGGTGGTGGTGGGGGGGTTAGTGTGGCATAATGGTTAGAGTGTTGGACTTATACACTGTAGACGTGGATTTAAACTGAACTGGTGGTGACGTTCCCTCCAGCTCCAAAATGTCAAGAAACTGCAGACATTAAAGTGCAGAGTTGGAGCCAGACGTTGCGAGTTCAATTCCCCATTCTCCCTCCTTGACAGGGGCCAGACTCGATGATCCATAGGGTCCCTTCCAGTTTTGTAGCGCTAAGATGATGATGATGAATGTGGATGTGTTATTCAGGCCATAAGAAAAAGGGTACGGCGCATAGTCTCAATGTGCCGCTGTGGGATGAGATGGCTTTCCCACCTGCTCACAGGCTTGCTATATCTTCTGCTTTCCAGTATTCTTTGATGCATTCCAGCTTCACCTTGGAAGTGGTGGTGGTGGTGAGAATTAATCAGGTACATAAAGCAGAACAAACAATTTGCTTCTAAGAGCCGTAAGTAACAGAAAGAATGGGATGTAGACCAACACTGTGTTAGTGCCAGCACAATATAACACACAAAAGTAGCACAATGCTGTACACCATTTTAACTGTTGCAAAGTTTTAAATTCTTGTAAAATTCCTTTTCATGGTAGAAGTTCAGAGATCCGCAGAGGAATACAGCTTTATGTTCCACAGAGTCCATCCTTTTCTCATTAAAAGTCTCAATAACTCACTCTGAGATATTTGTAGAAGAAATAACAAAAACATTTCTTTACTTACAGTTGTTTGAAATTACAGACTTGTTCATGCTGCTTTCTTTACTGCACATATACTTAGCAATCAACTGAACTGATCAATAACAAACAAACAACTGCCTCCAACACAGGAAAGAGAGGGAAAATGCACTCAGCAGAGAGGTGGGGTGAATTCAAAGGCTGGAAGGAACAATTGGTTAGTGCTGGACAAATAATCACCCCAGACCAGAAAAGTCACACAAACTACAGACAGCATGTGAGGTTGCGGATAAAACTTCAACATCAACCTCAGATTAGGGATACAAAAATTCTCCCCAAATTTATTATTCCCAAATGATCTCAGGTAGATTTTTCAGGTTCTTAATTAAACCCTGTGAGAATTTCCAACTGCAGCACAATAAAAAAACAATGAGCACTATTTTTTTAGTGAGGTTTCTGCATTTTGTGCAAAATACTTTGTCTAAAACTGTCTCTTTTTTTCTTTGAGAAATTAAGCATACACACACAGAGGGAGCAAGGACTGGGTGCTTCATCAAAAAAGACTTGAACACACCATCCAGTGCTTCCGCTTTTTGAAAGTTTACACAACAAGGCAGCAACGACCTTCTTTTTCTGCAAATGCAATTACAATTAACATTAAAAACTTTGCTACAAATGTGAAAACTCCCATCAGGAACAACAGGAGATACTCCTGCTCTCTCAGAGGCTATAACTTGTGAAGTTTCTAATTCTAAAGCATAAGAAAGAAAGAAGTGGAGATTTACTTTCCTATTGCAGATTAAGAGCAACACTGTGGCAATTTATTTCCTTTCCTAAGAGAGAAGTTTGTAATCTACAAAACCACAAACAAAAGCTACACTTGAACAAAGGTTCAGACTGAAGTTTATTCTGAAATCAGAGGTAAGCAACATATGACCTGAGAGTTACACAGACCTATTTTCCTTCTCCTGCAGCCCTGGAATTTGGTGACACAGCTCCTGTTAATAAACCCACATCTTTGCTATAAACTGTCCTGTTTTAACTGTGAAGAGGAGTAGTTGAAATGAATTTAGGTTCCAAACCTTCTATGCCTTTGAGGAAGCACCTTAAGAGAAGGTATCTTCTGCCCACTTCGGTTGACAATTTCCAAGCATCAGCTGAGATCTCAGGATATTGCTATGCTATCCTTCTCAAACCAGTGCAGAAGGTTGAGCACTTTTTCAAGCAGGTATTTCAATACGCCAAGACACCTCTTTTCCTGCAAGGATCAGAAACCTTGAATGTCCATTAGATCTTTATCATTCATTGCCATTGAACAATCTTGTTGCTCACAGTGGAAATGAAATGCTGGATAGGGTTGGGAGAGTTTTGGATTTTCTGTGCTACAAATACCATCACTCTCCTATCTGGGAGTTCTGCCCACCTTTCCGGCACCTGATAAACACCTTAACATGATACACCTGGGAGAGAAGGCCTCAACAGGAAGTCTTGGGGTCTTAGCTAGGCCTAGCTCTGCCCAAGCTTCCTGTTCAGCTGGAAAGCTCCCAGCTAGCACTGGAGCAGGAACAGGAAGCTTGGACTGAACCTGGCTTAGTTAAGGCCCAAAGCCTTCTAAATAAGGACTTTTTCTCAGATGTATGATATTTAGGATTTTGTCAGGTGTTGCAAGAGGGCTAGAACTCCAAGAATAGAAAATTATTTATTTGTGATCCAGAAACTCCAAAAATCTGATAGTTAATGCTGGATTAAGTAGGCCTTTGGTCTGTTTTTATGTCAAACAGGAATTATTAGGATTAAATGAGTTTGTGAACAGCGGCTACTGTGTCTGCTAATATCTCTGCTCCATTCTCAATGTGGCGTTTATCTACAGGGCTTTGAGAATAACACCCTTGTTTGTTTCAAGGCTTCCCACATAAGCATTTTCTCTGAAAACTGGCTTATTTTCTTTTCTTAATGCTGCCATTGTTTCCTTCAAAATGTGGCTGCCACACAACAGCCTGACTTCAGTTACCCCAATCACCAGTACTTGTTAAGAGAGAGAGAGTGTGTGTGTGTGTGTTTTGCCAGGCAGGGGGAGTCTGTTATCCTGCACATGGAATGACAGACAAATAAAATATTGCAGGGAAGCCAACCCATCCGATCCAAGATGCTATTGATTGCATTCCTTATCTTGCGTCTTTGACAGCCATGAAGATGAAACCCTACGTTACATTTCACCTTCTCCTTTTTGACCACAATCTGAAATCTTTCCTTAAGGGGCAAAATGCCCTTCAAATGTTTGAAGGTGGAGGAGGAGAATGTTAAACTATCTCAATTCAAAAGACTGAAGAGGAACTGTGGCTGAGTGGTGGAGCACCTGTTTTGCTGGCCCCAGGTTCAATGCCCAGCATCTCAAGTTAGGGCTAGGACAAATTCTGTCTGAAAAGCTGGAGAGAACAAAATTGACAAAGACTGGGCTAGATGGATCAAAAAGTCTGACTCATTATATAGGTGTGCCTTTTGGTGGGGCAGCATTTCTGGAACCAAAAGTGAAAGAGATAAGAGAACGTGGGTAGACCTATTTTCTTGTTCAGGACCATGGATCAAATCTTCCTATTTAAACAAGTCCTTAATTTAGAACTATGGGGACTGGAATCTTTTTTTGTACATCAGTGTTAAAGTATGGGTCTTGAATACATAAGGTAGTCCCAGTTGCCATTGAATCCAGCTAGGGTGTAAAAGAGTGAAACCTTGAGGAGATGCTGCCATTCAATGTTGACAGTACTGAGTGAGATGGGCCAAGGGTCTAAATCAGTATAAAGCAACTTCCTATGTTCCTAAAACTATGTGCCTCAGTTGCAAAGTACAACTATACTTCCATTAAGAATACTGGAAGAACCGTGTAGGATCATGCCACCAAAGATCAAGCTAGTCAGCCATCACCTTACATGTGCTTATTAACAAACAACTTTGATGTTGATCCTCAGCAAATGGTACTCTGAGTTACTGCTGCTGGACGTAGACTTTCATTCATTCATGACTTTCATTGCCATTGACAACAAAGCTGTGATTAAATAGTCTCTAGAAACTACCCTATTTGTGAACAGAGGAATTGAAAGCAACTCCTCTCCATTCGAGGAGTTTCCTTTTTGTTTCTGAATACCTAGGGTGGAGCTAGGTATGCTAAGCCACAAAGTTTCCCAAGCTAGGTCTTTTTTCCAGGTCAACCACATTTAGGTGTTTCCAAGTGTGGGTATCTCAGGTGGAACTCTCAGAATGGAGAATTATGGGGCTTGTGGTCCAAAAATCTCATGCTTGAAATCCATAACCTAACCTGTGCTAAATCTTTCCTTTTAAAAACTGTTTTAAAATGCCCAGTAAAGGCGAAAGCACCACCTTCTGAGCTATCCCATCCTATTGTCACATGGCTCTTACTATCAAGAAATTCTTCCCAATGTCTGGTTGAAGTCTTCTTTCCTATGGTTTGAATCCAATTCCAGCCTCTTCTGTGTGTGGTCTAAACACCATTAAACCATCCTGGGCTGGTCACCATGACATATTTTGCAACACAGAAATATCAAAAGTACAGTTTAAAACAGCCAAGTGTTTAGCCTTGAAGCTTTCCAAGCAGCTGGGGCAAGAAAGCAAAATACAACAAGAAATGAGAATTTCATAATCTCCAACATTCACCCTGCCCAATATTTTTATCACATCCTTTTACTAATTGTCAGATCAGTTCAGTAGACAAAGAACAGTACATGATCTCACGTCTGTCTCTGCTTCATTGCTAACTGGAAAATGGAACTGGAATTATAGCGCGATTAGGAGAGAAGAAAACCATATGCCCTTATTAAATCCCCTTAAAGCAGCTACAATGCTTTCCAGAGAATAATGAGGTTTATTAAGAGAACTGTGTGGGCTCTACTTAATGTTATGGATTAAATCTGCCAGGATCGATTCATTGGAAGAAGGTTCAGCAAACACAAAAACCTCTGGCTGTGATCCCAGATTCAATTCTACCTTTTTCTGTGTTATTCAGCTCAGCAGATTTCAAAGCAGCCCCATGCTGAAGGACATAGGTAATATTTTCTGTACTACAAATTATATCAGTTTGATACTACCTGTACTGTCATAGTTCCATCCCCTAGGATTCCATGGGGTGGAGTTTTGGTGAGGAGTTTACAATTCAAATTCTGTACTATAGCGCTATAGCACACTCCCCTGAACTACAACATTAGAATTCTCTAGGGAAGAATTCTGTAAATAAGTACCATTCAGGATGTGCACTCCATTTAAAATGAAGCTTTAAAAATGGAATAGATGAGCCCTGATTTTTCATTTGTTGTCATGAGAGAGAGAGAGAGAGAGAGCGCAAGAATTGAAATGAATGAAAATTGAGAGCATTTGGTTTATTTTGAAGGAGAGTCATGGCAACTGGACTTCTTTCTTATTAGGCTGAAATGTTTCACTACTCATCTAAGTAGCTTCTTTGGTCTGAGGAGAGTTGGTACCAATGACTCCAGTTGCCATGACTCAACTTCCAGATAACCTCACCTGGATGACTGAGAATCTTCACAGATATATTTCACATAAATGTTCTAAGGTGAAGGAAATAGATAACGTTTGGATAGACGTCCCTGCAAATCTAATTTTAGATCAAAAATATTTGTCAATAAAGCCTTGTTTGCAAGTACAATATCTAAAAGATAGAATTGTTGTCATCTTTTACTAAAGCAGTCTTGAGAACCTAATGTCCTCCATGTTTGTTGGACTACGTCTTTCATTACACAGCTACATTATACTCCACAACTCAGGGTTGGACCACATGAGGCCTAGCCACCCCCCATCACCCCATACCCTCCCAAAATGGTATATTTCATTTTGGAAAAAAGTGGGTCAGAAAAACCCTCCTGTGCACTCTGGGTCAGCAATAGGCCAATTTTGGCATAATTTGAAGGCCCACCAACACCTCTGGGACTTCTGCACACTCCATTAAATAATTAACAAGGTTTTTTTCTTCAGTTACAATTTTTTTTCACATCAATTTTTGTTTATTTGTGGCTGCAGACCTGCAGGATCCAGAAATAGGCGTGTGATTTTTCTTAGACTTCTCAATTTTGCTTACCCCTGCTATAACCAACAAATGCATCTTTTCATATGCTATTCTACAATACCTCCATTCACTTCTTCCTCTAGCAAGCAGAAACCTAGCCTTTTGCTTTCAAATCTATAGGAATAAACGGGACTTTTACAGATATTTAATAAATGGAGCTATTACAGATATGTGGAATGATCAAATTTGGATTCTGATATATGTGGAATTATCCAAATATAGCATTATTCAGTGAATTCTGAATATTTCCAAATCCCTACTTTGGATGCGTTTGTCACTTTTTAGCTGTTTCTATTCATTTGGTTAATAATCCCAGTTTTAATTAATGTTTTAAAAGTTAGTGGTTTGCAAGTCTCCTCACTCGCAATCGGACAGCTCAGCAAAGCATCGGATACAAAAAGGTTCACGACACTCCAAAGTACTTAAACTCAATGAAGCCAAAACATGCAGGGAGGAGGAATGGTCTAAACCTTCTCCAGCACAATGAACAAAAAGGCTCTCTTCTGTCCTCAGGTGACCCAGATGCCATGAAGGCATAAATCACTAGGGCGGTTGTCGAATTCTGTTTTGCATAAGAGCAAATGGAGGAGGGGACTTTATCCTCCCAGCATTGGCAATACGTAGACCAGGATGGGGGCCTTTTAGATTCGATTCCCTAATATAATATGTTGGGGGCTTTACGAGAGCAGTGGGGGAGACCCAAAAGCAGTGCATCCAGAGTCAAAACTGAATAGGGCCAGACCTCTTCTCTTCTACCAAGGTTGTTTTATTCAGACGGCTGACGAGGCTGAAGCCTAGGGGCACTGGAGGGACTAAGGGCCGGTCAGGTTTTTATTGCTGAGGAGCCCTAGGGTTAAAAGCACTTTGCACTCTGCACCGTAGCAGCACGTGTACGTATATATTTATCCATATATATACCTTCATTAAGAATTCTACTCATGCAATAAAAATATTTTTAAAATTCTGAATAGAATTCTTCAGCAGACTCTTAAAATGGATATAAGGCTATGTACTGCTGTTTAGAATCTCCCGTAGCAGGGTCAGGCTGTCAGTTGTAGTGGGTCGAAAGACTGATGTGCCAGAGGGGGTCCATAAATACCTGAAAACCTAGGGGCCCAGCCATGAGTCAATATGGCCCTGTTGGCCACACCCTTCTGTCTTCTTCCACTCCCTGCATGGCCAGTGGGCTAGCAGAAGAAGGAGATTTTGCTCTTGTTAGAGGTCATAAGATCCTAAGAAGAGCCCTGCTGGATCAGGACAAGGGCCCCTCTAGTCCAGCTTCCTGTCTCTCACCGTGGCCCCACCAGATGCCTCTGGGAGCACACAGGACCACTAGAGACCTGACTCCTGATCCCCCTCCCCTGCATCTGGCATTTTGAGGTACCTTTCCTTGAAGCCTGGAGGTTGTACATCCCCATCATGGCTTGTAACCTGCGATGGACTTTTCCTCCAGGAATCTGTCCAATCCCCTTTTCAAGGCTTCTAGGCCAGATGCCATCACCACATCCTGTGGCAAGGAGTTCCACAGACTAACATCACACTGGGTCAAGAAATATTTTCTTTTGTCTGTTTTCACTCTCCCAACACTCGGTTTGAATGGATGTCCCCTGGTCTGAAGTGAGTGCTTGCAGAAGGCTTTGCAACTCAGGCTGAGCCAAAAATGAACTTGTCCCAAGGACCACATGCATCCTTAGAGCTGCAAAGTTGCCCATCTCTGATTTAGATTGTCGATCAAAAGCCATGAGCTGATGGAGAACATAGCCGCTTGCTATTCCTGCCATGGAGGTTCAGGAACTTGGCCTTAGGTTGAATAACAACACCACCAACAATATATTGTACACCTCTAAGACCTTCAGGTTTAATTCAGTGTGAGCTGCTGTGGATTATGAATTCATTTCTTCAGACACATGGTGTAGAGTATTTAGGTCACAGGTTTATATACTTCTCTGTGTACACCGTGCATAGAAAGCTATGGCCCAGATATTTTTCTTTTCAAGCTGAAAGAAACGAGAACCACTCTCTGAAACCTGGGATCACATCAGAGACCACAAGAGCTCTGTGAACCATCCTTAACCAAAGGCAGATCCAGTTTGGTCCTATGTGAGAAATGATGGGGCCAGTTCCATTTAAACTCTCAGGGAGCTCTTGCGGGCAAAAAGAAGAAGTTGTTTGAAAAGAAAGAAGGGGGACACACACCAGACAGTTTCTTTTTGAAAGCAATGTGTTCCCATTTCTTATTACAGTCCATAGAAATCAATTCAGTGCTGCCACTCAGTCTGATATTTAAAAGTAACTGGTTTGCTTTCTTGTGCTGCTGGTTGTTTTTTTGTTACCTTTCATTGCTTTAAAAAAACACCTTCCTCCAGACTAAACATTTGTACTCAAGTATGTGCAAAACACACCCTGATGGGTGCTACTTTTGTGGGGAAACAATTTTGGATTGATAAAAGAATGGGATACTTTTGTTTCAAAATGCTGCTCTTGTGCCTTCAAAAATATGAAACACACCACCAGGAAGTCACTTTAAAAGTAACTGAAAAAGATTACATACAACATCAAGAGCATAACCTGGTTCCTGCTTTTTTGTACTGTAACTTTTCATAATACCCTTGTTACCAAGGCAAGGTAACTATGCGGCCTGTAATTGATTACTTCCAAGCTTTTACACACAAACACGCATGCCAGGGCCACTGCATTAGAGGGACGGCATTTCTAATGCCTTGAGCGTAGCCAAAAGACCGAGCGCTGCCTTCCCGGCATCCCCCGTCACACCGCTTTAATTATTGATGCAGACAGTCTAAGCAATGTGTAAGCCATATGCATAATGCATACTCGGAAAATCCACATAAATCCACATGGTATTACAGAGTAAACTACAGGCTGATCCCAGAGCCCTGTCTTAAGAAGTGGGTAAGCTGTATCCATGTACTCAGGGGGGAAAAAAATCTGTTTGACAAACGGAAAGATTAGATTACTCTTAATAATCCACAGCCTTGCCGCTTGGAATTTTTCTTTCCCACTCTTCCTTTAAAAAATCCCTCACTGCCACAGAAGGGTGAGATACCGACACTCGGCTGGAGTCAGGTCTATCTCATGCCAAGGGCAATCAATTAATGCAGGGCATGGATCCCTGGCTAAACATGAACTTGATCAAAACACACCCCTGTGGGGGATAATTCTATGGGAAAGCAGTTTAAGGAGGAGAAGGTTTCAGGCACAAAAAAGTTTATAGAAGAGCTGGTGCTTAATCCTTCCTCTGCTTGGTGCTCTTCTGTTATAGGCAAATAAATCTATTTCTACTCCATATAAGTTTTTTCCAGTATTCAGTCATAAGTATATTCTGTCTAATTTCCACATCCATTCATATATTTTTTTAAAAAACCATTGAAAATGTTTCACATAGTTTCACTATGCACCTTTTCTTTCGACATACAGCTCTCCTAATACATGGGAATATTTCTAAGTGGGTAGTTTATAGGGAGGTCAAAATCTGTGGCTCCTGAACCTAAGGTAGGACTAGCTTTGGAGGAAACTAGTCTGATTCTGGTACGTGTTTTCTGTGAGGAAATATGAGCAGAATCCCATCCACTCATGGGGAAACACCATGCAGTAGCTGGACACCTCTTTTTATGACACAAGAGTAACCTCATCCAAAGCTTGGAACACAACTTTTTAAAGTAACTTCTTAAGTTACTCACTGCTCTGAGCCAGCAAGAGATCATTACAATTAACATTACCTCCATCTACAATAAAACGTATTCCAATTCCTTGTTGTTAACTCATTACCCTTCTTTGTTACTGGATCCGCCATGTGAAAATACATAAACATACTGGTTCCTTCAAGTGGCCATTTTTGTTGCATAAAATACTGTAACAAACACATTAAAAAGCAAGTGCTTTCTTCACAATGTCTTCAAATACAGACCCCGTCCTTCCCCCAATACACAATCCAGTTGCAGGCAGGAAATAATTTGACGTCGAACATATCAAGGACCAGGCTGGCTGAAATTCTTTGTATCAGCGCTCTTATAAGTATTAATTCAGTGGACAAGTGGAATTATCATAGAAATCTACCCACAAACTAGTGTTTTCATAAGTATATTCAACAGGTCTGGACACCACACTTTAAGAAGGATGCCAACAAACTGGAGAAAGTTCAGAGGAAGGCAACAAGGATGATCAAGGGACTGGAAACCAAGACCGATGAGGAAAGACCAAAAGAACTGGGCACGCTTAACCTTTAGAAAATAAAACTGATGGGAGATATGATAGCACTTTTCAAATACATGAAAGGTAGTCCCACAGAGGAGGGGCAGGATCTGTTCTTGATCATCCCAGAGTGCAGGACATGTAATAACAGGCTCAAGATACAGAAAGCAAGATTTAGGTCGAATATCAGGGAAGAAGTCTTAACTGTTAGAGTAGTAGGACAATGGAAGCAGTGACCTCAGGAGGTGTTGAGCGCTGCAAAGCTAGAGGCATTCAAAAGAAAACTGAACTACCATTGGTCAGATCTGCTTTGACTTGGATTTCTGCACTGAGCCGAGGGTTGAACCAGATCGCATTACAACTCAGTTATTCTATGATTCTGTGACCATTAAGCATTAAAACTGTATCTATGTTATTTGGAAGAACTGCTGGAGTTCCTTCTAAAGCAGTGGTTCCCAACTTTGAGTAACCCAAGTGTTCTTGGACTGCAATTCCCAGAAGCCTTCACCAACAGCTGTGGTGGCTGGGGTTTCTGGGATCTACAGTTCAAGAACACCTGGGTTACTCGAGGTGAGTAACCACTGTTCTAAAGGAAGCTTCCATGTTCTGATGCAATATGTTTCTGAAAATGTTTTTCATTTCATTTATTTCATTAAATTCATATACTGCCCCATTAGTACAGGACACTATTCTGGGCGGTTTGGAGTAAAATAAAATACAATCCTGACACAATAGGGTTATAAATAAAACCGAGAGACTATAAAACATACAAGATAATACATACCTAGTGGCAAGTGACAGATTCTGGAGACTGCTATGATTATTACGGGTGTATCATTCAGGATTCTCCAAGAGTAGGAATTCATAGAGTCATAGAATCGTAGAAAAGTGAAGTTGGAAGGGGGCCTACAAGGCCATCAAGTCCAACCCCCTGCTCAATGCAGGAATACAATCAAAGCATATCTGCCAGGTGATTATCTAAGTTTTTCTTGAATACCTCCAGTGTTGGAGCACTCACCAACTCCCAAGGTAACTGGTTCCACTGGTTCTGGGAGTTCCAGCCCACAGATCCTACACCTACATTATCTTTAATGTGGGAGAATCATTTTGCAATCTGGAGGAGGGGCTGCTGGGAGCTGACCCTGTGTCAAAGCCCCTAAAGGCTTCCCATGGTCAAAAGGGACTTCCAGAGAGCCTCAGAACCTGAAGAGGGGGATAGGAAGATTTTAATTTAATTAAATCAAAGATTTTGTTGCCGGATGACGACATTGGCTTGTACAGCATAAATTCACACCAACAGGATTTCAGCCACTGCGTCTCCCTCTCTCACTTCAGTGCATTTTCTTTAGGAGCACAATAAAGATATGAGCAGGGACGTGGTGGCACTGCGGGTTAAACCGCAAAGTCTCTGGGCTGCAAGGTTGAAAGATCAGCAGTTCGAATCCACACAACGGAGTGAGCTCCCGTCGCTTGTCCCAGCTCCTGCCAACCTAGCAGTTCGAAAGCATGTTAAAATGCGAGTCGATAAATAGGTACCACCACAGTGGGAAGGTCACGGCGTTCCGTGTCTAGTCGCACTGGCCACGTGACCACGGAAACTGTCTTCGGACAAACGCTGGCTCTATGGCTTGGAAACGGGGATGAGCACCGCCCCCTAGAATCGGACACAACTGGACAAATTGTCAAGGGGAACCTTTACCTTTACCTAACCATATGAGCATTCAGTACCGATAATAAAACAGTAGTGGCAATTAAACTTCTTTGACGACAGAACTGGAAAATGGATTTCTTTCTTGAGAAAGGCAATTCCACAAAAGCAGGGCCACCACAGCAAAAGCCCAGCCGTTCACTAGCCTGATGGGTCTAACAGTGAACGTTTTTGCATTATTACATGGAATGATCCACAATGGCTGTGTAAGGTGCACATCTTCTTGTCCCCAGTGATACAGCACGTCTCACAAATCAAGGCAGTCCACTGAGAAAATGTGCAAAAGAGAGCCAAACGATTAGCACTTTATTTTTGGACAGCAAGAGCATTCACAGAAAAGAAGCCCAGCGTTTCCATGAAAAACACGCATTTTGCATTTAAAACCTCGTATTTTGCATACAACATGCATTTTTGCATAGCAAGCACCCCCATAATGTTTTCACCAAAAAGGGCCAACCTGTGAAAAACACACAAAAACCATTACCATCTTGCCCAGTGGGGAAGAAAACATTTTGGAATTTCCCCCCTTCTTGCCTGTAAGAGCAAAAGGCGGAAAGATTTACATCTCTGGCTCAAACTAAGGGCCAGGTGGCCTTCAAAAGTTCTCAGAACCCAAGGCTACTTTTCAGCAATGGCCAGTAGAATATGATCGCTCTGTTTTAGGTCATAGCCTGTTTCTAATCTTCCACTCAGCCACCAGTACACAAAACAGAAACCTCCAGACAAACACACCCCTCACTTCCTTCAAACTGCGTTTAGTGGTTTCTTTAATCTTTTAAGCTCCCGAGTCTAATCTAGCAGCTGCCATCAGAACTACTTATGTAAAATGGAGAGGCAAAGATGAGAAGGTTCGGCTGAAGGATGCCAAGTGTGTGAGTAGAGGCTAAGTTGTGGGCGAGCACAATGCGGGTGGCTCTAGAAGGGGTGCTCATAAGGGGTTTGAACTCTTGCTTGTCTTAGCTTTACGTGTGAGGACAAGAGATGGGGAAATTTTTTCTCCTCACTTGCAAGAAAGCAAGACATCTTCTCTTACTACGTCTGCCCAAATTATTTTCCTGCAATCACAGGATTATACTAGCTACTGAGTTGTTGCATGGACTTTTCAAGGATAAGTAACTTTTTTTTGAAAACTGGTGACATCATGAAGTTTAGCCTGGATGCCTAAGGATGATGGCAATTTCCATGCTTCCCAGGGTGGCCATGTGTGTGCTTTTAGAACACATAGTCCTCTTTCGGCAGAACTTCTCTGTTTGAAGAGTTCTGCAGCTTACATTCAGTACGAAGCTAAACAGCGGTACACAGTGTTGTGTAGTGGATAAAGTGATAGACTAGGACTCAGAAGACCTAGGTTCAATTTCCCATTTGGCCATGGAAACTCACTGGGGGTGTAAACCACTCCTTAAATACCTCACTTATGTGGAAAGTTCTGTTAGGGTCGCTATAAGTTGGTTAGATATACCACCACAGAGTAACAGCTCTTCAAACAGGTATCCTGAGAACTGAAATCCAGAAACAGCTGGAGGATCAGATGTTAACAGCCGCTGGTGACCTCCTTCTAACTGAGAGCACAAGATGATCTTTCTCTCTCTCTAAGGATCAGCCTCAGAGGGAGGACACTGGAAGATGGAGAATAAAAATATAAACGTGCACGAACTAGCTCAGTTCTACAACAGCATCCTATAATGCAACACAGCGCATATTAAGAGTCTGTGCAACAAGGAGGCAGGTGTTCTAATTTTCTGCAACTACACATAAATCATTATTGACATCTGCTTTGAAATGGGGACAGAGTAAGGGCAACGAACAGGGATTTGGCCTACGTTCCTTTCAATTCTACAATCCTAAAGTTTTAGCACGATGATCCATCTAGCCCAGACTGGCATCAGTGTCAATGAAAAGTATTGGTCACAGTTACTTCCTAACTTTGCCATACTATTTTTTAAAAAACTGGAGGGTCCAGGGATTGGATCAGCAGATTTCTGCATGCCAACATGACATACTTCACCCAGAGCTTGGAAAAATCACTGTATGCCATCAAGTCGATTCTGGCTTATGGTGACCTTTTTTCAGGGTTTTCTTGGTAGAGAGTACTCAGAAGTGGTTGACCATTCCCTTCTTCTGGGGGCATCCTGGGACTATGCAGTTTGCCCAAGGCCACACAGGCTGACTCTTCTGGGATGAGCAGTGGGGAATCAAACTCCCAACCTCTGGCTCCACAGCCAGAGACCTTACTCACTGAGCTATCCAGCCAGCTGGAAAACCACTGGGGAGCAGGGGTGGACTATAACTTGACTTGGCTGGGAGGCATGCTAGCACGGGGATTCTGGAAGCTGAGATCAAAACCAGCAAACATCTTAAACTCAGGCATCCCTCCAAATTAAGATTCATTTTCTGATGTAGCAACTCTTTTTCTGATGGAGCAACTCTTTTCAGTGGATCTGTAAGCAATACTCAGATTCAAATCACAGAATGCGAGGCAATTAAATAGCACGTCAAGTCTCTTTGACATTGTGTTGACAATACATGCAGTAAATAACAATACCTGTCGGAACTATAACTAGCAATTTTGGCACCTGGGGAAATTGTCAACCTCTGCCATTTGCTCCAGACTGATGTATGAGAATGAGACCACCCCCCCTCCAGGAAAAAGAAGAATAATGTGATCTCTCCCCTGCCCCTGAAGAAAACCAAGAAAGAGAAAGCAAAGGACTTTCATCAGTAGAAGCACTTCGTGTGCCCTCTATATTTCCATGCCCTGGAGCACAGGCCCAGTGGCTCTGCTCAAGTTACATCACTATCACCCATTTTATGCACACAGGATGCCACTTCTCTTGGGTGGGGATCCCCAGAGACATCACTGATTGATCTTGAGAAAAGAAGACTGGGGGGAGATATTACAGCACTTTTCAAATACTTGAAAGGTAGTTATACAGAAGGTGAACAGGATCTGTTCTTGATCATCCCAGAGTGCAGGATACGTAACAATGGGCTCAAGTTACAGGAAGCCAGATTTAGGCTGAATATCAGGAAAAACTTCTTAACTGTTAGAGCAGTACAACAGTGGAACCAGTTACCGTGGGAGGTGGTGAGTGCACCAACTTTGGAGGAATTCAAGAGAAAACTGGACAACCACCTGTCAGATCTGCTTTGATCTGGACTCCTGCCTTGAGGTAGGGGGCTGGACTTGATGGCTTTCTAGGCCCCTTCCAACTCCTTGATTCTATGATTCTGTGATTTACATGTATAATAAGATACTAACCAAAAGCTAGACGTTCAGATACTGCGTGTCATATCACAAAGCGAGAAGCACCCCTGTGCTTGGGAGCACCAAACGCAGCAAAGCACTGCTGGAGGAGGCTCATGTCCGTGAGCTGAATATACAGAATTTCTCATCCTCATCCTTTTGATGAGGACTGAAGAATTCTACAGTAAATTGTCCCACAGATAGCTGTAGCATTTGATACGATTGAGAAGACTTCCCCCGTTCCTTTTCCAATTCCTTCATCCTCTCAGCTGAATTGGGAGAACCCCTAAAATTAATTCCATAATTACATCATGGACAATTTGCTACAGCTTTAGTTCCTTTGTAAGCATGATCATTGCCATGACATTGCCAATTAATTAATTAATTAAAAATAATGAAAAATTAAATATCTAAAAATGTTTTTGTGATTTGCATTGTCATTACAGCTGTTAAGGTTGATGTAACATTAGAATATTTATGACAAGTATCTGAGAATTTGGCTTATATGATGAAACCCACCAACACCAGGAACATAATTTTTCACCTATGTCATTATTTCAGGCAAGCATTTAAAAAATAAAATCCAACTGGGTGAGATTACAAATAATTTTGTGCATTTTTCACACTTTCTTGATATGGGCACTCTTTCGGCGAAACATATGTAGAAACCTTTTATTTTGTGTAAACAATGTTGTGCTTTGCACACAATACAGGTTTTTAGTGCAAAATATGAGCTGCCGTGGCTTTCTTTGCACAGTACTCACACATTTTTTTGTTTTTGCTAATGCTATCACTGATGAAAAAAGATGCTGGTTTCGCAGCAGCTGACAATTTATTTAATTGGAATATGAGATAATTTGTGAATGTTTTTGACCAACACTGAGTGAAGATTTTATCATCTGTCACTGAATGTCTTATAACCATGTTCAGCCTGGTCCTTAAGAGAAAACAGTATCTCCATACTATTGCTAAAGGTTGTCCCGTTTAACCAAGAAGTAATCCACCATTACCCATGATCCACAAGAAGTCAGAGAGAGAGAGAGAGAGAGAGAGAAATAAGGTTGCCAGCAGCTGTTGCTGCAGCTCCAAATTAAAGGAGGCTGCTTTAATGAAATTACACTCCACAAGGGCTGTATTTAAAAATAAACCACAGATTTGCTTTGATTTACAAAAGGCCCCGAGGCAATGGTGGAAGGGTGGGAAGCGTCTGTCGGCATTTGGCAGATGGGCAAAGCATTTTTGGAGGTTAAGTGGAAAAGCCAAAGTAGAGTTCGTAGGTCCTCGACAGAAAAAGGATAGATATCAAAGTGATATCATACCATCCTGTGTGCTCGTTAAGATCAGAAGGAGAGGACATTCTCCCTGCCCCAACTAAGGTCAATGTGTGGTTCGATCGGATGAAAGAGCAGGTTCTCGGCAGTTGCATCCCAATGATGGAACACATTGTATGTCGAGTAAAATGGGTCCCTTTTCCTTGCTTGCTCAGTCCCATGTATTTGGGAATCCCCTTAAGGAACACGGGAGTGCACCTACTGGCAAGGCTCAGAACTGGAGCCACAGATCTAGCTTCATTCCTGGGGGTGGGCAGGCAGGGGAACTGTGTGCCCACTTCCTGTCACCCAAGGGTCCTTTCCCATGGGTTCTGGGATGGTTTGGTTCCCCAGGGTCACACCCAATGGCTTAGATCTTTGCTCAGTGCTTTCCCAGGGGTAATTTAGCCGTAACCAACTAAAAAAAATGTGTGCTGCTTACATACCACTGCATAGGGCTTAAAGCACTCTCTGGGTGGTTTACAATTTTTTAATTATATAGACTACACATTCCTCCCCCCCCCCCCCCCCCCCCGGTCCCAGCTAGCTGGGTACTCAGACAGACAAAATCTTTCTCGTGAAATCAGTTTTAAGATATTGGGTTTCAGAAATCCAAGTTATACACCTACAAAGGGGGTCCCCCCCCCGAAAAGTGTCATTTAGCAGCTGGCCTGGGGAAACCCAATCTTCACCAAACTGGGAGGTATTGTAGAGGGGAGTCGTGGAAAGCTTCTCTGATATTTTGGTGTCTCTAGGTGCCTGGGGAGAGTTTTCCTGGAGGGGGCTTCTTTGTGGGTGTATAACTCAAACGTCCAAAACCCAAACTTCACCAAACTTGGAGAGATTGTACAGGAGAGTCAGAGGAAGCTTCCCTGCAATGTTGGTGTCTCTAGGTGCCTGGGGTGTGTGTTTTATAACCTAACAAATCAACAAATCAAAAATAACTAAAATTCATTGATTTGTATTTGTCGGGGGCATCGATTCATATGAATATGAACTGACAAATTAACAATTTTTTTATACATTTTACAATTTGTTTTTCATTTATGCCCATCTCTAGCAGTAAAATGTGGCAGAGATCACAAAGAGTATATGGCTGTTATTTGCTCATCAGAGGTTTCGAAATCTACAGGAGCCCCTCTAGCCCTACAGCTGAAATCATGTTGTTTAGTATGATAAGTCACAATCAGAAGAGGTGCATTGGAACTTACGGAAGAGTTGACTCACCAAATGTCCACTGATTCAGTGGGCCGACTATAGCTATGACATACTATGCTAAACAAGAAGCTTTCCACCTATGATTCTAAACTTGTATGTTCAAATATTCAGACAGGCATGCTCAGAGACACCTTACTTCTGATCAACAGATGTTGGGAAAGATCAAAAGCATGAGGCTAATTACAGAGCTTGGAAAGATTATTTTGTTACCAGTAATGCTGGCTGGGGGATTCTGGGAGATGTCATTGAAAAAGGCAGGTTCTGGTTATTTCTATTGTGATTCCCAGTGTGGTGTAGTGGATAGAGTGATGGAATAGGACTTTGGGCAACAGGGTTTGAATCCCCACTTGCCCATGGAAACTCACTGGGGGAGCAGAACTGGGAAAACCACTCCTTAAATCTCTCACTTACTTTAAACACCCTATTAGGGTTGCTATAAGTTGGTTCCGACTTGATGGCATGGAACACAGGCACTGTTATTTCTATTCAAATTCTGCTTTTGATCTTCCCTGGGTCATCTGGGTGGCCACAGCTGTGGACAAAATGTTCAGCTAGATAGATCTGCCCATCTGCTCCAACAAGGCTATTCCTATGTACTTTAAAGATGATATATCTTCACACAGACTGGTAACACGTGGAAGTGAATGGTAGGAAAGGTGTATTTTCCAGAAAGCGACTGCTCCATCCTGCACACTCTACCCGTGAAATATACAGTTGCTCTGTTTAAGATCCCACAGGATGTTTGGCTCCTGAAAGGTTTTCTTGAAGCTGCAAATCATTCCAGAAATGGGAGGAGAAAGCCGTATCTAAACAAGGCAATATGTACCCAGGCTTCATTTTGGTGAAAACTTCACAATGCAAGCCTGCAGGGCAAGGCCTGGTGCAGAAACCCGCCAACTATAATAAGGATGAAAGGGATGAAGGAGGAAGGCAAGAATGTCAGAGCTGGCAGCACTCAATCAACTAAATGAATAAAGTATGTTTCAGCTCAAGGAACTTTGAAGAAGGTCTTGCTTGCATTAGGCCACAGAGGTCTGCAGGAAAGCCAGTGAGGTGCTCATGTAAACCCAAACTCTCTCTACATAACCAGGGATAGCCTCAGTGCTCTGATTTCTAATAAACTGTTGACCCAACTTGATTTACTGTTTTCAGACAAGACAGGAAGCTGTTTCCTCCTGAGTCAGCCTTTGGTCCATTTAGCCCAGTTATCACCAACTCTGACTGGGTCCAGGGTTTCAGGCAGAATTATTTCCTAGACTTACCTGGAGAGTCATCCCATTGGACTCATCCTACTGGATTACTGGACCTTCGAGCCCCTGAACCAGCTAAGGTGATCCAGAACTGGTGCCAACTGCCAGAGCAGCTTGGCTTGAATGTATTCCTAAAAGACCCTTCCATGGTGTTGCCCCTGTGCTCTGGAGCTCACCTCCTGAGTCCTAGCAAAGTATAACATCCCTGCAGAGATTCGGTTTTCATTAAAACAACAACAAAAAACAACAACAGTGAAACAGAACTGCAAAATATGTGGGGAAAAGAACAATGAAAAACAAACAAAAAAACCTCCCACAAAGATAATGGATTTGAGCAAGATGTAAACTTGTTTCCAGTCTACATTCCAAGCCTCCACCTAGTTAACTATTAATATAAGTTCTTCTTTTTGATAAGTCCAAGGTAAGGCCAAAGTTACTACTCAGGTAAAGGTTCCCCTTGACATTTAGTCCAGTCGTGTCCAACTTTAGGGCGCGGTGCTCATCCCCGTTTCCAAGCCGTAGAGCCAGCGTTTGTCCGTAGACAGTTTCCGTGGTCACGTGGCCAGCGCGACTAGACACGGAACGCCATTACCTTCCCACCGTGGTGGTGCCTATTTATCTACTCGCATTTACATGCTTTCGAACTGCTAAGTTGACGGGAGCTCACTCCGTCGAGTGGATTCGATCTTACGACTGCTGGTCTTCTGACCTTGCAGCACAGAGGCTTCTGCGGTTTAACCCGCAGCGCCACCACTACTCAGAACTACTTCTTAATTTGGTATATTATTAGGTGTAGGTTTAGCCCTAAATTCTTGTAAATTTCCCAAGGGGTTAGATGGATTGGGCTAGTGTATCGTTCTTATCAAGAAATACTAGAAATAATCTGAAACAGAAAGAAAGAAATAATAATAATAAAACACATGGGAATCATACCAGTAACATCCAACAAAAAGGAATGTATTTTTTCCTAAATCTTCCAGAAACCGTTGTTGTTTTCCAAGACAAGACAAGAATATACTATGAGTGAATGCCTGTAAATTGAGACTAAAGTGCAGAAGTTATTTAAAGCCTTTAATTCTTAAGATCAAAACATTTCTCTGCTTTAATGAGGGAAGTGTTGCAAGCTGCAAAAGACCAGACATAAATACACTTAATTATGAATGATCAAGTCCTCACAATTAGCATTTGAGGGCAGAAAGAACAGGGAAAATGTTTAAACATTTGTTGTCTCATACAAAAACAAAACACAAAAACTATTTCAGACACTTTAAAGATTAAAGTAATTAAGTATTTTTATTATGGTCAATAGACCAGAATTAATTTTAAGACTAAAATCCACTGCATATATTTCGAAAGGTATTTCAGAGAAATAATTACAAATTTCACACACACACACACACACACACACACACACACACACCACAGGTGTACACACAAAAATGTTGTACTTTGGAATAATTGTTCAAAACTGCCTGCTAATTTTGAAGCACACAGCTGGTACTTTTTACGTAAGTTGAATCACAGGGCATATTATTAAAGCATCCTTTGAAAGATGCAATAACTGTTCAATAGAATCTTGCTAATATTTATTTAGATTGAAAATGCCCAAATATACTACTCCTTTACAGATCCCTTTTCCCATGCCTCTTCTAGAAGAAACCTGGTCAGACAACGACCCAAGGTTTGTAAGGACAGATGACTCAGAGAGACAGGTCAGTGCTGATGATGATCTGGGACCTTCAGAAAGGGTTACGGAATCCCCTCCTGCACAGGCAGGAGTCTGGAGCTCCTTCCAAGAGAGATGGGACATCCTCCCAGGCAAAAAAAAGAGGACACACCACCACGCGTGGTGCTTGGATGGAGGAGAGGACTTCTTTTCAACAAATTGTTTTCTTGTGAAGAGGGAGAGACCTGATGGAAATCCTGCAGCTGAGTGGGGTGGGGACAGAGATTTGCTCAGATACAAGAAGCCCGAAGGAATAACGGGGAACACTGTTTGGCTGTATCTGGAACACTGACTTCCTGCCTCTTGAACCTCCTGCCTGCTTTGCTCGCTTATGATCTGTCTTTCATTATGCTTGTGACTTGCTGGTTTCTGGCAGGTCTCTTGGTGATGAGACCTTGGTGCTCCCTTTGACCAACCTCCTAGTGAACCTGTTTGACCTGATGTCCTTGTCAAACTGTAGTTTATGGCACAACTCAGGTTGTCCTGTGGCCATTCTTTTGTCTGCCTCACTGAACATAATCTATTTTGTACTTTGACCTTCTATCCAAAGATGCACATCAACACCTTGTTTTAAAAATGAAAAAGGGTGGATGGGAGCGCAGCATGGTATTCCCATCATTGGACCTGCGACACCTGTAGTAGGTGGAATTCAAACCCAGAAAAAAGTACGACAACTTGAGTGTGTGTTACAAATGGAGTCATGCCTGCTTGCAGCTAACCTGCATGAAATTCTTTTTCCCTGGCTTATTGCAACGCTGTAGTTCCAGCCCAGGCGGAAGGCAGTCTTCACATCATGATAAGCGAAGGCGCTCAATTTGTATAGTCTCCATTCTTTGTGGGCAATGTAAGGAGAACCAGTTGACCATCCAGATGGAACGCTTTTCTGGACTGAAACCTAAGTTTCATAAACAAAAATGCAGGGATGGGGACCTAAGTTGTTGGACTCGCTGTCAAGTCGGACTTAGGTTGCAAGTGGGGACTGGACCCGACTCGTTTCTCCCCCCCCCCCCCAAATGACTTGGACTCAACTTTCTGGGGAGAAAAACTTGTTTTTAATGGGGTGTTGGAGTTGGCGCTTGGGACTCGGGACTTGAATGTGAACTGAAATCAATACACCCACATTAGTTTCATATTGTTTTTATGGGAAACTACAGTGAAAATAGAAACAGAACTGAATAAATAAGTAAGAAATGTTAGTGCTTTCTTCTCAGCCTCTCACATGGGTGACGGTAATTAACACAAAACTAAATAATGATGGTTTTTAGAAACTAAACCATTAGTTCCCGCTGTGAGAAAGAGGATCCTGTATTTTATCTTTCCTTTATATATATATATATAAAGGAAAGACAGGTAGTTTTGTACTGTAGACTGCAGGGGGAGCTAGAACCTAAGAAGATTATCCCATGAGTTTCTCTCTTGGAAACCGACAGTACAGATATTTTAGACAACTATCCAACCCTTACAGTATTACTGAGCGTTCAAGTGGGTATTGTGATTGTAGGGGGGGGGGGGGGGGGGAAACAGGCAATTGCATTAAAACAAATTTAAAAGCCAAAGTGAAATATGCCTCTTTATTGTTCCTTGTATTTTAATAAACAGTCTAGATTCAGGGGTTCTCGTGCCATGGGTCATGTCTATCACAAGTGGCTCTTTCCCCTGCCATTAGGTACACTGCAGAGGCTGCCTTAGGCTGCAGATTCTGGGAAGGGAATTGTTCATTATTTAACTCGTGACTGTATTTATACTGCTAGGAATAGAAAGAGGTGCTTATGGGATTTTCTGCCTCCAGCTTCACAATGACTTTGAGGTCCTCAAGGGCCACGCTCCTGGACCTGAGGTGGAAGGGATGTCATATGATGCTCTCGGGCTTCAAAATATCCTGGACTGGTCCATTTGATGTCCATATGGGTGAACGTCAGTTTGGATTCATTGTGTCTGATCTTAAAAGAGAAAGGCTAATAGGGGGCTGCTTCCACATGTGGATTGACCTAATGTGATTGAGATAAGACATACAGATCTAAGATTTTGAGAGAGAAGGAACTTTGTCGTGTTCTTATTGGTTTGGGTTTGAAAGACAACCAAAAAGTGCAAAAGCAAACTAAACACATTGTTATGCGGGTCTATATTTCTTAATTAAATATATCTATTCATAAACAGAACAGACAGACTACCGGTTAGCACAACACTAAATACTAATCAGTTTGTATAACTACAAGTATCTGCCCAACATTCTAATATAATTCCTGATGATGGTTCATAAGAGGTGCTCTGTTTGAACAAGAGAGATTTTCAACTTTATAGATAATTCATTTTTGTCTTAAGTCTCGTAAAATGTTTCTCAGACCCTACTGTTTTATATATTCTTCTAATTACCTCTTTACTTTAATGGCAGGTGTGCTTTGATCTTTGTGCCTCTGTGGCAGGCGTGCTTTGATCTTTGTGCCTCTGTGCACTGTACAGTGATCATGGAAAAGGTCTCAGTAATTTTTGCAATAGGAGGGGGTACAACATGTGGGAATCTTCCAGGGCCATCATCCAACTGAAGAAAAAATGCACACATTAACAGCAATAATGCAAGTGTTTTCCTTGTTTCCCAGACTTCAGGTCTCACCGCCTGTCACACAATTGGACATGGTGGATTGTGCAGTAGAGATGGGTATGAACCTTGGTTTGTATGAACGGCACCCCGGCACCCCACTGGGTTCCCCACTCACCAGCCAGTGCACGCTTCTCTTTGGCTGTTTGACCAGTCCCCAGAGGGAGCACTGTCCTGCTTCCTTGTCTGAGTGGGCAATCAGCCAAGGAGGCGGTGCATGGAAGCCCATGCTCCTGTCAAAAACTGTTCAAATGGCCAGAGAGGAAGAGGAGAAGAGCATGCGCTGGTCAGTGAGTGGGGGATCCAGCCAAGGAGGCGAGGGAAGGGAACACGTGGCACCTGTGGTGCTGCATGTACAAACTGGCACGAACCTCTGAACTGAGGTTCGTGCCCATCTGTATGTGCAGTTTTTTCAGATACAACAGTCAGGGAGAGAGAAAGGTCTAAGTTGTTTCAGAAAGCAGGAGAGCCTTTCATGTCTGAGAGTGGTGGGGCTGGAGGAACACAGCTCAGGAGATCTCCCACCCTTGCCTTAGTAGATCTCTAGCTAGAAGCTTCTGCAGTGTGCGCATTGTTGTGAACTTTATTTGCCTAAAAGGTCTTCCATTTTACTTGATGTGATTACAGATTACAGATTACAGAACTATTTGCTTGCTTACCCCAGAGCAACACCAGATGAAACCCGTGGAATAAGGGAGACTAGAGTATCAGCAAACCCACAATGTTTTCTCCAAACCACAGAAGGCCTGCTGAATAGGGAAACCGTTCAACTATTCCTCCCAAGGCTCCAAACAGGATACTGCCCCATGTGTTTAATTTTCTGTCTAAGATTCATTTACTGTTGTGACTGAGGAGTGTGGGGTGTGTCTGTGTTTTTGATGTTGCCAGAGGTGGGCAAAGGACAGTGCCCTCCAAGCCGTGTTCCAATGCAAAACTTTGAAAAGCCCTACAAAATCACCCCCGAGAGGAAAAATGACAAATGTAAAGGATTCTCCTTCTAAGGATGATGTAGATGCAAATCTTATATGTAAATCAGGAGAGGTACAGGAAGCCAAGAAGCTTTGGACTTCTGGAAGTCACAGATTTCTGGAAGTCTGGTTAATTGGGCTTGTTGCTTTCCAGGAATCTAAAACCAGCAGAGGGATCATGGTGGGCCAGGGATGTAGGGAATGAAGGATCACCAGGAACATACTGGTTGCTTCCAGCATTTATCCAGTGCCTGCTTCACTTGCTACAGTCGAGGAAAACAGACTGATGACCTTCCTTTCTGACAGGCGTGCAGGCGATGTATTTTCATCACAAAGCACTAATTAGAACTAATGAATCAGATTCTCTTCCAATAAACATTAACTAGGGGGCTAAACAGGTTTGCTTCTACATTATGTTCCCTTCCTTCCACCCATACTGACCTGTGGAGAGACTTATTAGCTTGAAGACATAAGGCATTCCCTTGAAATCTTCAAGTCTCTAAATCATAATGGTTTATATTGTCACCTGAATACTGATGCTGTTGTTGTGTAACAGTCTTGTTGCTGTTGTCCAGTTTGGCTTGTACTCAAACAAAATTTTTAAACAATTAAAAGCTCAGACGATTTTTCAGCACTTATATCACCTGCCCCACCATCTTGCCTTTTAAAATTAGTTTTAGTGATTTTGACGTTGTCTTTTGTTTTATGTGGAATGGGATGTTTAATTAAACTAGTGAATACTTAAGTAGGCTGAAAATACACACTTACTTCCTGCATGTAGCCCAGGACTGTGAGAAAGGCATACCTGAATCAGGAAAGATTGAAGAGTGAAATTCAGCAGAGAGATGGAAGCACATAGCTAAACTGTGGAACTCACTGCCACAAGAATGTGGGGGCCAACTGAAATATCTTTAAAAGAGGAAGTGATAAATTCCATTCCCTTTCAGTTTCTGCAAAATATTAATTACCCTTTTCAGTAATGTGCTTGGCTTTCTCAGCACTATGTTATCCTTTTTGAAAACAAATAACCAGAACTGCACATTCCTGAAATGTTGGTACACATGAGCTTATTCTAAAATGGAGGACTTCCCGTCTTAGATTATTATGATTATTATTCTGTTCTCCAGGAAATGTTTTATGAGTGGCACTAAAACAGTATGCAACACACCATTATTTCTTTTATAGCTTATGGAAATAACATATCCAACAGTACCTCCAGTAACAGTGTACTGGTAATAATTATACCAGAGTGTATTGTTATTTTAAAGCAAAATGTTGGAGGGGACCATTTTCAATATTTATGGAGTGCTAATATAAAAAATTCATTTCCAGCACCGCCAGGGCCAGGTTTTAAAAGTAGGAAATAATCATCTTTTCATCAACAAAAACACTGGATGGTAAATTTTACTGCCACTCCTGAGAGAACAAGTTTCCTAACGACAATCTGTCGTCTTTTGTTTAACGAAATTAATATTGCTATTAACTGCCTCCCCCCTGTTTTATTATATGCACAAATTTATTTTATGTAAACAAATTGAGCCATTACTTTTTCAATGCATGACAGATATAAGAGAACAAAGGATCTAGAATTAGGTGGAGTTGGAAAGTATGGATGAAAATTGTGTCACCTTATTTCTTATTACGTTTCATAAACTTAAGTTTCAGTGAAATTATCTCCAAGCCAGCTTTTAGAATATGAAAACACAAGTTGAGTTGTGTTGAGTCAGGCCAAAATCACATTTAGCTGAACATTATTTTCACATGGTGGCCAATGAGAAGTCTATGGAAAGCTCACAGCACCACCCTCTGGTCTTGTGTCCCTCAATAACTGATACCCAGAGTTACATTGCCTCTAATACTATGGGTGATGCACAGTAATTCTAATGGCCTTAACCTCCATTCACTTTTTAAGCCATCCAAGTTGGCAGTCATCATTAGGGATAGGATTTTTTTTTTATTTCTTGAACTACAAATCCCATAATTCCCCCTTCTAGGAATTCTACCTGACTTACACATACCCTACAGAAACCTAAACGCGACTCACCTGGGACAAAAGGCCTAAACTGGAAGGCCTTGAAGCTTAACTAGGCCTAGCTCTGCCCAAGCTTCCTGTTCTTGCCCCAATGCTAGCTGGGAGCTTTCTTTCTGAAAAGGTGGAGCTGGGCCTAGCTAAGTCTAAAAGCCTTCCGGGTGTCTGTTAGGCTGTCTCTTAGGTAGCTCTCCCAGAATGGAGAATTATGGGATTTGTAGTCCCAAAAAAGTCCAAAAATCTCATCCCTAACCATCACTACACCCTTCTAGCAGAGAATCCCATGGTTTAACCATGTGATCCTTCCTGTTACCTGTCCTGCATCTTCACCCTAACAAGCAAAAAGAAAATGAAGAAAGGGAAAACATCACCATTAGGGATGTGCGTTTTGGATTTTTTAGACTACAAGCCTCACAGTTTTTCTTTCTGGGCATCCTACTAGCAGTGCCCAGACCTTACAGGCACCTAAACTGTGCTCATCCAGAGAGAAGGCCTAGCTGACAGGCTTCATGCACTGGGTAGGCCTAACTGCCTGTTTGATAAAGAAGGTTCCCTGATGGTTGCCGAGAAGCTTCCTTTCCAAACAGGAAGTTAGGCTTAGCCAACTCATGAAGCCTGCTAACTAGGTCTTTTCTCCAGGTGAGCACAATTTATGTGTCTGTAATGTTTGGGTCATGCAGATGGGGCTCCCAGAAAAGAGAATTATGGGATTTGTAGTACAAAAAAATCCAAAATGCACATCCTTAGTCCCTATCTCAGAGGCAAGGACAAACTTTTTTGTGCACTTTGACAAGACATGAGAAGACCTTGGGTCCTTTTGAGGAGAAAGGGGAGGGGAAAATATTTTAAATAAATAAGATACAGATAATTTACCTTGATTAGGGAGTTATGAGTTGTGTTTCAAAAAAAGCTTAGTTCTTTCCTTCCAAACTTTATGAAGTATTATTGTGTATGTTGCCGAGTTTGAATTTCTGGCTACACAGTAGAAGTACAGTGATCCACAAAGGATAATAGTTACAAGATCTCCAGACTCCACCCCCTTCTCATTAACTGGCACTTACAGTCTCAATAATTCACTGTGAGACATTTGTAGGAGAAAGAATTTTAAAAAATTTTTTTACTTACAGTTGCTTGAAATTACAGACTTGTGTATATGGCTTTCTTTACTGCATACTAGCAATCAATTGAACAGATAAATAGTAACAAAAAACTGCCACCAACCAACAAGAATGAGGGATGGAACACTCAGCAGAGGCGCAGCCCTAATAAACAACACTAATTAATCACCCATGCCCAAAAAAAAGGCCTTCCCAGTTACTCAAACTATAGACAGCAGGCAAAATTGTAAAGAAAACTCCAACATCTTCTTCTCTGGCCTTTGCATGATCATTCAGTACAAGTTCCAAAACTAATAGTTTCACTTAGTCCAAAACATAGTAGTACTGATGGAAAACTGAAGCCATGTAATTCTAAGTCTCCTTCAATTGTGTATTGTATGTACATTCTTTCTGGAGAAAGTGAGATAAAATAATTGCAGGTGGATCAGACTGGCTGGATAGAATAATCAGGAAGGGGGCAGGAGCCAGGGAGGAAGAGAGATAATGAAATATAGTTCAGTTTCACTGGTAAAGAAACCTTTGGGTGCAAATCCGAAGGGATGTTTGTAAATGTGCATGTTTGGTGTCTGTGTGTGTTTCTCTTTGTGTTTATAATTTAAAGCAAACAGTTTCATTGTCCAGATGGCACAATGCTAAACAGAATAAAATTAACATATTTTCTCAAGATGGTGAAATATTTAACAACTTTTAATAAAGTCTCCTCTAAACATGAAATAAATTTCTTCCCGCGCCTCTCCCAGTCCATATTTTACATGAGAAGTTTTGCTCACATCTCTGTCATTACAGTGTGTGTCTGCCAGTCCTGATTAGAGTCAAATGAAAGGCTCTCCGGACTACGGTTAGGACTTATAATGGGTGAAGGGAAGAGGTGAGGAAAAGAGAATGTTCTGGCTTTTTAAAAGAAAAATAATTTGTGGGTGGGGTGTGGCATGGAAGTGGTTGTGGTCCTCCAAAACCTTGGGATGGGCAAATGCAGCCCTTAGAACCCCTACTGGCATATATGATTAGGGGTATGCATCCTTGCTTGTCTCCTTCTTTAGCTCAGTGGTTTAGGCATTGGCTGTGGGGGCAGAAGTTGGGACTCCTTGACAGGGGCCGGACTTGGTCATCCATAGGTTCCTTCCAGATTTCCAGTACTATTACTACTACTCAAAAATACCAGGCACAGTCAATCAAAATTATAAAAACATTGACTGGTAGTATATAACAGATGCAAGTTTTAACCAAAAACCTAAGTATCTGCTAAATATCGGCGCAGTACTGTATGTACGCTGTTCCTAATATTGCCATTTTTTGTAGCTCTGATGGTGTTGTAGCTGTTGTTGCTGTTATGCATGACAAGAAATCCCAACATTTTTTCATTCCAGGTCCAATATTTACAACCGTTTGAGATGAGTTTTCAAAGTTGCTAGAATGATGTTTGTCCGTATTGTAAAATTGGTGAAAACTATTCACATTGGATGACTAACTACAATAGCTACTGGCTGCTGCATGGACTTTTTTTTCTTTTTAAAGAATACCTGGATGGGTTGTTTGCATCTTTTTGTTCAATCAGTCAATTTGGGGAGGCGGGGCTTGCTTTTTGTTTCTTTAGCTTCACAAGGAAAAAGCTGCTAACTATGCATGAAGAAATTTTCCATAAATTGTGTGAATCTCAGCCAGAAATAAGAGTCCCATGTATCACAGCCTGTCTTGGCAAGAAAGAGCAATTTTAAGAGATTCACAGCACGACTGTGCATACATTTTGGTGCAGCCGAGTCTTAAAACTGGAGCCAAAACAAACCATTATGGATGCTTGTCTATTTAATACATTCATATGATTCATTCTTTCCTCCTGTGCTGGAAATCTACCACAGCTTTCTTTTCAATTAGTGGTTATGGACAGGCAGTAATGAAAGCCATTGCTAAAGAGCACTCGCATGTCAATGCAAGTCTGCAAATCCAAATTCTAATTAGCATGTTGTAAATCGCTTGTCACTGCTGTCAGCTCTCCTTGGAATGTCTCAGCAAGAGGCAACCCAAACTTATCTGCTTTGCTTCTCCAACTCCTGCTGTAACACACGTCATGTGACTTCCTCCTTCCTCTCCTCCTCCGGCTCCTCGCAGCCACCTAAGGCTCTACAAAAATGTGCATAATTGCAGATAAATTGTTGGAGGCATAAAATGTGTTATTCTCCGCACCACAACCTGCTTTGGCAGCTGGGTTTCTTTCACTCACAACAAAGGCAAACGCTGCACATTGAAAGAAAGTTTTTCTCACCGCTACGGGAACAGTTCCTAGTGCCAAATGGAGAAAAATGATACATGCCTAGGGATGTGAAAAAAATTCTCATTCATTTTCTCACTGCCAGCGCCTTCTTTTGAGAGTCCATTAAAACTCCTGCAATTTTTTTGCCTCCAGGTGAGAGCGAGATAAGGTGTAGGTTTTTTTTTTTTTTTTTTTTTGCCCACAGAAACTGTCGCCATTTGCTCAAAATGTTTTTCTGCAAAACTGGTATCTTTTTCCTCCATGGAGCAAAGCACAGCTGGAGAAGGGTTGGCTGATTGATAAAAAAGACAGAAACAACCCATAAAATGTTTCCAGATGTTAAAAGTCAGGACAACAAGACAGCAGTTGTTATAGTTGTGCACAATTGGATAATTCACACATAAATCTTCCTTACAAATGCACTGGGCAGGAAATCTTATGTCTTCCAAGCAAGGAGAAAGCATTTTGTAGTTGCCCGCTGCTATGGATGAGTTTGGTCAAAACTGCCTCCCGGAGTTTTGACCAAACTCTGGGAGGCAGTGGAAGACAGGAGGGCCTGGCGTGCTCTAGTCCATGGGGTCACGAAGAGTCGGACACGACTTAACGACTAAACAACAACAATGGATGAGAACAAGATAAGCAGAGATTCAGATCCCGATGTATCCAACATATCATCAAAGCCTGTATCAGACACAGGGTGTGATCACATGCGGAAATAGATAGTGTTTTGGACAACTTGTGGAACCGTATGGCACAATCTGTTGCCTGGTGATCCCACAACCCATAGGGAATAGCACTCCAGCCTGACCCCGATCCGTGCCCTTTTTGGTTCAGCTGTAGGACAACTGTTTTTGTGGACAAGATGGAGCGATTCCCATGCAGATGAAACGGCCGCTTTAAGGAGATTGCTCCCATTAAAGTGAACGGCTTTCGGTGCCTTTCCTGCTATCCAATTGCACCTATTTTTCAAAAAGTAAATAATTGATAATGGAAATAATTTCATTCTTCTTTTTTAATGTGACAATGGATAGATCAATAAGGATATTGCAAAAAAGCTCTTCCCAAATTTTTGTTTGCTCCTGAATTTTGTTCTCATTTTAAATTACACCATTGTGATTTGTGCCTCTTCGGTTCCTAGATTATTCTTTGTTTTTTGCATTACTTTGCTCCCCCCCCCCCCCCCCCGTTGGCTCAAAAAATGGTAGCCATGGGATGGGATGAGGAAGTCTCAGTTACTGAAAGTCATGATATCCCTGTCTGTGAGGGAAAGCTGGCACACCTCGTAGCTGGAGTAGGGTGTTTGTCTCAGGCAGCCGAACGCTGGATGGCCAAGGCACGTCTCCCTCACTACCATCCCAGGAATACTTGGAGACCTGCCACTGAGTACCACTTTACTTTGCCTTGCCCAGCCCGTGAGGGGAAGAGATCCAATCCTCCTCCACTGTAAGCAGTGGCTCCTTCACACTCTTCCTGATGTCCTGTGGCCAAAGAAGATAAAGCAGGGATGGGGACTCGAGTTCCGGGATTCGCTGTCAAGTCGGACCAGTGACTCAGACTCAACTTGGTGTTGTTGTTTTTAAATGACTCAGACTTGACTCGCAATTCCTAACCCATCCACCCACCTCTCCTTTTTTTCTGGGGGGGGGGGAGGCTTGTTTTTAATAAGAACTCCCACTTGGAACTTGGTGCCAAAGATTCAGACTCAGACTTCGGCCTCGGACCCAAAGCCTCGCCAACATCCCTGGTGTAAAGGCGTCACTGCTGCCGAAGGAGGAGAATGGGATGCCACCCACTGGGAAGCATGGGGGACCTGAGGCTCTCAACCTTGGGAACTGCAGCATCAGCACAAGGAAAAGGCAGAGGGCAGTGCATTAGCATTGCAGCATGGAAACTGGATAAATTAGAGCCTTCTGTTTGTTTGGTTTTTTTTAAATGCTGGCTCTGATGGGTCCTTTTGGAGCCAAGACACATGGGAGAGGTGACCAAAGGAATCCCCTTGTGCTGCGGTTTCTTTGGACATCATCCCATCTCCCTTGGCTTGGAGATGATGCCTTGGAGCCAGCAGGGCTTTAAAAAAAAATATGGGAAAAATAACAACCTTAAATTCAAGCTTGCCACATTTCCTCCTCCAGCAGGGGTGGGTGTGGAATCATATTATCACAGAATAATGCAGTTGGAAGAAATCTATAAGGCCCTCAGGTTCAACTCCCTGGTATCAAAGGGATATGTCATGTTGATAACTTTGTGCCATGAACACTCACATTGGAGTGATGAAGTATATAATATTCCGTATAATATGATTTCCTAACTCAGTGTTAACTTATTCGATTCTACAATCATAGAATCCTAGAATAACTCAGTTGGAAGGGCCATCGAGTTCAACACCTCTGCTTAATTCAGGAATCCAAATCAAAGCAGATCTGACAGAAAGTTGTCCAAATCTATCAGTGTATGTAATTCTATTATTTTATCTAATTATCTCCCATCTTTGCTTTCTACCAAGCCTTCAAGATAGCCTGCAGGTAAGTTCAGACTTTAGTTGGAATACATATAAGTAAGAACATGATCACGACCACTCCCCCTTTCTTACTCAGACAATCATAGAGTTGGAAACGATCCATACGTCATCTCATTTAATCCTTCTCAGGGTTTGAAACCTGCTATTATAGCAGACCTATAATGCAGAACCCATCCAGCCTCTCCTTACACACTTCTAGTCCTTTAGAAACCATCCATTCCACTGTCAAAAGCTTATACCATTAGGACACTCTTACTAAATCTCCTTTCCTGGTTTTTCCTACAACATGCGGTAAATTTTTGTACACATTTACAAAAACGGAGATTCATAGGCCATGTTTTTGTGAAAGGTGCAAAAACATTCCTGGCTCTAGAACAGAATGCAATAGCAAGGCCTCTTCTCTCCCCCTATGGATGAGTCCTCCCACAAAGATGACACAGGGGAGTGACTGCTGGATCCTGAAAACTCTGGACCACAGGGGTTGCGGGAAAATGAGCTCCCAAAAGAAGGTGGCTCTGTGACTGAACTGGAAGAAGACACCAGATCATCTTCCAGTCACTGACAACTCCACAGAATGAAAGCACAGCTATGGTTAGAAGTCTCCAGGTGACAATCAGCTGCACTCAAAGGTATCTCAGAAGAGGCCACCAAGAGAGTAGGTATACCTTGGAAGGAAAGGTCTTCCTCCCTGGGAAAGCAATGCACCAAATCCTGAAACTTGGAAAGAAATACAATCATCCAAACCAATATACACACATACACCATGAGATCTCACCTCCAGTAATCTATGAGGTCTTGTCTCCAGTAAACTAAGATATCAGCCAGTTTTCTTATTTTTTTTCAGCAATTTGCAAAAGAAAATCTAGCAATACTGCCGTTCCCCCCTTTCTGAAACTAAGCAGACAGATGTGCACTCACACAGAATAACACAATCAAATTTGATTTGTCACAAAGACACAAACAACCCATCTGATGCTTTCAGTTCTTAGAATTCCATGAAGGAAAACAGCAGTTTTCTGCAATGTGTGTTGTTTACGCTAGAAGTATTTCACAAATGCAAAATAGATTCTCGTTGAGATAACCTTTCGCCCTCTTGTTGGCAATGAGAGAAATGCAATTTGTCACCTTCACACATGTGAATGTGAAGAGCAACCATTTCGTGCCCGTAGGCCTGCCTATTAAGAGAAGAAGCCAGCTAGCCCACTTAGAGAACCACAATTCAATGTACTATTTTTACAAGTCCATGCCGTAAGGCAGCAGTTAGTGCAGCTGTACGTTTTGCATAGGCACACCAGTCAGTCTTGATTTTTTTTCCTGAGACCAACAATAAAACCACTTCACAGAGATGAGAATTTTTTCTTTATCATGTGAGAACAAAATCAGATTTTACATCCCTACCAAATGCTCAAGAAACAGGATCGTAGGATAACACTGGCCTTCCATTGACTTGACTATCCACAGCCTTCCTTCCTTATGCTACTTCCCTCTGAAATATTCAGCAGGAGCTGCAGGCCCTTCTGTGTGCAAGCTCATAAAACAAGAGACTTTATGCATCTCTGATCTATTGGATTTGAGCTAACATCAGAATCTTCCCCAAGAGATGAAGCGACCTCAGAAAAACCCTGCTCAGCAATCACGGGCTTCAGAGATACCTAGCAAGGACCCAAATGATTCTTAAAAGCTTTCATACAAACATTCCTGAGGCAGCTGACTTTGCTGTACATCAGACAGGACATCTGAGCCCTTTAACAGTCAAACTCTAGGATATGTACAAATAGCCAAGATATAAAGTCTCTCCCGGCCTCTCGAAAAATCAATGAAATACAACAAGGATTTTAGTTGGAAAAGCTGTGGGAATGTGCATTTTATCCCTTTTCCAGCCTGCCAGCGACTACCATTTCTGCTAATAATAGACCCAGTAGAATCCTGCCAAAGACAGGTTCCGTTTACATCATTTGCATAAGCTTATGGTGCGCATTATCCATGTGTGTATAATTAAGACACCTGCCTTTGTGCCTGTTGGAGCTCGCCTCAGTTCCCATGACCATCAAAGCTGTAGGACTGAGCTCACCACTGTTCACAATACCATTTTCACAACCAGGTTGCTCCAACCCACTTCAAACACATCTAGCCCAGTCAGCACCAAAGACGCACTCTGCACAATTTCCGTGCAACATTCCCTTTGCCTGTCGAATAACTTGCAAAGATAGCAAATCTACCCTGGGTGATGCGTGAGCAACCAGAAAGAAAAGAATGTCACAGAGGACAACGAGACATCTCCTTCGAAGAGATGGCCTCCAAACAGGGTTGAGAGTGGGTCGCAATACTGCCTCCCTCTGGTACATTTTGTCTCTTACCTGTCTGAGCCCTTTCAAGAACTTTTTTTCGTTTCCTGAGCTGCTGGCAGAGGCTGCGGTCATTCTCTCGGTCGGAGCCGTAGTACTGATGGTGTAATCTATTCTTTTTCAGGTGGTACGGCAGTCCGTTAGTGAGGATATCTCGTTTCTTCTTCACCAGGGGGTCCTGTTGCTTCTCCACAGAGTCGTGAGGCTTCACTGCTACGTCCTTCTATATAAAGGGGGTGAAAGAGAAGACAACAAGGTGACTATTGTGGGGAGATCAGTCTTTTACAAATAGCATACATGTTCAAGGTTCTGCAGGAGTCAACAAAGCTTTGACACTCAAATGCAAAGTTAGCAACCTCATCGTGGACTTATGTGGCTGCCCCATTAATACAGAAAGCAATGTAGCTCAATATTAGAGCAACTGGTTTGCACGCAGAGGACTGAGGGTTATATTCCTGGCATCCCTAGATACTGTTGGGAGAAAAGCTCATTGAACCCCCTGATGATCTATTGCTCATCACTAAGCTAAACCAGGGGGAAGCTGACAGAAGTTTTTGACTACAGAACTGTTGACCACTGACCATGCTAGGGGGTGTTATGGGAACTGTAGTCAAAGCATGTGAAGACCTCTCAGTTATCTACCTCTCAGCCAGTCAGATCCATGGTCTGACTCAGCATAAGATGGTTTCCCAGTTTCTTGTTTGAATTACAAACATGAGGATGGGTGTCATACTCATAAACCGGTGCTGAATGTGGCACATTTAAAAGGGCAGTCTGAGACAACATCAGTTGGCATAGGAGCACTGGGTCTGTGGGCACCAAACCGTGGAGGGTTTTAAAAATAATCATCAATAACTTGCTTTGAACCCAGAACCCACTGGTACGGAATAAGTGTCATATGATTGTGCTGAAAGAAATATGTCAGTAGCCTGGTTGCCACATGTTCTGCCAGTTGAAGCCTCCAAGTTGTCTGCAAGGGTAACCCCACAGAGAGTGATTTACAGTAGTCTAATCTTGAGGTATCAGAAGCAGAGGTAAGCAACGCTACACCTGCCCTTTCCAGCAGGGAAAAATTTCTGGACCTGAGACACATGGTAAAATGCTAACTTCCTTCACGTCTATGTGGTTATCAGTTCAATCAAATATTGGAATTTCTTTCCTCCTCCTCATCTGGGTGAACAGCAAAGTTTATAAAACACCATGCATTCATTCAAAGGGGGAAAAAAATCTATAGAGAAATGATTACAGAGTGGATAGAGGATTAAACATTAGATCTATCTCTAAACTAGATTGAATTAAATGTTCTCTGATAACCCTTAAGATGTGCTGTCAATAGCCTTAATTCATAATCTATGCTTTCGGCATTTACTTAATCAGCAGGAAGGATATCAGGGCTGGCTACGCAGGAATGGTCTGAGGGGAAATGATGTTATTATGCAGCTAAAGACAGTGCCTGGAAGAGATGCTGCTTGGCAGAACTGTACTCACTCAGGATATTAGTCACCAGGGCTGGGCAAAATATTTGCTGGAGAGAAATTCAGGAGGTATGGAATAGATGAACCCTTGGGGGAACAGAGTCCTGGGTAAGGAGTAAGCTCTCAGTTCTGGTGAGGCTCCACGAGACCTCTTTACAGACTGAGCATTGAGCCTGGATGTTGAGCAGCTGGATCTCCTCAGGCAAGGAGAGAAGACCTGTGGTTCCCAGTCCTCAGAACTCTCCTCATATTTAAGGGAGAATATGTCTACCAGTGAATATTAGACATGATAGGTACATGAAACCTCCATGTATATGCATCTTGTCCATAGTTTTCATCCTGCCTTACTTGACTAATCAGTAACTGAGCCACCTGGATGGTTCTTGAGGCTGCCATGCTCACAACCCACTTCCTCTATGCCAGTGGTTCCCAACCTTGGGTCCCCAGATGTTCTTGGACTAAAAAAACCCTCTCAGAAACCTTCACCACCAGCTGTGCTGGCCACGATTTTTGGGAGTTGCAGTCCAAGAACATCTGGAGACCCAAGGTTGGGAACCACTGGGCTAAATAATACTTTAGAATATTATTTTCACAGCAAATTGCCCTTGGATGAATGCAGGGATACATGAGCTTCCTGCCAAAGATATCATTCTATGATAAAACAATAATTGTTGTTTTAAAAGATGTAAGAGAGAGAGAGAGAGAGAGAGAGAGAGAAGAGGGAAATCTCCTCTCCCCAGCACAATCTTTTCTGAGCTGTTCAACCCAAGAACGAGCTGAACATAGGCACTGTTTGGGAGGCGACATTATGTGCTCTTAGTAGTAGATTAATGAATGTAATTATCTCCCATTGTGGAAGTGCATGCTGCAAACCCTGTAATTTATAGGACGCTATGAAGTTCTAATGTGTTTTTATGTCCATAAGCTGCTTAACAATAATCTAATGTATTTGCACCCAGTCCTCTTCCAAAGTGGTTCTCAGCCATGCAGTGAGAATAAATCCTTCCCGGCCAGCCACTCCAGCCTTAATGTGAATCAACAGGAGAAACCAGCCTTTAAGTCGAGCACCGGAAAGGAAACAGATGCTGGAGTTAAAGAGCTGCCTTTCACAATAATTGCTGGGATTTATTCATTCTGCATGTACTATGTTTACAGCCCACCTCTCCATAAAATATGCCCAAGGCAGCAAACAAAAACAGCACAAATTCACAACTGCCTGCTCCAAAAGGTAAATTTGTCCTGTTTGAGATGTTCAAGCGCAAACGGCTGAAGATCACTTCCTGGGCAAATCATAAACGGATATAACTTGTTTCTTCTTGTTAGAATTGATTACTGTTGCAAGCATAGTTACTCCTTCCAAATTGCACAGAAATAGACCCAAGCAGCCTGTTTTGGTCTGGCTTCAAATACGAAGCTTCCAGCACGACAATGTTTCGAGCTGGTCAGGTGCAAAGAGATTATGTACAATTCAGACAAGATCATATCAAAGAGAGGGTAAGTCCCGTCAGAGTTCAAGCACAAGAGATCCTACTAGATTGTGGGTGAATAAGATAAGACTGAGTAAGAGTCCAAACACACACACACACACCCCTTTTCAAGGTGCAAACCAGCAGAGTCCAATCAGAAATCAAGTAAATCAGCTGAAGCTTCACACCCTTGAGTCTTCCTCTGGGAATGAAAGCCAGGATGACATGTCTCAGTTGGAGAGATGGGAATCTGACTGCTGACAACCAGTCCCCAGAAACAACGGAGGCGGAGGCTGAGATTGGCCTTTGCATGCTCTGCAACCTAGCCAAACCACTCCTGATTGCCCCTTTTTCTTCAGGCTCTGTACACAGACCCTTGCATGACTCTGTGCCTGCACAAATACAATAGGACCGATTGGGGATTGGTTCCAAGCCCCCCGGTGGATACTGAAAACCATGGATAATAGTTAACACTAAATATATAGCATGGTAAAAGGAAAAACACCAGGAAAAAAAATATTTTCACATGCATTACCAGAACTGGCCATGACAGGGTGCCAGAGACCACGCTAGGTATTCTTCACTGAGAAGTACAGTATTAATAGCACAGTCTCTGACTCCCTCTAGTGGCCAGTTCTGGTAATATATGTGAAAATAGTTTTTTTTCCTGGATTTTTTCTTTTAATATATTTAATATTTTCGGACTGTGGATACTGATCCCGTGGATAAAAGGGTCCTACTGTAAAACACAGAAAGAATGTGACTGTCTGCATGTGAATGTGTGTATACAACTCCACTTTTGCCTTGGCTGTTCCAGTCACCCTGATTCTGCTCAACACTGGCTATTGTACTTTTCATCCAAACAATTTCAATGGATATCAGGTAACAACAGCTTGCTTTAAACAGCATCCATTATAAAAGTGGCCTTGGGTGGGAAAGCTTCAGACTTTCTGAAAGATAGGTGCAGAGGCAAACTGAAGGCTTGTAAGGCTTTCAGCTTAAGGCTTTTAAGAAAGTTAAGCCTAGAGCAGATTATCTTCCAGTCTCATCCTTGACTCATCCCCTCTCATCTGTACAACCGCTCAAAACAGGCTGTCTTGACTGGAACATGTATCATTAGGGAAATTTCTCATATTCCTAATGACCATATCACAGTCTCCTTTCCATCCCACAAATGCACAACCTGAGCTGGATAAATTTCTTCCTTACAGTTCTGAACTACCTAGTAGATCAACACTAAAAACTAGTTTAAAATTAAATATCCATTAAAGATAATTCAAATGAAAGCACTCCAGCTTCATGAATATGAGCCAACAGTGTAAAGTGCTTACAAAAAAGGCCAATGCTATTCTAGGATGCATTAATCGAAGTATAGTCTTCAAATCCCGTGAGGTGCTAGTTCCCCTCTATTCAGCACTGGTTGGGCCTCACCTTGAGTATTGTGTCCAGTTCTGGACACCACACTTTAAGAAGGATGCCAACAAACTGGAGCAAGTTCAGAGGAGGGCGACAAGGATGGTCAAGGGACTGGAAACAAAGCCCTAAGAGGAAAGTCTGAAAGAACTGGGGGTGTTTTGCCTTGAGAAAAGAAGACTGAGGGGAGAAAGGATAGCACTTTTCAAAGACTTGAAAGATAATCCTACCGAGGAGGGGCAGGATTTCTTCTCAATCATCCCAGAGTGCAGGACATATAACAATGGGCTCAAGCTACAGGAAGCCAGATTTAGGGTGAATAAATTCAGGAAAAACCTCATAACTGTTAGACCAGTATGGCAATGGAATAAATTACCGCGGGAGGTGATGAGCACTCCAGTGCTGGAGGCATTCAAGAGAAAACTGGACAACCATCTGGCAGACCTGCACTGGATTCTAGAATTGAGCAGGCGGTTGGACTCAATGGCCTTATAGCCCCTTCCAACTCAATTATTCTGTGATTCTATGATTAAAAGGAAATCTTCCCAGTGACAGAAGACATGGCCATTGGAAAGCCAGATTGCAGAATGGAGAAAAACATAGGCCAGGCTAAAAAGCTCGGCAAGGATGAATTAGAATCATAGCCAATAAATAATGAATCTATCTTTCCTAAATAAAAATGTAGCAACATGGAACCTGTATGAAAACGAGATGAGAAATTCAGATTTAATCAGGAGCGATTCAACATGTCTTACTGAGCCATTCCTTTTGTTTTCCTCAGACAGCCAGGGATTCCTTCCCGCATCCGTTGTGCTGATATCTGGCAGAGCAGAAAATATTATTCCTCTGGGAGGTCAGTAGCCAAGGGAACATATCCCTGCATCTCTCCAGCATCACTGACATTTATCTCTCTATTCTCAGTGGAAACTTGGGTCTCCATTTACACTGCACCTCTGCTTCTTTGTTCTTTTGACCCACAGGCAAAGGCTTCCTTCAAGGGAGGATCCATAAAGGCGAAAGAGGTAATACGCAGGGGCAGCTAAAGTTCTCCCCCTACCTACGGCAAGAAGCAGAGTGCCGAAACAGACACGGTGTGGGTGCCATCCCCACATCTGTTGTGCACAAGCATCTACCTGCAGCAGAGTGCCAGAGAAGGAGACTGTCATCCCTTCCATACTATAGAAGTGGAAGCACCCCTATAACACCTCCCTGCCGCTTGATCATGAAGAGAGAGGAGGAGATGGAGATGGCTGCTCACCCATCGGCTCGCCACGAGTGGAAGGAGGCTGCCATTACTGCTTGTAACCCAGCACAATGTTAGGCCAGGGTCAGGGCACCCCGAAGTAATTTCCAACATCTGGGAGGGTTTTAGTTCAGACAGCGTTATCTGGCTTAGTGTCAGCTTGGCCGTTGAGGACTGAGCAATTTTGAGATCCAGACAGAAATATAAACTTCAAATATCAAATCAAGTTACATCCTACTGTATTACGCACAATCATTTTGTGGCAATCTAGCAAAAAAAAAAAAAAAAAACCCTTGATGGCTGCCAGTGGGTTGTCCAAAACAGATTCTCTGAAATGATGCAAACTCAAGGGTCATTTAGGCAGCAAGGAGACAACTGCTGGAAGCTAATGCCATTTTACACCATAGAATGCATGCATGCACGCGCACACACACACACAGGGGGGAGGTGATGAATAATGAAGGTTCTTTTAATGTTTATTCATCAGTGGTCCATAGAGTGTCAGTAAATCTGCTGACACAAGAAAGCCAAACGTTTTGCTTAGAAGAAGAGAATGAAGGAGCCACTTCATTATAAATCACATGAGAATCATTTTTCAAGTTTTCAACTCAAACTAAATCTGTTTTTTATGGTTCCTTTATTTAAAAGCACTTATCTTGTCCCATAAAGTTATGAATTGCCTGATTTAGCTACAGGGCTTGGTGGGAATGGACCTGAGGTTTAGATGAAGCCTCAAATCCACGCCAAACTGGCCTCCTCTGGATTGTGGCTGATGCTTCCTAGGGTGAAGTGGTTTTCCTAGGAAGCAACCAATACTGATGTAAATATTGTAATTGAAAAATAGTATTACTCCATAGTTAATATGGCAATTCATGTCTTGCAAAGGGAGACTGTTCCCTCCTCCACCCCCACCAGTCCAATAGTATATTTCCAGTTCCTGTGGAAAATTGGGTTGAGTGACAGCTGCACCATCTAATCACAGGGCAAATTATATGATGGCTTCTTTAATCACTGTACTTTAGGGAAGGATTACAAGTCAGATGACTCATAGGCTGAAATCCTGTTGCAGTTATCTAACCGTGTAGCTTTTAGAAACAGATTGCCTTATGAAATCTCTGTAGACTTTATCTGCGGCACACTGACTCACAACATTCAGTATGCTACAGATAATATCTATAAAAAACTTCTTAATTTGTGGCAGTTTGCTTCCAGAAATTACTCCATTTACGCAACTGCACAACAAGATTCCAGCCTCTGTTCCTTACTGTTTTGGTCTTCAGTGAGGAGAAGGAGAGAGACAGTGTATGTTCAGCAATAAATAGGTCACTGGCTGACTGTGGCGTGTTTTAATTGGCTTTACTCACCTTTGATCTTTAATTATCACTTTTTCCCCTTTCCTTCTGCTTTCTGATGTAGCCTCTTTCCCTCCTCCCTAAATCAATCTTCCCCACAATCCTTTTTTTTTCTAGTAGTGTCTGTGAAATTCCTCTATTAATTTCTCACTGTTCTTCCTCTCTTAGGTGTCTCTGTGTGTCTTCCTTTTATTAGAGAGCTAATTGTTTTCCTCATTCTCCTCCATCACAAATAAATCTCTCTCCTAGAATTTTTTCCCCTCTGCAATGCCCTAATCTTATATTCTCTCCTGTTGCTGTTATGACCCAGAATTGTAGGCATAGACTCAGCAGCTGAGGAACCTGAGGAGTCAGTGGTGTCATCAGAGAAGATACCATGCCTGAGCAGCACAGGAAAGGAAGAGAACATCTAAGGCATGAATGCTGGAGACTCTTGAGCACAAAAGACCAGAGGCCACTAAGCTTGAGGCACATGACGGTGGACCAACTGTAGTCGCCTCTGAGGGACATCTCCAGCCGTAGGACAGACTCTCTTTCTCGACAATTTCTGGAGTTGGTGCACTAATTGTGTCAGTGAGACACCAAGACGTCTTGGAGAGATAGAAGAATGCTAAGCTCTAGGCTAGAATGGCTCTAGTCCTATCCAGAGGACTGCACCTCAACCGCTCCCATGCCCCACCCATTCCAATCCATTCCATCCATCCATCTCCAGTTTGTATTGTTGTTGTTGTTTAGTCGTTAAGTCGTGTCCGACTCTTCGTGACCCCATGGACGAGAGCACGCCCGGCCCTCCTGTCTTCCACTGCCTCCCGGAGTTGGGTCAAATTCATGTTGGTCGCTTCGATGACACTGTCCAACCATCTCGTCCTCTGTCGTCCTCTTCTCCTCTTGCCTTCACACTTTCCCAACATCAGGGTCTTTTCCAGGGAGTCTTCTCTTCTCATGAGATGGCCAAAGTATTGGAGCCTCCGCTTCAGGATCTGTCCTTCCAGTTTGTATACCCCTCCATAATGCACACATTCTCTGGGTGCACTAATTTTAATACACATTAAAAACGCATATAAATACAACAAATACCCAACAATTAATACTTAAATATATAAAAACCTGTCCCTAGCTATAACTTTCAGTCAAATTAAACAGATTAAAACACATTTATGCATCTCGGGTAATTAAAAGTCAGATCTGAATAATACGGTTATTCCAGGAGGCTTTTTAGAATGTTCTTTTTTTATTGAAAAAGCATTCCATGATGTCTAGTGCTGAATTTTTAAAAATGAAATTTAAAAATGCTGCTGGCCCCTGAAATACGCACGGACACTAAGTAACTTAAAGGCTAAGTTTGGATTTCTGGGGCAAAACTCCCCCCCCCCCCCCACACACACAATACTGTCCCTTGAAGGTTTCCCATGCAACTGTTCTGTTGTTGCTTCTAGCTGTTTACAAAGACCATGTCACAAAGCTACAGCTCTCCTAGGTCTAAGACAGCACAGCAGAACTGAGACACATGAGCGACTACATCTACACGGAATTTGCACGACTCTAGTCCTAGGAGTGCATCCAGATGCTGCCTCATGACCATTGCTGAAGTAAAGTTGAACTATCAACCCCCAACCCATTTCTGCACACCAAGGGCAAATCACCAATTTCTGGCAAATTTCAGCTTTTTGAAATTGAGGGGAGCCTGCATAAAAGATGGGAGACAACCAAATTTATAGTGTCATAGGGAAGAGGATTTGGGCGCATTCTGTGTTTTAATCCAGGTGTGAATGGTTCGTTCTTTCGTTTGTTCGTCCATCCGTTCATCCATCCCTCCATCCAATTTTTATGCTGACCATCTGCCCAGTGGTCTCTCTGGGTGGTTCACAATGCAGTAAAACATGGACACAATATAACAAAGTGCTCCAAAGTAAACTAACTTAAATTAAATAACAAATTATTTAAACAAATGGAAACTGAAAAACAAAGGGTTTCTGTGTGGTTCTACACGTTGTTGCTATGAGTGTGTTGGGGGCTGGGTGGGACATCACAGGACAAGGCTATTGTGCCCTGCTCCTTGACCCCCTCTTATTATGTGCCTCTTGAGTAGAGATGGGGGTATTCGTATACAAATATCCCAGCACAGGTGGTGTTAACGAGGGTCCAGCCCCATGGGGCTGGACGGTCCACTCACCGATCCGCCATGGATGGCATGATTCTACGAATGGCTCCGCAGCGCACGATTCGCTCGCCACTCCTGGCTGACAAGCCTTGCTGCAAGATCGAAGAGTGGTGAGCGGATTGCGTGATGCGGAGCCATTCGTAGACTCACGCCGTCCGTGGCGGATCGGTGAGTGGACCGTCCGGCCCCATGGGGCTGGACCCTCGTTAACTCCACCTGTGCAGGGATATTCGTATATGAATACCCCCATCTCTACTCTTGAGACATGTGATTTTGAATAGAGGTTGAAAAAATTGAATTGTTCCTCCCTATGTGTGTGTAGAGGCACAAAGAAAAAAGATGAAAGGCATGACCATAAAATGAGGAGTGCAGAAGGGATGGGCAGACAATTAGCAGGGGAAAACGGTTGATCCTACGCCACTTGTGACTGCAGTGTATGTGTAACAACTGGAGCAGAAGAAGCTGCAGATTGGGTGCTAGTTTGAACCGCTGTACGGCTTGGTGCCATTTGCCATGACAGCGATCACTTGCAGTTTCAATCTGTGTTTTTTTCCAGCCCTGGTGGCACCCATGGAGTTCAAGTCCTCAGTATCAAGCCTGATGATGCAGGAACCCTTTGATAAATGAGAGTGGGCCAGGGTTGAACTCAGCGACTCTTGGGGTGACCTTCCTCTCTACAACTCTATGATTGAGCAGTGGGGCCAGAGGAAGACAATGGAGCCAGTCATGTAGAACTGATCTACTGTTCGTGTTTTGTTGTCCTCATGATACGCAGTTAGAAGAAAGGAAACAAACATTTTCATCCGCCCTCTAGGTAAATAACTGCAAACAGAAGTGGAGGTTGCAGGGAGACAAAGCAAACCTACAGATGACAAAAGACTGGTAGACTGTGCGAATTGGAACTGTGAAGCTCAATTTCTCAGCACCGAACTCAACCATCTGAATTGGGCCCTACAGGCAAAGAATGAAATCACAAGAGCCACCAAACCGAGAAAACAACACCGAAATGAAGAAGAAAAACAGCCACCCACAAATAAAGTATTTCTGCCATACATCAAAGGGGACACTGACCTCATGGAGAAACTTTTGAAAAAACACAACCTACAAACAGTATTCAGGCCGACCACAAAAATACAACAAATGTTACGGTCAGCAAAGGACAAAAGGGACCCCCTTACCACTGCAGGAGTATACTGGATACCTTGCAGTTGTGGCCAGGTATACATTGGGACCACAAAACGCAGCACCCGCACCAGAATCAAAGAACATGAAAGACACTGCAGACTGAAACAAGCGGAAAAATCAGCAGTAGCTGAACATGCCCTGAAACAAGCTGGACATGAAATCCTATTTCAAAACACAGAAGTACTGGACAACACCAGCAATCATTATGTTAGACCACACAGGAAAGCCATTGAAATCCACAAACATCAGCAAAGCTTCAACAAAATAGAAGAAAGTCTAAAACTCAACAAAGCCTGGCTCCCAGCACTGAAAACTACAGCCTGCAAAAAGGTCAACAAACTCTACCCAGCCACAACGACTGGTGATCACTGCATACAAAAGACTAGCTAACAACACCCATCAATCACAGTGACAGATCATCTCCCCCCTTATCACAACAATACACCCATAACAAAAAACACCCTGATCACCATAATCACCCAATCTCCTGAAAAGTTCAAAAAGCTGATCCCACAGCTACAAATACTCAACTATCCCACACACTACACCAGAACACAGACAGAGTTCTGACTCTTGTCCTCTGAAGATGGCGGCCACAGAGACTGGCAAAACGTTAGGAAGAAAAACCTCCAGAACACGGCCAAACAGCCCGAAAAACCTACAACAGCTACAGCTGACCGCTTTTTCATTTACTAGCAGCTGCCGGCAACAGCCAACCCTGCCCTCTGATATTCCTATTAACGGAGCAGCTGCTGATTTATTAAAGGCTAAGACACATGAAAACAAATGGCTGTGACATCACTTATATTGCTGTTTACAGCACTTTAATGAGGTTACATAAAAGGGCAACATGGCTGGGATGGAAGATTGGTTATGAGCCCATCAAGAGAGGCAAAGAACTCTCTCCTTCCTTGTAAAATTGAAGGGGGAACTCCACAGTCATGCTGTAACATTTGCTAATAATTTGGCAAGGAAGCAATCCAGCAGTAAGAAGAGAAAGCAAGCAATCTGTCCATTTTCCCCCTCATTTTTAAGTTTTAACTTTGAGAGGCCCTTTTTTAAAGTTTGTGAAAAAATTTGCTTTCACATTTAAAAGGAGAGACTGAAAAAACTGGGCATATTTAGCCTTGAGAAAAGACAACTAAGGGGATATATGATAGCACTAGGGGTGTGGCTTTCTATGACATATCATATTTTTTCTGCAACCTATGTTTGAGCTTATGGGAGGGGTTTGAACATGTTTATGAGGAATCTGGCGAGAAAGGCCAGATTACTCATAAACATGTTTAAACTTGCTTATGGGTTCAAATGTACAGTAGGTTGCCCATCAAGGAGGCACTGTCAGGAATTGAACTCTCAACCCTGGGCTTCACAGCCAGATACCTAAACCACTGAGCTATCCAGCAGTTCTATCTCATCCCAAGAAAGGTTACTTGAATCTTCCTCCCCATCCCCCCAAAATCAGAACACATTGCAACTTAATCCACATTGTCCAATGCACCAGTTGTCCACTTTTGTTAAACTTCTACTTACTCTACAACAATCCATCATCCCCAGTTTAAAAGTCAAGGTGATTGCTCTTCTCTTTTCATTAAAGATATTCTATGCCGATCTTCCTCGTCAACTTTTGCACTACAACTCCCAAATGTCTAAGCCTGTTGACCCAAGTGTCAGATTGGATAAGAGTTTTAATTGAAAAATATATGGAGAGAACCTGGCTAGGGAAAATTGCGCTGAGCTAATTATAATAATGATGACAGAAGAAAAGAGGAGGAGGAGGAAGGCAAAGCAGGTCTGAATAGTAGATGTGGCAGGAGATACTAGAATTGAAAAGAATGTGAAAAGATTGCCAAATACAAAGACTTACAAACTGAGATCGAGGGCTTATAGCAAAATAAAAACAAAAACAAAAATTGTTCCAGTTGTAGTTGGTGCTTCAGGTGCAATATCCTTTGTTTATGGGAGTACGGGACTTAGAAAGAAAGACTGATGATGTGCTACTGCCAACAACTAACAGTGACCAAACAGGGTCAGTTAATGATTTCAGGATGTTCAAAGTGTTCAGTCTGGTGTGACTGGCCATGCATGATGGGCGTCTAGTGTAACATACATGGAAACCACCAGGTCAGGTCTGGAGGTACCATACCATTCTCCTAACGTAACTGGCCAAAACCCTGTAGCAAAAAAAACAGCCTATGTAGAAGCCTAATTTGTCACAATTAATTATGTAACTGGTTGTGCAATCAGTTGTGTAACAGTGCTCACCCGGGCACCAGAACAACGCACATTAAAGCATACACACGATTAATCTTGCGCTCCACTCTTCCCCAAGAGGATTCTGGCCTCTGTTTATCTCTGTGTTTCTCCACATCAGTTATGATGTCGGCTTCCGAGGTAACATTTCTAAGTTAGGTCCGGGTTCTTCTTCCCCCCTAGTCTTCTCCTATACTGTGAAAAGGTGTGCCTTTAAAGAGGAGTTTGAAATTAAAAGCAGCTCAATAGTGCAAGCCCCTGTTATCAGAAACATTGATGGAGACTAATGGTTGAATCTTTCCCCTTCCATGTTTAGCTGACAATCCTCTTTGTGCCCGATCATCTGACAACCCGCACAGTTCAAGCCTTTAGTTCTGTGGAGCAATAAAAGACCCAGTGACTCAAAATATTAGGTTTCTCCTTTTCAAAATATATTTTCATTTAAATGTAGATTCTGACCTTCTTGCCAATGAAATATTAATAACTGAATTATAGATTGCAAATCTCCCTCCCTCCCAACTTCCTTTTCCCTCTCTGTTTCTCTCAAATGCTCACACTCATGGGCAGTTCACCGGGGTAGAGAGAAGAATTATTTATCCTTCTGCTGTCAGCCTGCCAACCCCCATCCCAAATCTAAAAATTGAACAAGAATTAAGGAAAACCTGTTTCTTTTAATTTACTAACCACCAAAAAAGAGGGAGAGCAAAACCTCTTATATCTCTTTCAAATAAGTCACAAAAGAAGGGTAATTTGGTTTGAAATAGATCTCTGGGTTCCCAAATAAAGAGACAGTCTGAAGATTAACTCAGCCCTACATTTCTTGATAATAACCACAGACCATTAAGTGGAATGGGGAATGAAACTCACAAATTGCCCTGCTTATCTTTCTTTATCTTCATCGTTATTCAATCAATTGAAAGTAAGCCTTCCTTCCCATGGTTATTTATTCTCCCATTATGCCTTCCTGTGCTGTTTAAAGGAGAGGAGAGGGGAGAGAGAGAGAGAGAGGACATGTCTGTGGATGGAAGCAGGAGGAAATGAGACAAGGCAACTATGGGAAAAACTGTGTCACCTTCCAAACTCACAGGGGTATTTATGAAGGGTAGACATGCAAAGCATCTGAGGAGGGATGGGGACCTGTGACTTCAAAACATTGGTGGTCTGCAATGTAGCTCTGAATACACCTTATCTAGTTCAATTTTGGATACTAAACTGTGATCTGGCCTGGTTAGTACTCAGATGGGGACATGCAAAAAAGATCTAGGAAAGGATCTGGCCTGTCACCCTGGCGAGCTTCCGCCAGTCAGAGTTGAAAATACCGGGCCAGGGAGACCAATGTCCTGGCACAATATAAAACAGCTTCCTGTGTTGGTGTTCGCCAACCCGGCTGGTTGAGTCTGAAAAGACTCAGGCATCTTAAACAGGTGGAAGGAAAAGAATGCAGCAAACAGTATTGTTCCAATTCTAGCATTCGTTTTTGAAATGCGTTTGAAAAAAATAGAGCCTGTTGTACTCATATGCATTCTGGAATCCTGACTAGGAGTCCTTTATGATGTTTCCGGAAAACCGCATCAACCCTATACGGTAATCTAAAATCATGTTTAAATATGAGAATGCCCAGCCCGGCCTCCTCACTAGCAAGGGAGGCTGGTGAACCAGATCTTTAAACTTTATAAAAGCTGTCCCAAGCTGCCCCCAATGTCAGCACCACGAATCGTTCCTTTAAGGTTCAGGTGAAAGAGCCGATGTGCTTATCCCCTTTGAAAGGAACCCCTTTCCAGGGTCATTTGCATTCATGCCAAGGATGGATGATAGCACCCCTAGTGCTCCCCAAAATCCCATACTTCAAAAAAAATTGAACAACCCTCTTGTATGCTCTGGAGAACATGGGTGTGTGTGTGCTTTTTTCCACATTCTGTAGATCCCACACTACTCCCAAGTCCCCATACCACTCCAGACTATGTCAATCTTTAGAAAATCTTTTTACCACTAGAGGGCACTAGAGGGTTTTTTCAGTAAAAGCATGCCAGTTTTTGTAAGGAAAAAATTAATATCTGGGCTTCACATAGTTGCAGCCCTCCGAAGTCCAGATGAGTGTACACAGGCCCTAGACATCTACAGATCACCCACCTCAATTTATAAAGATATGGGTCTTCTCCTCTTACCCTATTCTAAGCCAAATTCTGCCCCACCATTGTAGTTTAGGCTCATCTTCAAAACACAGATCATGCAAAATGCTTGAAGTAAATTTAAGTTTCTAAAATACCCAATGGGAAGCAACTGATAGTTAAATATAAATAAACAACATTTCCACCCTCTCCCATGTCCCTGCCTGTTTGCTTTCTAAGTCAAAGTACTAAATAATCTCATTAACGTGACAAGGGAGCCTGTCGTCTGTTTTGTAAAATGGATGTTTATTACATCCGGATTGTGTAGGGCTCCTTGATGGAATCAGAAGGCTCTGAGTGAGCAGCATAAGACAGCAAGCCTTGTTCAGTACCATTTCGAACTGAAATCATCTTCTAACAGATGCATTAGAAGAACATCACAAGCATTTGGTGCAGTATATTATAGTAGAAATCAAATTAATCCCAACCCCACTAGGACTCAACTAGGTGCCCTCCCTCTCTAAGGAACAAGGAAGCATTTCAGAAACTCCAGGTTGGTTGGAAGCCTACGTGACAAGAAGGACACAGCTGTGTGGAATTAACTACCATGAGGTGAACCACTAATTTGATTGGTTGGAGGTAGTATAAATTAAGAGGCTGGTTAGTATGCCCTTCACAGTTCTATTTTGACTGTCATGCTTACGTTCTGTCCGTTTGACTGCTGAATGCCTATGTTTATGTTCCTGTGAGCACTATGTAAATATGTACAGCAAGTAAATATTCTCTGCACTTATTTCTGGTGTCTTCCTGTGTGCCTCACTACGCTGGAGCTTCTGGTCCAAACCTTCGTAAGGAGAAAATCTTCTGCTGTGATTTTAAATGCTAACAGGAAGGATGTCCAACCTGATCATTATTTTGCCTCCATGTATCTAAGTTGTTACTTGGAGCGTACAGTGACCCTTAAGAAAGACTGCCAAAACAAAAAGCATAAGATCTTTGCAAGGAACATGCAGGTGAAGATGCCAGCCCATTGTGGTACAGTTCAGCCCATGCAAAACAGGTAGATATAGCCCTCAATGAAAGGCGTTGGATCATTAATGGACACCTGAAGCCAACCCTTATTGATAAAATCAGTTACTTAGCAGGCATTGCACCCGGTGACATACAGAGACATAACAGCTAACATTGAAAGACCTAAAGCATCTACATCAAATGCACATCCACTCTTTAGCTCCCATCCCACCCATCTCAACTAAAATTGAGGGGAACATTTCACAGCATCTGCATATCCTGAAGGAACAACAGAGGATGCCAGGACTATAATGTAGAAAGAAAGATTGACCCACCTCTTTATTTGGATGGGATCCTCCCAGAAAGTCTAGCCCCTGGTCACACAAAGAATAGGGCTACTTGGAAATAACTTAATAGGTTACCAACTAGAGTTGGCAGAATCAAGGTGAATCTGAGGAACTTGGGGTTTGCACCTACACAATCCTTTCCAAATGCAGAGAAGAACAGGAAATGTCACACTCTTGCCCCCTGATATGTTTCATGGAAGACTTGAGGGCACCTGTCCCCAATGCTCATGGTGCGGCCCCTTATTGGGCAAAATTATCTGGCATATTTATTAATGATGCTGTGGTGCTCATGACAAAGCAGGAGACAGAGGGAGAGAGAAGTGAAATGGGAAAAGGGGACTTAGGAAGGAATCCCTAGAAAAAACACTTGTGAAGGTGTTTTATTTAGTGTTAAATAAAATGGAGAGAGGAGGTCATGATTGTGGGCTATATATGTAAGGACTTAGAATCAATTAATATTCTCAGCTAGAGCTGAGGAAGTAAGGTTCACATAGGTTCTCACCCTCAACAAAAAAGGGTGTCTTGTTTTAAAAAAATCCTGTGAATTGTTGCAACTTTAATTTCTGCAGGAAAACAAGAAAACCAGTATCAATTTTGTCAGTGCAGCGTTAGCAAGAAGCACTGTGTTTTGTGGGGAGTGGAAACCCCTAGGATTTTGCACAAAATACACTTTTTTTGGCCCTAAATACACCAGTTACGCACAAAAAACATTACTGCAAAAAACATTATTTGCAAAAAAAAAAAAAAAAACCCCAATCCCAAATGTGAAAAAATTTCATTCAGTGGGGACAAAATATTTGAAATGCTTCACTTTCATCTCTGAAAAGCAAAGATTTATAACCCAGAGTAGTAGTGTAGTTTTCAAACAGTAATACAGTTCCCACTGATGGGACTGGGAAGTAGTTTAGGTAGAATACATGTTTTCACAAAAGTGGCTAACATTCCCCATGTCCCTCCTGCTAGTATTATGTGTCATCTCTTATTGACTCTATCTGCTATTAATTAATAATCTGCTTCCTTTTGGAACATTAGTGGTAATTCTGGATATTCTGTGTTTCTCATAGTAATTCTCTTCCCACCATTTGTATTCAGTTTGAGGGATAAGAGCTGAAAGGTGGAGGAGGTCCAAGAAAGTTAGCTGGAGTAAGAATAGGAGAGTCAGAAGGACAAAAATTAGGTTCACATCAAGCAAGACAATTAGAACAGATGAGAGATAAGCTAGGTTATATCAACAGGCAGAAGCAATGTTTACCAACTAGCACCAGATACATGCTAGGGTTATGCACCTACTACAGGAACCAGTTTACATCCCAAACTGGGATTTCTGGAAACAGTTCTTCTCAGACTGATCTGGAGCCAGTATATTTTGAGCTGGCTCCTGGAATCCAAGCAGGTATTCAGGAACTGAAAAATATCCATGCCTCTCACTAGCTTTAACTTGAAATCCAAAAGTGGATGTAACTTTTATTCCCCTTTGTCATGAGGAGATGAAATTGCTACCAGCCCCTAGGTGGGAATTAGGCCTGCCAACTGCCATTAAGGAGGTGCTGTGCTTTCTTCTTGTGCCACCTGCCTAAATTTTATTTTTAAAAATAGAACTGCTCATAACCATTCTGCTACGCCAAAAGAATAATCCTCAGCCTGCTGCTAGGGCTCCATTCAGGTGTCACACTCAAAAGTCTTCTGAACCCGTCCGTGATAGATGTACTCCCTTCAGCTTGGTTTGGAACCAGTTCAGTATTTATGAGCTTTCTTAGCAAGCATTTTGAGTGAGCCTCCTCTGGCTCAGCATGATGGTGCCTAAGTGAGGATGCTCTCTATTTCTTGTTATTGTCCTTCTGGGGAGGGTACTTTGCTTCTACCTGCATTGCACGCACGCATGCCGCAGAAACAGTCATAGGAGAAAACCGATTGCCAGTTCAGCCCCATCACCTGGCGGCCCAAAAATTCAGACACACACAGTTTCGTTTTTGTGTAGCCTTCAGTCCATTACAAAGAATACTGTGCACGGAAACTACCCAGTTATATAAACACCGTAGGCAATGCAGAACCTGTGATTTTAAAATCTGAATCCCTTGACAAGGAACAGCACTCTTCTTCAAAATATTTCTTCTAGCATGAATGGCTGCAGATAAAAATGTGCAACCCTTCCCAGTTACACATCTGTCTTGTTCATATATAATAGAATTATAGTTTCATTATCATTACTTTTCTCATAACTCCCTAAAATGTGGCTCACCTGTTCTTCCCTCAGTACTCTACGGGGAGGATTGCAGACAACAATGTGTGTGAGATCTTCCGCCTGCTTTAATCCACAAGGACAGGTATGGTCAAAATAAGATCTACCTGCAAATCTTTCTTCCAGAATAGCAAGCAGGGTTGTATAATCTTCTTCTCTGTATTGGTAACTGTTGCATTCCATACTGTTATTGGCAACATTCAATAGCAGAAATAACTTTGTTCCTGATTAAAGCCTGTACTGCCAACAACAGAAAAATGTATTTCCTACTACAAACTTTATGTTCCTACTGCACAAAATGTGTCTAGCTGTAGATCAGGATAAAGCCTGGATAATAAGACATCAAATTCACTCAGGGTCTAGTAAGAAACTCCACTGCCTCATTCTCCACTTCTTTGATACAGCAAAGACTCCCCACCCATATATAGGGATGGTGTTTGTGAGATTCAGATACAGACAAATGACATGAAAAGACTTGGATCTGGAAGGAAAACAACCACCACGGAAACGTTGCAAAGCAGCAAGCAAGAGAACTAACTCAAAAGGACAAGACTGCCACCCAACAGAAGCTTGCTATATCTGCTAGTCTAATTATATTGTTCATGGCCATATATATATAAGTTTGATAATAATACTCCTGTGCGGTCAAGTCAATTCTGACTTATGGCAATCCTTTTTCAGGAAAGTACTCAGAAGTGGTCTACCCTTTCCTTCCACTAGGGGCACCCTGGGACTGTGCAGCTTGCCCAAGGCCACATAGGCTGGCTCTTCTCCAGGAGGCACACTGTGGAACTGAACTGGCTCCACAGCCAGATGCCTAAAACACTGAGCTATGCAGCCAACTGTAAGTTTTATACAGAAGGATAAATTAAATAAGTTTATAGGTTCCTGATTTCTTGATTTATGATTTTATATTTTTAACTTTATGAGTCACGAAACAACTTGGCAAAGAGATAGAAATGACAAGAAGTTGAGATTGTATTGGCCTTCTTGTATCTTATTATTATATTTTACTACATAATAACTTTTTTTCTTTGAAAAATATTTTAAGATCAGCTGGCTCTTTCTGCTATACTGTTTTTGCCTCTCTCTCTTTTCATTTGTTTTGACATTGTATTTTGGCGATAATTGTTTTAATTATGTTTCTCTCATCATAAGGTTTTCAAGGCACAAAATATTTAGAAGTGGTTTATCACTGCCTTCTTCTGTGTAGTACTAATGTTTGCATAAGAAGGTGCTTTAGAAATTTTATAATCCATAAATTATGCTTGATTCCTAACACTAGTATTAAGAGATGAACACATTTATATACTAAATTGGTACTTAATTTTTTCCCCACATAATCGCTAATATGGTCTTGAGGCTTACTGAAAAGAGATATGAAATGAGAAAATGAGGTGAGCCTTTTTCCACCTACCAGTACAGTAGGACCATGGTATATGTGGGGGATCTGTTCCAACTTGCCCCCCACGGATGCTGAAAACTGTAGAAATAGTAAAGGTCTCTGGCTTCCTCTAGAGGCCAGTTCTGGCAAATACATGTAATTTCACATTTTAAAAAATTTAATATTTTCAAGCAGCAGGTAAGTAAATCCATGGATACTGATCCCACGGATACGGGGGGTCCTATTGTACCATGAAGAGCAGCATAATCTTGCCACAAGAGCCTTATTCTGACCTGTCCACTCGTCCTTCCTGTCAAGGTATAGAACTTGGTTTTTGTCCTTCAACAAGCTTTGAATTCACAACCTTCTCCTCAGCACGAGAATCCTCCCAAGAATAAACCGTATGGCAGCCACATGGCAAAAGGAATGCCAAGAAAATCATATTGAGAGGTCTTTTCCCCCCTCACTTGTGTTCATACAGATCACATTCCTAAAAGCTCAGAGCAACAGGATAATTCATATTGCCGTGAATACTTTTAAAGCTTGGAAAGCAGATTTCAAGTTTTCTATTATGTCCAGATGTTGTACCAAGCATCTCCTAAGGTCAGCTTGAAAACATGAGGTACAAGATAAGTGGAAAGGAAAAGAGGATACGACAGATACTAGAACACATCAAAGTTCAGGAAGACATTCAGAAAGATGCGATCACTCAAGCAAGGCTTAACTGGAACAGGAAGACCTCTTATACGCCTTCCTGACCCGTCTCAGAACCAAAGGCCAGCCAGTTCTGTGACTCGCCACATGAGCAGCTGCACAAAAAAATTAAAAGAGGATCAGTTCAGATCTTAGCAGCTGTGGACACTGCCAGCAGCTTTGTCTTGGGACTTGGAAGCTATCACTAGGCTTATTCTTGAACCTGACAAAAATCCAGTAGAACAATCTGGATCAGATAAGCCGCAACAATTGGTTGTTTCTTCACTCTTCAGCACTGAAAGCCCCTTGTGCTCCAGGGTCTTCCTAGCCCAAGCGTTCCATGTGACAAAACATATACAACAAAAGTAGAATGAGAGAAAGAACATGGATATTCCACATCAATCAGTTCAGGAACATTAAGATATACATTTTTGAAAAACACTGTGGGGTTTCTGTACTAGATGGAGGAACATGAAAATATCTTGCTGATTTATTTGTTCACAATAGGCTGGGATGAGACAATCCATCAAGAGATCAGGTGTCCCACCTCCAGTATGAGAATAAGACCGTGAACACTTTAGTCATTGAGGTTTCCACACTTACACCAAATGCTGCAGTACTTAAAAAACAACAACACCTTAATGTCTTTCACCATTGTGAATTGAAGCATATTTACACAGATTGCACGGACACACAGAGGCCAAAATTCTGTTGCTCAGTGCAGTACTTTACACTAGAATAGGCTCATTGAATCAATGGGGATTTGGTGAGTCAGCTCCTCCATAAATTCCAATGAGTCAAATGGGCCTACTCTAGCTGTAACTTCTAATACTAAGTAACAGGATTTCAGCCAGAGAGAGAGGAAGGAAAGGAAGGCAAAGAAAGACGAGCTGACAGGACCAAACAAAACAACAACCTTCTCCTTTTGTTCTAAAGCTCATGCAATGAGGCAGTCGCCATCACAGTTTACCTATGCACAAATAAGCTAAATTTGTCCAAAATTTCTTTTCTGAAAATGCAAAAATTCTCAGAGACTGTCAGAAAATATTTCAGAGTTGGTAAGGGGAAAAAAATGCAGCTTCACATTGTTGCATGTGAGAATAATGTAAACCAGGATTTACATCCTTAGTTAAGGATATAATCCATCTTTGTAGTTGGTATTTGGATCTATGGGAAACAATAAACTGGATTAGGTGGATATTTGATCCGATAAACTGTTATGTGATAGCTATTCTTCAGTGAAGACCGCCACTGTTTTTGAAATTAGATGGTCTCCACCTGAATAAGGCTATCCCTGTTGCAGGACCGTATAGAATAGTAAAAGGGAAGAGAACAAGAGAGCTTCCAGCAGTGATCCATAACCACAATATATGGGAAAATATATAACCCTAATTCAGGCTTTATTGTTACCGATAAACTTAAGAAACATGAAGGAATGTGCTGAGTAGCCACATCTCTTGTTGAATTTCTTAGACTACTAATCTCATAACTCCCCAGGTGTCTGTAAGATGTGTGTAAATCAACAGATCTCCCAGAATGGGGAATTATGGCCCTTGTAGTCCAAGAAACCTGATTCCTGCTCTGCTGCATGTATCGAGCAGCACCTTCCATTTGGTTATGTGCTTGACTGTCTGAAGGGTGGTGGCCTTTGTAAAGGGTTTTCACATCTTAGAACCCCATGCCGTCACGGTACTGTGTCAACTGGAAACCTTCAGATGTGGGTCTTCACATTGTACATGCCAAGGAACTCTTTGATGCTTGCCAACCTCAGGGTTTGAACCCTGACCTGCTTCATTCTTGCACACTAGAAGAGAAAATGCCAAACAAATAAACCTCTTCCTTGCACAATGGCAAGATTTTGAAAGGTCAGCCTCACACTGAAAGTGCACCTTTGTGAGACTGATTTTGTGCGCTTCTGTAAAGGTGCAAAATATAACCTGCTATAAAATTGATAAAAGACTGGTTGTTGTTTTTTAGTTGCATGGAGTTGTAAATGTGGCAGCACTGGAACAGCAGACTGTGTCTTTCTTAGTCATGTCAGCTTCTCTGCTCGTCAGGGCTCCCTCTCTTTCTCTCTTTGTGTGTAGCTTCACAAAGGGGGAAAATATATGACATATTTTGCACAAACCGCACAAACCATGACAGACAAAAAAATTACTTGTCACACTGAAGGTGAAAGCAATCATGCTGGAGGTGAATATATATTTTGCCACTCTATGTTCTTCCCTGTGTTGTCTCACCATGTTCAGAAAGCCCATCTTGACACTGGAAACAAGGCACTAGGGGGGAGGAAATCCTTCCGTTTCTGGTGGAGCTACTCAGTGTTACTTGCTGGAAAGTTTACAGAACTGGACTTCAAAAGAAAGGAATATCAAGCAGACAGGAATGGGGGCTTGAGTCGTGAGACTCACTGTCAAGTCAGACTTAAGACACACCAGTGATGCAACTCGGACTTGATTCAGGGTTTTACTTCAATGACTCAGACTTAACTAATGACTTGGAACCCACCCACCCTTCCCTTTTTATCTGGGGAAAAAGGCTTCTTTTTAATAGGGACTCGGGACCCAAGACTCGGACTTGGACTCAAAGACTTACCAACATCCCTGTAAACAGAGGTCATAAATTATTGCACATGTGAAATGCAACCATATAATGTACCACTATCTCTAAGACCCCCTTTTCCTATGTGATCTCTGTATTCCACCTCATATGTCTGAGGAAATGGGCGAAGAAGGTTCATGGAAGCTTCCATTAAAATATAGCAGTTAGTCTTTAAGGTGCCACAATGTTTTTGTCTTTTTTTCCCTATTTTTCTTCTATTTTTGCCTGATATGCTTGCTCAGACTAACATGGCTACCTCATCTAAAAATGAGTTACCTGTTTCTGGGTTCAGCTCACCGGCAGCGATAACACTGCCCATGGCTTTCGTTGAACATGGTATTTGGGGTGGGGGGAGACAACCATGGCCTCTTGTCCCCCAAATTCACCAGCCTGACACTGCTTTCAAATGCGTTTTCTTGTACCAGAGCTGAGAAAATGGCCTATTATCAGCTCCAAGTGCACCTTTCCCTTTGGCGATTTAATAAATTGTATCAAAGCTAGAATTTGTGTTTGAGGAGCAACATTTCCAGCCCCTGAGTTATTGCCTTAACAATGTCAACAAACATCCCATGAAGGCGCGCACAGAGCCATGAACACAACAACCAAATCAAAGAGAACGAAGCAGCGTGTAAGCTTACAATGAATAGATGTTTATGATGAGTGTTTTCCAATAAATAGGCTGAAAGACTGGAAGTGGAGACTGATAGCAAGGAATCCATATATTCACCACTAATGTATATGCTGTACATCCTGTGGTTCTCCCCTCCACTTGTTATCTCTGAATCCTTTCCTTTCTTCCACAGCTACAAAATGGACCAATCTCATAAAACTTTAAACTGGCTGTTGTTATATTCACACTGAACACCCAGCATTATTCCAATTAATCTCCAACTACTGGATGTCGGCTATATTGCCAAATCTTTGGTTCGGGAATGAAGAATACAAAATGCTTTCTGTCACACAGAAAATGGCTTAAACACAAAATGTTGTTGTTGCATGTCACAAAATCAACTTTCTTTCATACCCCTGCTGCACCCACCCCAAATAGCTCCAGGGACGTCTCTCTGTCTTCCAAGCAGGTTATTGGGAGATACAGAAGGCTGTGGTGGGAGGGGAGCCCACCCTTTCCTCCTACACTGGATTCCATTGTTCTTTCAGCAGATCTCCAGTATTGGATGAAGCCCAGTACATATCTTGATAAAATCATCCATTTCCAGAGACACTTCCACAATAAAGCTCAAGTTGAAGGAACACAAGACAGGGGGGTATCATGGTCACATTGACGGTCCCCTCTTCCCCAGTTTATTATGACTTCCAACATCAAGGGGAGATCTGGATAGGACTTAGGGTACAATCAGAGAGCGAGAAAGGTGCGTGTCTGAATGTGCCAGAAAGGGCCACTTTGCCGGGCACAATATCCCTTACAGCAACCCTTCTGTCCGTTGGGGAGTCACTTGAGCCTGTCCCAAAAAGGAGTAGCCTTACTACCAAAGAGTTCCAGCTTGGGCACAAACCAGGGTGAGGATGGATCACTATTCCATGTACATTGTACGATCACCTAGAAACAGCACACATTGGACCATGCCATGAGCAGTCTAAAATGTGAGCTAAAAGCCCGTGTGATCACACCCACCATCACACAAGATCTCTACAGGCCTGTTCAGGCATTACAGGATGCAGTTTTTCAACAGACTTGGAGGGAGCAATGGGTCCCACTCCATCTCCATCATCGCTTTCCTCATGGAAGCCATGGTGAATGTGAAGAAGAGTGGTTCCTACTTGCAAGGGGGATTAAGCATGAGCAAAACCCACGGAAAACCGGGGTTCTTGCTTGTATGTAGGCTCTATTCAAGCCGGAGTTTCTCTTCAGCTTGCTCTGTCATCACCTGAGGAAAGCAATGAGATGTCCTGGGGAAAGGCACGTCCCTCTGATGACGCTGATGACACTGGGAATTCTGACAACTGAATAGAGCTTACGAAAGGCACAGTTTTGAACTCCACATAGGCTTCTCTAGGCTCCTTGAGCCTAGAAATCAAGAAAATATGGACATCTGAAGATTCACTCACTAGTAGGGTTTCCAGATGCAGTTTGGTTGGGTCCTGGTTGGAAACTATCTAATGATTTTAGCCACTGTAAAATTATGGCTCATGAGAGGTTTCCATGTTATCTTCCATCAGAACATGAATGGTATAGACTGTTCCTTGTTTCTTTTCCTATTTGCAGCCTTTTTGATTGCAGATATTATTTACTGATGCTGTCTTCCTCTATGGCAGTATTGCACCTTCTGGAAGCCTGTGGTCTATGCTTCTCTCTTTTATCTAATGATGTAGAACCACTGCTTCAAGTCAATCCCATCCCTGAAGAATTGTTGTTGAATTTCTCCTACTGGACAATGTTGGTGAAAAGATCCTGGTCGTGTCTCTTCCTTCAAATAGGGTGGCAAATTTGAAGAGAACATTTACTCACCACTCTGTGCTCACAGATCTGCACTGGAGTTATAAAAATGTCTTGTGAAAACTGTCTTACAAGCATTCTGTACTGTTTTGGAAATGGTTGACATGCTGGGAAAAAAAATAAAACAAAACCTCCAACTGCCTGCCATGAAATAGCTTAGGAATGATAGCATGTCTCTCTGTTCAATTTCTTTGCTACCTGCTACTATAATATTAGCTGCCCTCAGGAAATGTCCACTTGCCAAGGGAAAGCAGGGCTGAGCATTTGCTGTTCACCAGGTGGATGACATGACAGCCACATTTCTACAGAGCAGCAAAGTGGTTTTTCCATCGAAAACCTCACTCCCCAGAGGGCTGAAGGAAGGGGCTTTGACACAAATCCATACCTGAGTGGGAAGAGGTAACTCCTGCCTTTGTGAAAACAACCCTCCAGGAAATAAGCAAACACGCACTGAAGAGTGACACATGAGTGAACCAAAGTCTCTTCCCTTGTCAAGCTGAATGAGATTTGGTACACAACAGCTGTGCAAAAAAAAGAAGAAGGGGGGGGCTGACAGAAAGAAAAGGCACAGAAGCAGCAGAATCTCTGTGGGAGAGATGAAAAGAGCAGAGACACAATTTCTCAGAAAGCCTTTCTGTCTGAGCAAACGGTGGGGATGCAAACTCTCCCAAAGAGAGCAGTGCTATTTCTTCACCTGTGTTCTTCACCTTTCAGTGGGTGGCAGCCGCCACAATGCCCAGATCAAAGCAAAAGAAAAGCCAACACAATCCTAGGGTGTGGCCATGGGTATTAACTGATAGCCAGTGTGTCCACACAGGAGCTGCTACCACTGCTTTTACTAGCAGCAAAAAGAAATAAACAAGACCGAAAAACCTTGTCTGCATGAAAGATAGAACCTGTCTTGCTCTCGTTGTGGATGGGGAGGTTTCCCACTCCTAGAAACCACTGGAAAATCCTGTTCTCTCTCTCTCTCTCTTTCTCCACTGGAAAAATATAGTGGAATGGCTCCTCAATTGTAATCCCATTGCCAGCTGGAGTTAGAGTTGAGCTATTCAAAGCATTACTGAATAACTGATAAGTCAACACTTCTATAAATCCAATTGATACACTGGGTCTACTTTGTTTGGAACTAGCAACAGGATTTAGGCCAAGGACGTTTATACAGGTGGGGGGAAACAGGTGCTGGGCCACTATGAACAGCTTAAAATGAACAAGGTATAACAGAAGAAATAAAGAAATTATGGCAAAGTTCTTTTAGAACAAAGACAATTTCTTTGACCTCTGTCAAACATAGATTATGATGCAGGAGTGAACGTGAACTATAATAGAATACTTACCTTCAGAAATTGTTAGCAAAATTGCACTGCAGTTGGATGATGTCAAATTTTGTGAGTATAATTACGTGCCCTTAAGTTGATTTCACAGAGTTTCCTAGACATAGACTATTCAAAAGTGGTTCATCAGTCTTTCCTTAGGGTAGCACTGCAGGAATTCTGCACCTTGTCTAAGACTGCACAGGTGGCAGGGTATGTTATCCTGTCAGCCACACACGCTCCTGGTGGTCTCAGCTGGTCCTTGTCTTGGAAAGCACACTGGGGATTTGAATTCACAGCCCTCAGCTCCATCGCCAAGTGCTCCAGCCCACAGATCATAAATCATCGGCCGATCAAATTTCTAACATTATACTAGGACCTCTGTGGCTTGCAAAGTAAAAATAAATAAGTAAACGAAAATCTAGGCTTAATCTTGTCTTCTGCCTTCCTGGTACTCCCCCCACTTTTCTTTACCTTCTCCTTGCCCTGTACATCTTCTAAGCTAAATATCTCACTAGAGATGTAAACCCTAACCCTTATCCTATTCACAAGAATAAAAAATGGTGACGTTCTTCTGCTCAGAGGCAAGGTTAGTGACAAATGTTTCTACTACTCTCAATAAAGTTCTCACTTTGGTAGGAGTGATGTTCTGCAAAAAGTTGCCCATATCTGAACAAATGGCCCATTTTTTAACATAAAAGATCCCATTTTTTTTGCACAAAATTACGATAGTCCCACATTTATGGGAACCGTGTGAATTTCCCCAAAATGGAAGCTAAGATTTGTTTTAAAATTTGAAGCACTGGATGGGTGTTTTTGAGGCCCCCTTTTAAACTATCAGACAATCTTTCTGTGCTTGTTCTCTGGGGTGAGTGTTTTGCTTCTGGAAAGGGAAAGTAAACAGTGACATTTTGTGCGAATCACAGATTTTGAAGCAAGGGAGAGCTCTTGATTTCACATGGCTTTAAAGTTCCTTGCTAAGGTGTCTTGTCCTCCTTGGCAAACCAGTGAGAATGAGGAATTTAAGAATGAGGAATGTAAGAAAATACTGGCCACATCTTCAGTGAGCCTTTTTTCAATAGAACACACACAGCTCACCTTGGGTTGCCACACAATGCACCCTTTTTACCAGCTGGACATAAAGGGACAGAGACAGGCAAACAATGAAAACTGCCTGTTAAATCTTGGAAATCCTTCAGGACAGAGGCTAAAACCACTGGCAGAGAATCTGCTTTCTGCCTATCAACGCTGCAGCAGGCTGGCAGATAAAATAATGCCTTAATTTTCCACTGCTGCCTGTTTCAATGTACATGGGCACAGATATTGTCAGGCGGGAATATGAAAAAGGAAAGAAACAAAAAAGGGAAAGGGGTGTGTGCAGATAAGGCTGACATAAAAGTGCAGGAAGCGAACCAGATGTGAAAAGGAGTCAGGCGTTGCATATCCAAGGCAAGGCCAGCCCAGTGGGTTATTCTTTACGGAGCATATCACACTACACCTGCTTTCTTGTGCCAAATTAAATGGAGTAAAAACTGGAAAAATACCCTTTTATAAATTGTCCCCTCGCTGTCTCCATCCATCATGACCAATGCAGAAGATTCTACAGAATGGCGACAGGGTACTCAACATACATCTAGCTGCAATCCTAGCTTACTCAGCATACAGCTTGCATAAAGAAAACCAGTACTATTAGCTCATGTAACACAGATCAGTATTGCAGGTTTTAGGATTTATGGATGGCTAGATCAGTGGTTTAAGTCTCTGGCTGCTGAGCCAGAGGTTGGGAGTTCGATTCCCCCCCGGGCCTCCTTGACAAGGGCTGGACTCGATGATCCATTGGGTCCCTTCCAGCTCTGCAGTCCTAAGAGTTAATGGCCAGCTGGCTGATCCATAGGGAGTCTTCTCTGCCCCTCTTCTCACACACTTCCCAGGGTTGGAACTAAACTTGCACAAGGATGGGATGCAGCATCAGGGGGACACTATCTCCCTCTCTGCTGTAGCCCCTGACTGTCCCCCAAATCTGCCCCAAGGGGGCTAGGAAACCCTCTGGAGAAAGTGGGCTGCAGAAGGGAAAGGGCACAAATCTGATGCTACTGTAAGCATCACATTGGGTTTAACTTGTGTTTAATCTTTAATTCATTTCTACCGGACAGTGTTGATCCTGATTTGCACCTTCAAGGCTTAGCTTGGCCCAAAGCTCAGGAGGTTACCTTTTTGTAGAATCATAGAGCTTGCTTATCTCCAGATGGCTCATGCACTGTCTCCCTACCAAAGTCTGTTTCAAAATCTCATCAGCTTGGTAGAACCAGTTCACGGTGCACCAAGCATCAGCTCCACATCCTGATGATGCAGGTGAAGGAAGTTTTACAGAAGGAATTCCCAATAATATCCTTTAGAAAACTGAATGAAAGAATCAAAGGCGTAACTCTTTGGGCAACAATGAAAAAGTAGATTTGTCCATTCCAGTATCAGCATTTCTTAGTTTCCCCTGTTCTAGTGGCCTGATGATTTATTTTTAATGTATTGCAAACATTTCACAGTCTTTATTGCATTCATCCTCAAAACCACCCAGGGTGAACACAACCACCACTAATTTATAAAGAGGGAGGACTCTACCTGAAGGTAGCAATTTGCTGTGGATTACCAAACAGATGTAACTAATACGGCAATGCTGCTAGCTCAGGATCTCTCCATGCTCTTTGAAAAATGGAAACTAGGGCATTGGCAGAGATTTGACCTACATCAGCACAGCTGCTGAGAGCAGCAACGCAAGGACACAGGCTGGCAATTTTATGCACACCCAATTGTCTGGTTTGTACCCCACACTCGAATTTGGCTTTGCTGACACTGCAGGCTTTCTAAATGGCTCTTCATGAGGGTCTCGGGACAGAAAAGGAGGGTTGCAAACAAAGGCAGAACATGAAAGACAGAAAAAAACTGACAAAGCCAGCAAATATAAAGAGATGTTCACATTGGCATGTGCTTTTAAAAAAAAATGCACCCAAACTATAAAAGTGATACCGAGAGGCATTTAATTGGAGTCTCAATCGCAGATGCTTTGGACTAATTAGACACATGGCAGAAAACCAATTTGGTGTAATGTTTTTAATAGGCTTTAAAAATCCATTTGATTAGGGTACCTTAACCTCATACTTGGTAGGAGACAGCTGGAAGCTGTCCCTTCACTTCCACCCATTCTCAATTCTGTTTCATTGCAGCAGAGCTGGAAATGAAGGTCAGAATACAGGTTTATCTATGCCCTGCAACATTTCACAGGTGGGAAAAGTGGCACAGGTCCACCTCCTCTATCAGGGAACATCTCCTCACCTGCTATCTCCTCACTTTGCTTAGGACTCTCCTCTACCTACTCCATTCATTTATTCAACAATCCTCTGTCTTGGTCAAAGCTCAGAATAGTATTTCTTTTAGTAAAAACAAAAGTTGGGTAATATTATCAATAAAACTGCTCAATGTTCAAAGTTGGGCAATATTAATGCCACCAAAATATCACCAAGTGGCAAGGTTTAGAATCTTACAAAACTCTTCATAAGACTAGAGAGTAGAATCATAGAATAATTGAGCTAGAAGGGGCCAATGACCTTGGGAGGTGGTGAATGCTCCAATGCTGGAAACATTCAAGAAAAAAATGGACAACTATCTATCAGATCTGCTTTGACTTGGATTCCTGTCTTGAGTAGGGGGTGTTGGACTCAATGGCCTTATAGGCTCCTTCCAACTCAATTATTCTATGATTCTATGAACAGGATCACCAAACCAGGCCATGAACCAAGCTGCAAACCAGCCCGGTTCATCGGTTTTTCTAGTTCATGGTTTGGTTCATATCCATCTCTATTCTCAACCTAAGACTTGATCCACTCAGGGTCTCATCAATCAGATTCAAAGATGACTGAAAAGAATTAAGTCCACTGATGTGGAAGAATACAGCTTTTACCAAATACGGTGTGTGTGATGTATACAGAAAAAACTGAGTCCATAACAAAGACATATTTTATATCACTAGGAGCTTCAAAGCTGGCAACAGACATCCTGCAACAGAGCAAAAAGCTCTTCACGCACCTGCGTGCTCCAACCTTAAGTCAAAAAACGGCGAGTAGTGGCCTAGCTGGTGATGTTAAGTGCCTTCCTAACATGTCTACCAGCAGCCAGAATTGAAGATTCCACAACTGGGTTGAGAGAAAGGAAGATAAGTGTTTAGCATCTGTATTTGTCATTTTTATGCGCTGTCAAGTCATGTGTGACTTATGGCAACCCTATGAATTGAGGGACCTCCAAAATGTCCTGCCATTAACAGCCCTGCTCAGCTCTTGCAAACTCAAAGATGTGGCTTCCTTTAGGGAGTCAATCCACCTTCCTACTTTTCTGCTGCTTTCCACTTTTCCTGTGCTGTCAAAGTCAACTCTGACCTACAGCAATCCTAAGGCAGGATAAAACTATTTTAAACAATAAATAAATAAATAAATAAATATCCTGCATTGAGGCCTGCAGTTGCATCCCATTGGGAGCTGCTTACTGGCCCTGGAAGGGGCAGAAATGTTGAGATCACATCTTGAGACTCCTTTCTCCTGTTCTTCCCCCTTCCTTTTGAAATTCGGCTAAGGGCTACACACCACCAAGCCAAGGTCCTCTTGGGCTCCCTCATCTGACTTCTGGAAATGTGCCAACTCATTATAAACAGTGAGCATTGAGTGTTATCAACTATCTGCATCAAGGCTCTTTGCCATTAAATGTGCCCATGCCAAGGAACATTGATTTCCCACCTCCCTCACAAAGATGGCTTACTTCAGAAGAAGCATCACACCTAATTTACAGTTGCACATCTCAAATTATCACCACTCAGCAAGTGGCGGCTGTCTGTTTAATGCACTCCTTTGCAGTCTTGGCTCACTGGTTTGTTCCTAGGCCTCCTTTGAGACGAGACATACCTCAGAGACCCAAGTGGACCTTTACTGGGACTCTACGCCCCAGCAGGGCATGGATGTCCCTCCCTCTAAGAGGTTTCCATGTTAAATAGGTCACATGCAATTTTAATGAGGACTATCAATGCTGTTTTCCTTTTATTACTTTTATGGTCCATTCAAACTTACTGCAATTATAATTTTTAATTATAACAAATTAAGCATGGAGCTCTTTAATGTATTGCCTCTTATACCATAATCAATTAAAAAGAAATAAGAGTTTGCAATAAAATGAATGACGATCCATGCCTATTATAAGGATAATCCAAAGTCTCTCACTCTCAGAGAGAAACTAAGTGTGGGGGCAAAAAACAACAAAAAACAACTAGCCTCCTTTCTCATACCGATTCCCCTCACCCTGAGAAATCTCACTGGAAATCTTGCACGGTTTCTTAAAAGTTTTATCATTCTCCCCCATCCCTCGGAAAGAATGTCAAGTTACACCAAATTATTAAAATTTCTCCACAGTATCCACAAGAAAGACACTAAAGTGCACAGGACAGATTCTTTGTTTGCATTAGCCATTGCCTTCAGACATAAAGTGCCACAGAATTTGCTGTTATTTTTGTGGAACAACAGGTAAACAATTTGATGTTGTTGTTGTTTTTTAAAAAAAGGAAAATGAGAGACAGGTCTCACTTTCTCAGCAAGCCAAGAAAACTGACTAATTCAGCGGTAAGTTTTGTGGAGGAGTCGAGACTCAGGAAATCATGAACTATGAGACAGTTTTTGAATATTCGGTGCATTTTTCAAGTACTCTTCCCATTCCTCCTTCATAGGCTACAGCTAAAGAGAAAGGTTTGTGTACCAAAACCCATGTCCTCCTTTGCAGGCTCTTCCCCGTAACTGCTTTTTCTCTCTGTTTGCAACGCTACAACGAAATTATTCAAACCGTGGCCACAATGGCTGCGGTGAGTAGGCTCTGAGACCCATAGATCTCGGGCAGGTCACCATGGAAAAGTACAAAGCAGTAGCCACCGTTTATAAGGAGGGGGGGACGAAACTCAGAATCAGTTTAGACTTGAAAAAAGAACTTTAAAATAACGAAAAGGAGGCATTCAGCTATGGAAGGGGCAAGAATAAGAGAAAGGAAGTGGTAGGTCTGCTGAACATCATCTCAGAGCTTCTGCCTATAATCCCTGAGCATTCTTAGAGTACAAACAAACACTGAAGGTGCACAAATGTCTTTATTTACAGATGTTGGGACGAAGAGGTTCTGGACAACTATTGACGTCTCATCTTAACATTCCCTAGAAAAGTACTAGTACGGGTCATTTGACAGCCAGTCTCTGAGCACGCCAAAAAGAATGCAGTCATTGCAAAGTGCCAGCAACAAGTGGCCTTCCTTACAAATCTTGGCAACTCGATTGTACTCTTCCATGCTTACTCTGTGAGCAAGCAGGTTGGTTCAGGATGAATTGACAAGCAGTGGAGAAGGCCAAGTCTTGAGCAAAGGAACGACGCAGTGGAACTCCGAGGCAATGTAGCTGGTGGGGCCACTGGCAACTCCCCCCAACCCAAAGTGACTTGGGCTTCGGTTCTTCAACACGCACCTATACTGATTTTGTGAGGGTAAGCAGGCAAGGGATTTCATCAAAACTATGAAGGAGGGTGTTTTCTTGCACAAGCAGTAGCTGGCTATTGGGAAAATCCAGCAGTCTTGAAATGAAATGAGACTCATTTAAAACAAAAGTTAGGTCCCCCTCTTCCTTTTTTGCAATGCTGCAGCTGATGCCACGACTTCTCAGACCCAATGCAGTTAATGGAATTGATTAACTTTTATACTTAATGACTCACTCAATCCCCACATGTACAAGTGAAGGAGCATACATTTTCTAGACACACAAAGGGAGCGAGAAAGAGAGAGACACATCCATGCATAGCTTGAACCACAGAGCCATCTCTTTGCCTAAGATTTTGGCATTCTACACGGCTTGTTAAATCATCGTGACGAACCATCGCTTCCTTTGGGAATAAAGCAATAACAATAAAACCCACAAACGCCCCAAACCGTCACACGTCTCACTGGGAAACTTGGTCATCTGCTTACTCACAGAACACATTTTTAATGTTATTTTTAGAAGGCCCTGACTATATTAAATGAATGGTAGGCTGATATGTCAGTTCCCTATGGCATTATGCTTATATAAAACACACAGATGCCACCTGTGCAGGCTGGTGAGAGTGATTTCGAGGGCGGGGAAGGGGAAGTGAATCCAGTCCATTTTTCAGTCCAAACTTTAAAAGAACTATCCACTGTGCTGAAGCTATTTTGAAAATAGGGTTCCGCACTTTGGATAGCTCCTGTTGGTTATTACATTTTCCGAAAATTTAAATCCATCTTTCCTGACCTGGTGAAAGCATGGTCCTGCTACTGGGATGGTTTTCCTTAAAAAAAAAAAAAAAAATTCAGCAGGGTTTCTGTAACTCACACAAAATCTTTCTGTACAAAAGTTGTGTCCTTTCCCTTTGAGAAGCAAAGAACACACACATGCCCACAAACACAGAAAACACGAGCTGACTGCTCAAAAAGAGACAAGCACCCCATGCAAGGCTTCCAATCTTTTTTTAAAAAAAAATTAATCATGGAAAAAACAGCAGCCATTGCCATTTTGCACAGCTTTGCTACATTTACACACATGCACGGCCCTATCCTCTGCGTTTCTGTGCGTATGAGGACAAGACAAAGGAAACATTACATCATTGCTAGAGAGACTTAGATGTTACTTTGAGGAGAAAGAACTTCCTTGCCTACCCTTGGCAATATTCCCGCTCCTAATGAACCATGGCATCTGCTCTGAACCTTAGCTCTTTTTTAAAAAAAAAGAAAAGAAAAGGGGAAGACAATCATTATTTTTTAAAAAGTGGTCTGGATGAAGATGTTGATCTGCAAAAATACAATTAGGCAAGCTTTTAAGCTGTAAAGTAGCTGAAGTACATTTCCCATTAAATGAATGACCATCCATCAGAGCAGCCATTCATTAAAGGTAGACTGTAGCTAATTTCATTGGAGCTATAAAATACATTCTGAGCAGATTACAGATGTCAGGTTCAACTCTGGTTCTCCCCCCGGCCCCACTTCTGTGTTCTTCTGGGCCCCATACTCCATTCTTGGCCGGCCTCCAACTTCTCCTCCCACTCCAGCTTTGCCATACACAACTTTATTCCAGGTGTCTCTGGATACCACAAGGAAAAAAACACACACGAAGGCAAACATGTCTGTTTAGGATTTTATCACTTGGCTAATTAGCAGCAAAACAATGTAATAAGAAGGCCCACACTCCCTGTTTACGGCTGACATGTTTAATAGATTGTTCAACGTCAGTTTATCCAGAGATGTCAAAATGACAGCACTACTTACTGTTAATCAGAGGTTGCATGCATGCAAGCACCAGTAGGAAGCCACGGGAGAAAGCCAGAGTCAGCGAGACAGAATTATTGGAAGGAAGAAGCAATATCAATAGATTTTGTAATCTCTGGATCAAATATTCTGGGGTAATGCTTCTCCTTTGTGTTTTGGGTAGGTTCTCCCATAGGGACGAGTCAGAGCATGAGGGGGAGAGAAACTGCTGGATGTTACAGACCTTGGGCTCTTGAGGAGCCAGGAGGCAAACCCCAAATAAGGTGCCTCTGTGCCTCAGTATGTGGAGAAGGGTGAAAGATCTCCCAACTGCTGAGAACAGGATACTTGAATTTACCTAGAAACCTTCAGCTGCAAGGAAAGGCCCCTTGGGGGGGAAAGTCTTCTCAAGGTTAGGCAAGCTCTTCCTCCAGGATGACCAGTGGACCAAATATTTGCCACAAAACCCGGTATGAGTCTCCAGCAACTCAACTGGAGTTTGTTTGAAACAATATCTCTCCTTGTTCCAGACTCTTTAGGAGAACTTCAGTAAGTTTTTTTGGGATTCCCCTTGTTTGCTTGTGATGACGGCGGGCCTGGCTTGATTTTTGGCTTTGGTTCTCCCACACTTAGCCTACCTGATTCTCCAGTAGACTCTGTTGGTTAGATCCCTGCCTGTTTGCTGCAAAGATGTGGCCCATCAGCCTTGTTTACCTGTGAGCAGGACACCCTTCTTAATTGTTATGTCCTGAATGATCACCTTTCCTCACCATGATATCCTGTAAATGCTTCAAGTTCCTGTCAACATGGCTAATGATCAGGCAGGATGCGAGTTTTAGTCCAAAGTGTGTTGTGGACAACAGATGGGGGGGGGGGAGTGATTTAAGCAAAACATATTGTTTCCTCTTCCCCTCCTGCAGAGTATCAGAGCTCCTTTATCAGATTAACTTAAGCAGATAATACATCGCTTCTTTTATATGGCACACCGGTTCACAGTTGAATCAAAACTAGTTCAAATTGGTTCAAGCTTTTGCAGGTATTGTCCCTCTACTGAGAAATTCTGCCTCTTCTTCAGCTCCATAGAGGAAAATGTTTGTTGGTTCATGTATATTTATATGGCTCTTACTTGACCTTATGTACCACCATAAAGGATTCCTAACTCATTACCAAATGTGAAAACCTACACTGATTCCCATGGTTTGCCACATGTGCTACTGTTGCCTTGTCAACTGATAACTGAAGCTATTTGCAAACCTGATAGTCTCGCTCCTGTACTAACGAACCATAGCCACTGTGTTCATTACACGTTTCCTCACCCGGTCATAGAGCCATGTATAAATGTGTGTGTGCATACCCTCAAGTTAATTCTGATTTATGGTGACCCTTTTCAGGGTAATCTCCCTCTAATGTCTGAGAAAGTGGACTTGACCTATGAGAGCTCACATTAAAATGCAGTAGGAACCCCATCTGCTGGATCAATATTTGCTGATTCCCTTATCCACTACCTGAAAATACTAAAAAAAAACCACGAAAATACCCCCTCAAAAATATGTATTTATATTTATACATATTTCCAGGGTTTAGTTACCAGAACTGGTCACTAGAGAGAGCCAGAGACCATGCAATGAATAACGTACTATTTCCATGTTTTCCAGCATCTGTGAAGGGAGAGTTTGGAATCCATTCCCCCACGGATACTGTATAGCAGTTAGTCTTTATGGTGCCTCAACGTTTTTGCCTCATTGCTTTGTTTTGGTTCTTCTTTGTCCGATATGCTTGCACAGACCAACACGGCTACTTCTTCAAAAACTACATACAATCAACATGCTCCCCTTTTGTGCGAGCTAGAAAATCATGTCTTTGAAAGCATCAGAGATGTTGTTTTCTCACAGGAAACCTCTCATTACTTTACTCAAACTATCCCCACTCCTGTGCAACAGTCCTGCGGAGTTTAAAGAGGAATTGTTTCATTTGGCAATATAAATTGGCTTTTGCTATGCAGAAAAATAGCAGAAAATCAGAGAGATTGACCGAGCAGGCGGGTTTCAGAAGAAAGCTTCAGTACAACAAAACAGGGGAATTCACCAAGAATGAAAGCATGTTTTGAGTAATTTGACATCTAGACTGTCAGGGACCAGGTTACTCTACCCTGGCATGTTCTGAACAGACTTAGAACACAACATCATGGCTCTGCTCCAGAGAAATGACATAATACACATTATCTTCAATATCCTTCCTTCTTTTTAAAAAAATGGTTATGGTAACAGCCTCAAGCCGAAAGATACCAAAGGCAACGTAAAAAGTGCAGCTGGTTGTAGTACTATTATTTCTACTGAAAAGACCTAAAGCCCTTATGGAACCTTAATGACTAATATGTGCTTTTGTGCAAAGGGCCTTATTATATCTTAGGCTACTTCTTCGGATGCACGCACTGGTTTTTGGCGCCATGGTGAGTTTCAACTGGATGAAGAAGAGAAGAAAGTCACCTGAAAGCACATGTTAATATAAATCTATTCATTGGGAAGGTGCTGCTGTCTTTCTTGTATGCTACATCGCCATGGCTTTCTTAATTGTGGATTGCAAGGTATGCATGTAAGTAGTTGCAGTCCAGATTCCAAGGTATGCATGCTTAATTGCTTTTTTAAAAATGTTATTCAGGCTTCTTTTGAGAACTACATTTCTGTACCAGAAACAGAGGGCAGGATGCAAAGAAATATCCAGTTAGTAAGATGGAATCCCTTTAGATGAGGGTTGTTCACCCAGCAGGAACACCATCCTGCAGGGAAAGCCATTCACAAGAGCTGTTTCCTAAGCAGGTTGTAGTAAAAGGTCCTTCTTTGAAAGACTTTACTTTCTTTCTTTCTTTCTTTCTTTCTTTCTTTCTTTATATAGAAAACAAAGTCTTTGTATTGGACATGCAGAAGCTGTCATAAAAAAATTAGAGAACGCAGGGTGTGGTATATAGTCAGCAATGAAAGCTAATTACTGTTTTGTTATATAGAGTCTTGGAGTAAAATGGATGTTGTCACAACAACCCATTTGATATATGTTGATACATGTCATTATGACTTAGTTGGATCAATAAATTCCATATATATGCAAAGAAGGTTTATATACTCTGTGAAGAGTTGGCAAATTTATACAGAGGCATTTGCTTACAACTCTAAGTTACCTGTTAGTTACACAAACCTTATTCTTTAGTGTCTGGCAAAACACCTGTATGTTTCATACAAAATCTTTCCCCCCATGTACATACACTAGAATAATGAGTGAAGAGATGCCAGGACTTTGTTATGGGAGATGTCTTCTGCAGAAGAGGACACATAGTCGCATCACCCTTCTGACCTTCCGTTGAATGAAAAAAGGTTGGATGGTGGATCCAGCAGAAATGGCAATGCTAGTGATGAGGCCAGTACACAACTTGACAACAGGTGAGCACCTCATGAGTTAGCAGCAATTCACCATGGGGAGTTAAAACATGCATAAATCACTCACAGAATTCTGACCAGGATATGACCTTGAAATGAAATGCTACAATTCAATGCACACTTCCTTGGGATGCTAACTCTGGATGAGGAAAAAATAATAATTAAAAAATGTCCTTCTGCAAGCAGGCAAAGACCTTTCTCTTCAGGCAGGCTTCCCCCTTAGTGACAGACTGTCTAGGAGTGGTTCTTAGTTGTAAGAGGTTCTTACAACTACTTAGTTGTAGAAGTTATAGCCGTGTTCATCTGTGCAAGCATTACAAGTGAAAACATTAAAGAATATAAAAGTTAGTCTTTAAAGTGTCACCACATTTCTGTCATTTTCCACTATTTTTATTTTTTCACCTATAGCAACTTCCTAGTGTTTTGCTAGCAGATATAATGAAAATAAGGTACAGCCATCGTTGGGTTCTAAGGCATCAGAGCATGGTTGAAGCCACGGGGAACGATGTTTTCTCAGGTCTCCAGGCATGCAGATGAATCTCAGGACAAGGAGTGCAAGAGAAGGAGAAAGCCGGATTTTATTGAGCGTGGTGGCTTTTACACCTGGCCACTTGTCTCCTTCCACACACTCAACAAGTGTCCCTGTCTCAGCATGAAGATGTCTCAAATCATCGGATAATGGAGACAGAAGGGGCCTATAAGGCTACAAAGTCCAACCCCCTGCTCAATGCAAGAATCCAAATCAAAGTATATCTGGCAGATGTCTGTCTAGCTTTCTCTTAAATACCTCTGGTGTTGGGGGGGGGGGCACAATGTAATTGGCTCCATTGTTGTACCACTCTAACAGTTAGGAAATGTTTCCTGATATTCAACCAAAATCTGCTTTCTGTAGCTTGAGCCCATTATTGTATGTCCTGAATTATGGGATGATCGAGAACAGATCTCTGTGTAATTTGAAATCTGTATAATTTGAAAAGTGCTATCCTATCTCCCCTCAGTCTTCTTTTCTCAAGTCCAAGCATGCCTGGTTCCTTCAGTCTTTCCTCCTAGGGCTTGGTTTCCAGCCCCCTGATCATCCTTGTTGCCCTCCCCAACCCAGTTTTAGCTTGCCTGCATCCTTCTTAAAATGGGGTCTAAATGCCTATTTAGCAGGTACTATTTGCTTAGGATATACTGTAGGAAATCCACATTGTCTTACTTTCTCACACAAAGGTAAACACATATTGTCTTGCAGTTGGTATAAAGGCCTTGTCCCCTGTGGAATCACAAGGCTCCATCTCCCCACACTCGTCTCAGGTTTTGACCCTGAAATCTCAGGAAATCAGCAGCTGTGATTTGACAAGCTTATGCCATATAGTCTCAGTGATCTCCTATTAGCCAAAGGCTTCAAGGTGGCCCCATTTGGAGAAGGTTGGAAGGCCTGAAAGCCAGTTCAAGATGCTGTTAATAATAATAATAATAACCTTAGAACTGCAGAGCTGGAAGGGACCCTATGGATCGTCTTGTCCAGGTCCTGCCAAGGAAGCACAATGGGGGAATCGAACTCCCAAACTCTGGCTCCGCAGCCAGATGCCTAAACCACTGAGCTATCCATCTTCCAGGAGCCCTTGCATACAACAAGACTGGGCTTCTGCAAATGGTTCCCGTTTCCCCTAACCTTTTCAAGCACAATCCTGTACATGGGGAGATTTAAATTAATATGCTAAAAACAAAAGCACTTGTACAGGAGACCCAACACAAGCCTGTGGTTGCATACAGTCAGCCTGAACCAGGGAGAAAAATGCCATTCTTCTCCATTGTCTTCCAGGCTTTGGTGATGAAGCCACACACACCCTGCCATGGGAACCCATTGTCCTCTCTCTTCCTCCCCTTCAATTCCTTCGTTGCCATAGGAACACCTTCTGTTGCACAAACAGCTGCTCTTAGCAGCCGCCGGGAGGCTGTGATTGGCATCTTGGCTAGCCAGCATCACCTCTGGGAATCTAGGCACTCATGTCAGATACTCCAGGCTCTTATTACATTGTTACACAAATCAACTGTCTTGCCACTTCATGGGCACTCCAGGAGCAATTGCCGTCCGGGATTTTGAAAAGGGCTGTTGCATGAGTGGGTGGTGGAGGATGATCACAGCTTTCATCATGGGCTGGGTGGCTCCGGCAACCAAGGAGGAGATAAAGGGACAAGTCTTGTGCTGCTGGCTTCTTTGAGGCGACAGCTTTCTTTAATTTGTGACAAGTTTACGCCTTGAAGGCACGGATTGGAACTCAATTGAGAAAAAATGCTGGAAATCGGAGACAGCGGATGACCATTGTGGTTGGTGGGGGTGGAAAGCACAAGCAAGCCAACAAGAGGCGGAGAGCCAGGGCCAAACATAGGTGCACACAAGGTCCCTTAATTCCACTGGGACTGATGAGGTTCAGGCTAATTCAGACCTGATTCAATCTGTTTGGGATCAAACTCTGCACTGAAATTCAGAAATTCAAAGCTTCACATTCTCCAGTTCATTTCTACTGGGAAATTAAAATAGTTGCAACTTTTTTCTTTCTCCGTGGATATGCATAGGATTTGAGGTCTTGGTAAATTTTAGACAACGATGTCGAGTTTTTATTTATAAGCTGCCTTTCTCCCCATAGAAGACCCAAGGAGGCTCACAACAATTAAAATCATTCAGTAATAACAATAATGTTTTGTGCTACACTCTTTATACCATTTCTTTAACATGGAACTCACTTTTTTGGAACATGCAAATCACTCCTTCCCCCCCCCCCCCACATAAATCCAAGAAATATGTACTGTATGTCCCTTTAGCATCACTGATTCCTGATAAGTCCCACACAAGTAGGTTCAAGGGTTTTTCTCCTAGCTACTTTAACTTTTGCTTTAATGACCTTACATTTGCTAATAGGTGTGCCACTTTTTTGCACTAGGGAAATGTATGTATGTATGTATGTATGTATTTATGTATTTATTTATTTATTTATTTATTTATTCTGCCTTTCTCCTTTAAAAGGACCCAAGGTGGCTTACATCATTAAAAGGTATTATTTTAAGCAAACAGCAGTGAGTATACAAATACTAAAAAGGATCACACAAATATCATGCTAAAAAACATAAGCAACATCAAAACACATTCAAAGCAATAAGGTACAAGAATCCATTAAAAAAACCCATTCAGGTAGCCAATCACTAAGGGAAAGCTTGCCTGAAGAGAAAGGTCTTTGCCTGCTTGCGGAAGGACAGCAAAGAGGGGGCCAGCCTGGCCTCCAGTGGGAGGGAGTTCCACAGTCTGGGAGCAGCCACTAAGAAGGCCTTCTCCTGTGTCCCCACTAAACACTGCTGTGGGGGTGATGTGACTGAGATAAAGGCCTCTGTAATTTCTGTCTGGTCTCTCTGTGTTAAGAGCTGCTCTGTAAAGTCAGGGCAAATACACTAAACAAGAGAGATTGAGATGAAAATCAACACTAAGCTAAAAAATTGGACCCAAAATGTGTCTGGAGGAGATATATGGAGTAAAGTAAAGTGTTGTAGAGGTATTCCTTACGTTACACTGAGAACAAAGCACTGACTCATTCAAACAGGCAACAAATTGAAAGAGCAAGAATGGATGGCTCTGGACTGGGAAAGAATTTAGAAAGAAGGATTGAATTTTGGGTATTGGTACTATATACTAAGAAGAAATGCAAACTAAAGTAAACGTGGAACTCCCAACAATTTCCAACAAAATTCTTACAAAAAACTGTGATCAATGGGTGTTGCTGAGCTGCTTATCCAAGACCTGACTGGAAGTTACAGGGACAGGGTGGGGGGGTAGAAGGCAAGGAGTCCTTCTTAACATATTCACACACAATAAACAGATTACTACTCAAAATACAACAAGAATGGAAAAGAGAAGATCTGGAAGATTTCACGGGGCATACATTTTGGAAGAGGCAGAAATTCAGGCCAATCAAGACAATCAATAGTCACTAAAACCATCACTGCAGTTTTTCCAGTGATTGCTACTAACAGCTTCCGTTACACCACAAAAATCTCTCCCTGTGAGCATTCTGATTGAAATGTGTGGGTGAGATTTTTCTCCAAGATTGCCAACCAGAGTTGTCGATTAGCACAATTTAGCCTCCCTGCTCCCCAATCACACCACCCTGTCATTTTTCTTTCTATGGTGCTGTTTGCAACATTTTAGAGACACTATCTGTCTTTCTTTAAGTATCTGAATTGTTGAATCAGCCTGAAGAAATTCAGAAATTGGCTGATTCACTTCTGGATTCAGCTGAATCATTTGCACAATCCTAGTTCATGTACAAACATGCATGCACACACAGAGAGATTGACTCCTTAACAAGAAACACTTTATTCAACAGAGCAGCAGGAATAAATACCCCTCACTAAGCATGGGACTTTTTGGTTTCTTGGACTACAAATACCTAATTCCCCATTCTGGCAGTTCTACCTAACATACACACACCGTACAGGGCTTACCTGTGGCTCACCTGGAGAAAAGGCCTAAACTTGAAGGCTTTCGGATAGGCCTAGTTCCTTGTTCAGAAAGAAAGCTCCCAGCTAGCACTGGGGCAGGACACAGGAAGCTTGTCCAGAGATAGACCTAGCGAAGACTCAAAACTTTTCAGTTGAAGCCTTTTCTTCCAGGTGAGCCACATTTAAGTCTCTGTAACATATGCATAAATCAGGCAGAACTCCCAGAATGGAGAATTATGGGATTTGCAGTCTAAGAAATCCACAACTCCAATACCTATTCCTCACCTTCATCCAAACTAGAAGCATTGTTAATGGTTGCTCCCTCTCTCTTTGCCTTGTTAGAAAGCTGAACAGTTGGTTTATTCATTTATTTTCATACACCATGTCCTTTCTCCCTCCCCCTTTCTCTCATAGCCTTGAGGCAGGCAGTTGTGCAAGAGGTACACATAGGCAGTGCCCAGCCCCTTGGCCTGGGGTAAGGACTTGAGATGGCTGGTGTTGGTCTGAACTTGAGGTAGGGCAATTCCAGATTTGCTGTCATGGACCAGACTCCACTGACGGAAAAAAGTCCCTTTCCTTACTCCACAAATAAGCAGCCATATAACTACCAGGAAAGGGTGGAAGTCACAGGTAATTCTTATCTCCCTCAATAACAACAAGCTCCCGTTCTCACTTCTTAAGAAACCCTTGATGGCACCAACCCTGGGGCAGAAGAACAAGCGGTGATGACAATGCCTTTGATCTCCTTTGTTACGGCTTTTTATCTTTGAACTGGTCTCGGACTAAACAAACAGAGGATGACTTTGAACCAAGAACAGTCCCTGTAGATTAATGCTCATCGATGAACAAATGGAGACTTCTGGGAAATTTTGGCACACAGAACTGTCTTTCCCTATGTGTTTTTAATTCAGAGTCCTTGGATTCGTGCATGAGGATGGGTAAAAGCAACAAAATAAAACAATGTGCCCCAGAAACGTTTTCTCTAATAAAATGGTTGGGGTGGGGAGGGAGAGAAAATGTTAATTTTCCACTGAACGTACAGGCTCACTAGAGTCTAACCATTTTAAATTAAATTTTCACACATGGCAATGTTTTTGTTAACCAGAAAGACCCCATACAAACACTCTTCATTGTGTTTAAATTCATCCCCAGAACCCAATGCCCTCTATTCAACAATAAACTGGCTGGCTAGGTTATACTTTAAAAAATATATATGTTCCAGTCTTCGTGATGAGAGTTTGCTCCAGGGTTTCATGTAGGGAATATTCTGGGTCATGTTAGATGTTTTATAATTTTGCATTGGTACACAGAAATTAAACGAGAGTCAGTATGGTGTAGCGGCTGGAGTGTTAGAGTAGAACTCAGGAGACCTGGGTTCGCCTCTCTGCTTGACCATGGAAACTTGCTGGTATGGCTGTTTTAAGTTGGAAATGACTTGAATGCACATCACAGAAATTACCATACTGTGCAAATCAGTGGCCTTTTTGTCCTTTTTTTTTTTTTTTTTTTTTGAGGACAAAAAGATGATACATGTCCTCTGTGTGGTTATGTGTAAGTGGCCACCCTACATATAACCCTAGGCACCACTGTTATTTGAAGACAGAGCTACTTTGAGAATGAGAAGAAGACTTAGAAGTCAGAAGTCGACTGAGACTAGGAAGGGCAGCAATTAAGGAATTAGAAAAGATTGTCTAGTGGAAGGATGTGTCTGTAGAGACCAGGACCATCCACGCTTTTGCATTTCCAATTACCATGTATGAGTGTGAAAGGTGGGACAGTTAAAGCTGACCGGGGGGGGGGGGGGAAATGATTCATTTGAAATATGGTGCTGGAGGAGAGCTTTGCAGGTACCCTGGACTGGCAGAAAGACAAACAAGTGGGTCCTAGATCAAATCAAGCCTGAACTATCTCTGGAGGCATTTTAACCACCAGTTTTCTGCTTTATGCCCATCTCTAGTTGCAGCCTGAAAAGTTGAAAGAAAATGGTGCAGCACGTCAGATGTACTGTTGCTGATGCTGTGGGTTTTTATTTTTTTTAATGCTGTTTGTTCATTTTGCAACTGCTACCCTGCACAGTAGTAGTAGTGGCCATGTTGTTTTATCATTGGATTATTGTTTTTGTGTGTGTTAATGGGCTGTTTCCCTACTAGTATTCAGGAAACATGCAATCAAACATGCAATCAAAAAAGAGCTTACATCAAAGTCAAAATTGCTCCAAGCAACACTCAACTACCTTTAGATGACTCCTTTTAAAAACCGAGAATGAAGTGATGGAGGCACACCAGGGTGTTCCATAATTAAGGTAGCCACATATCCTTTTCTTTAAAAAGAGAGGACAGACTTCTATTTGAAGGGTAAACAGAGGATAATCCCTTTTTAATGCATTTAAAAATAATTGCACATAAAGGCCTAGAGGAATTATTTCATTGACACCACCAAAATAGTAATTAGAGATGAATTACATGAACCACAATTCGGCCCGGTTTGGCCCAGTTCAGTGCCGTGCCCACACAGGTATTTCTAACTAGAGAAAACTCAGAAGTGGTTGACCTTTCTCTTCTTCCGGGGTCAGCTCTGGGGATTGTATAGCTTGCCCATGGCTACACAGGCTGGCTCTACTCACAGGAAGCACAGTGGGGAATCGAACTCCCAACCAGATACCGAAAACCACTGAGCTATCCACCCCCCAGTGTGTTTCTATGGGTGGGGCAGGGATTTATCTTAGGTGTCCAGATTCCAGGCCTGGCACTGTGTTTACTTCACCACACTGGCTCTCACTCAAATTCCTGTCCTTTTAAATCACTATCTCATCTCTAGTTTGGGAAACGAAAAGAGACAAGCTCGTAACAATTTTCAATAAACCTGATTACTTTTTCAGGAACCAGATGCCATCAGCTTTCGAATAGTGTTGCCTGTTCAAGTCTTTTCTTGTCTGTGTATCGCTCAAATTATTTTAAAATAAAAAACAAGAACTCTTGCTATCATCCCCTCCCCGGCCCCACAGCCCATATAACCCACTATAGCTTCTAATTTCAGCTGCAAAATATAATCTCTTTCAGAATTTGCATAAAAATGAACAGACCTTGCAGCATGATATTAAATTTGAAATTTGCATGCAAGGGTAGCCAAGTAATAAGTTTGTATCCAAGAGGTTCGTGCCTGTAAGACTCAAGAAGGAGCAGATGTAATGAGAAGATTTATACACCTCCGTGAAAGCAAATCAGTGATTAAAACATTGTGATGCTCTTGTTATAAACCAAAGAGCATGGGATGTACAAAATAGCTTCAGAGCTGGTGTACAAATGATATCACTCAGCTATTTAGTTTGGCAACATGCCTTCTTACAAACTGAAGGGGAAAAAAAAGCAAAAGCACAATGCATCAGCAGATCCAGAGCAAGGCAATGGCAACACCAAAAATCAATCCTCTCTAATCTCAGAAGCAAAATTTCCCCCTTGTGCGCTAACTGTGCTTGAGGAAAATATCAGAAACAGCCTAAACCAGTTCACATGAACCAGCGTTGCTGCTTAAACTCTCTGGGAAGATGCCATAGCTCAGTAGCATTGGTATTGTTGTGCAGGCCAGGCTGGCAACTCAGCTTTCAAGGAGCAATGGATCTGTTCCAGGTTTTAGGTCAGACTTCACAGGAGCTCTATCCAAGGTGCTGAATGCTCTCTTCAAAATAGGATCTTCAGGATCTTGAATAGCTCCTTCAAAGTTCAGAGTAAAGCCTGGAGTGGATCCAGTGCCCCATAAGATCAGGCTCATCAGACTCTACTGGTGGAGTAGTTAGTTTTGAGCAGTGGGAACTCATTTTAAGAGCGTATATACACAGTAGAGCTGTAAAATATTGCTTGCGTCACTCATGAGAATGAGTAACTCCATAATTATTCTCCCCACCGTGAGAGAGGATGACATATTTTGTGATGCTCTCAATAACTGAAGTGAAAGAGAATGGTATTTTGCACACATTAAACAAATTTGCACAATGATGCAGACAATGCAACTTGCACAAAGTGACAGTGGTTGATGCCTTGTTGCGTAGACTCTGAAGGAACAGAAGCATCCATGGGATGGTCTACATCTTTTTAGATGTAGTCCAATGGTTCTATTCACATGATTGTGCTTTGCTTCTCAAAATGAACAGATAGTAGTTTTGTATGGAAACAGTTTGGGAAAATTACACACTGAAGACGAGGATCATTACAACACCCCTGGTGGTTCTCAATAAAATCCAAGGTGTGTTGAAGTTCATTCCATTCCCACAATGGACAGCCAGATGCAGTGGAAAGTGTTACCTTAAACCTTCAGTCAACTCAACTGCAATCCTTCACTTTTAATAAGAATTTCAAGCAAGCTTGCAAAGCAGTATTCTCATTGACACTGTGACTGTGAAGTGGGAACCACCACCAAAGAGAGAAAGAAAGAAACTGAGGAAAACTTTCTAACTTCTGCTTTTCTTCAGTCTTTCTATGTGCTCACTGGTCCCCAACAGTAGTAGATTTTCAAAGTATTTCACCTCATTTACTTGCTAGAGCAAGAAGAGTCTGCAAATAATCATGATGGGCCAGATTCATCATGGATATTATTTATTTTTGACCAGACCAAAGGACAATCTAGGCCCACACCGTTCCCATTTTGAACAAAATTATGCTGTGAAAAATCAATCTCAATTTTGTTATATTTCTGTGAATAACACATTCATTCCCCTTCAATTCTTTGCTTCTAATTTTAGTATCTTGTTTTTTCCTTCCTGCATGCAAATTCATGTGCATTTTCCATCGCAAATATATTTATTTGCACCCTTTTCTAATGTAGACTTTTCATATGTATCTCACTGACCAAATCTCATGCTTATCTACCTCTCCTTTACATCACCCAAGAACCTTTAAACAAATTACCCAATTCCTAGTTAATACTTGAAATTAAACACAAAACTGAATAAAATATTCCAAAATGAAAAGAAGGGCAAAGAGTTCTCCTTGAGAAATCTAGTAATGATATCTACCATAGGAATTTGTTTATGCTGGTAAGATATAAACATTGGCTGGAATTCAATAGTAAGTTCCAAATACAGTAGGGCCATTCAATTACCAGGGATTTGGTGAGTCAACTCCTCAGTAGTTTTGGAAGAAGTAGCTGTGCTAGTCTGTGTTAACAAAAGAAAAATAAACAATGATAACAAAAATGTTGTGGCCCCTTAAAGACTAGCTGCTATATTTAATGTGAGCTTTCCTCAGACATAAGAGTGGGACTACATGGAAAATATTTATACAAAACAAAGAGACAGTTTGTTTCCTGGGTAAAAGTTGTTGATAGTGCAGCATTTCACACCTGGCAATGACATTTAAGACACCAATGGGTCTTGAATTCCTCTGTAAGTTCAGTTGATTCAATGAGGCTACTTCATTTGTCACTAATGATGCAACCAGACAGACCAACTATCCCAGCCTGGATCTATTGAAATCATGGTAACAGGGTTGATTTGAGGTGTGGTATGCCATTTGGGACCATCCTTGTATCCCCATGCAAGAATCAACCACAAAGCTTCTCAAGCAACCCTGTTTAGCATGATCTAGATCCATCTTCTTTCTCTTTAAAAGGAAAGAATAAACAAAGGAAAAGAATCCGCCTCCTGTCTCCTCTTTTGTTCTTTGTTCAAGGCATTTAACAGTCTTGAGAAATTGAAAGCTTCCTTCTCTTTTGCCTGTGGAGGGGGAGGAAGTTTTCCATATCCATGGTTGCTGATAACAGTACATCACTGGTGCATTATAAATTATTAAAAAGAAATGGAAAACTTCTTCATCCTTTTTCTCAAGATTGTTAAGCAGCTGAAGCCAAGGGACAGCTTAAGCAATCCGCTTTGGCAACAGTAGCCCTTCACCCAAAGACATGAAGCTAGGCATCAATCAAACACAAGCTAGTTTGTTATGGTACATACATTGTGTGGCCACCAGGAAAAGGACTGAACCAGCCCATCCTTAGCCCAGACCAAACTGCAGGACAAAACCCTGTCTGATCACACACTTCCTACTGGATTTCAGCCAATAAGAAACATGAAACAAATACAAAATATAAACATGAGTGAAAACATCACACTCTTGCATCTCCATTGGAATTTCTTTATAGCCTCTCCCCAAGGACACACACCCAAGTTGGGAACCAGTGAACTAAACCATCTGTGTCTGTTTTTTCCAAGGATATACTTTTTTTAAAAAAAATACATGCACAGTTTCAGATGTATGAAGTGTAACATAAGGTTCCCAAATGAATTTCAGAAGCATGGTACCCTTTCTCTCACCATTTAGCATGAAGCCCATAGTTAGTAAGTTAGTTAATTTTACCCTGAGAAAACTAACTGAGAGAGCAAGACGCTGGGGGAACAGATTCCTTTGAGGGTTGGAAGAAAAGAAAAGCTGGGTCTCAATCTATTTTGAGACACATTCAAATTATTTGGCCCATGAGACAGAAAATCTCGCAAGTGCCTGTCTTCTATTCCTGAGCCCAAAAATAAAATCATGATAAATTAAGTAACCCACAATTTGCTCCCTTCACGTAACACCCTAAATTGACCACACTCTGCCTAACAGTAGGACTGTCTGTTGAGTTTTATTTGATCTGAATGCTACGTTCTGTGTGCACGTGTATGTGAGCTCCACAGAACAAGCAGAACCTTTATTAAGTCTTTCTTGCCACCCGAATTGGGAGTTTAACAACCCTCTTATTCATCAGCTAATTTTACCTCCAAGGCTTCTCTTAGCAAAGCTGCTCGTTAGCTCGCAATCTTTTATGCTATTAAAATACCAAAAAATGGGCAGGGAGGGGGAGCGATTCAGCATCATTAGATCCCTGTCACACAGACCTCTTGAAAAGTCAGAAATCTTAAAGGCTGAAACAGAAGAGCCTGTGGTGTCTGAAAGTCAAATGCCTCATTTACCTACTTTACATTTCTCCTCCTGTCTGTCCCCCACCTCTCCCCCCATGTTTGTCTTCGGTCTCAGAGCTGATGAACTTGAGACGGTTATGACTACGAAGACGAGGTGGCAGGAAAGCCCTTGTTCTTACTCCACGGATCACTTCCTAAGGGCTCAGGAACTTTTTAAGAAGAAAGGGGGGGATAAAAATATTTTAAATAAATAAATAAAACCCCAGCACCATAGCACTTGGCTCCATTCTCTTAGCTGGGTCCAGTATTTGTATAGTCTTGTCTTATCTTAGTACTGTAGAGTTGGAAGGGACCCTCTGGATCATCAAGTCCAGCTCCTGTCAAGGAGGCCCTGTGGGGGAATCGAACTCCCAACCTCTGGCTCCTCAGCCAGAGCCCTAAACCACTAAGTGCAATAGCTCTGCTGAAAGCTGAGGTAGTTATCTTGTTCTTTTGATTCATGTTATCAGAAAAGACAATAACATACATTAAAATGAGAATGCAAAACAGACCTCGGTAGCTTCTGTGTCTGAAATGAGAAATTGCACACAATCTGGCTTTAGGATGCATGGCCCTGCCTGTATATGTCCACACATTAAAGTGATGTGGCCACAGTCCACTGTGATTAATCAATAACATGGAGGTGTGGTGGGAAACTAAGACCTTCCCAGTGTTCTTAAGTTCCAACTCCCATGAGCTCTTTCTTCAGAGTCAGTGAAGAAGGATTATGGGATCTACAGTCCAATAACTCTGCATTTTCATCTCCCTCTCCTGCTCTGTCCTGGGACTTGAAATGTTTCAGGGCATTGGGAAAGGCATAACAAAAACACAGGGCCTGCTTCAGATCAATCTCCCCTCAACATGTCCAGGATTTATTTATTATTTAGTCATCTGTTCTATTTTTATGCTGCCTTTTGCCTTAACAGCAGTTGCCCAGGTGGCTCAGAAACAGAGTAAAAAAATAGATGCAAATAAAAATACAATATGTTGCAATCGCTTTTTAAAAAACCAATTAAAGATGTTTTTGAAAGACTAGTAATATTAAAACCAGTTCACAAACACTTAAAAAAAACCCGAAATAAAATCAATAATGTACACTATTCCACCTTCCTCTACTCAACTGAATTGCTTAAAAAAAGCCTAACCTAAGTAGGAAGGATTTTTTTAACCCTTCTGGGAGGTAACCAAACTGGCTTCCTGATTCAATTTCTAAGGTAAACATAATGGCCATTGCTCATCTGATGCTTATTAACCTTAACCTTTATTCGTTTTCTTGTTTAGGAATAAAGTCTGGGCTATTTTTAATCAATCTCAGTGACCACTTTCAATTTTTCCTTTCAAGAGTATAATGCCACCAAAAACTTTCCCCAAGTCCTCATTCTAACCCTCATAAGGAATTCTATGCCATAACGTCAGAATTTACTTATAACCATCCTCCTTATAGGGCTTTCAAGGGAAGTGAGATATTTAAGGCGCAACTTTGCTAGTTCCACACCCCCAGTGAGTTTCCATGGCTGAGCGGGAATTCGAACTCAGGCCTCCTGAGTCCTAGTTCATCATTCCATCCACTACTCACCACACTGGGTGGCATAAGGAATACTAAATTAAATTAATTGGCTCTTTAAAATGGATCAATACATAGCTAAAAAGCTAGGCTGCTGGAGAGACAGATGCAGAATAATCTTCCAGTTACTTTCATAATGAACCATTGCACAGGTTTTGGGACCTTTCTAGAGCCCATGCAAAAGGATATTCATCGCCCCCCCCCCCCCCAAATGTACAAGCAGAAGTCCTATTAGTTTAAATGCTTCTGCTAAAGCAAGCTGGGGATCATGTATGCATGCATGTATATTTAGTATCCTTTCTAAGCTGCCTTTCTTCCAATGATGGGGCTCACAGCAGCAAACATTAAAAAAAGTAGAATTAAAACCACAATAAATTATGCATTAAAAAGGAATTAAACCCTAATAATAAATAAAAACACATTCAATGACTAAAAAACATTTAAAACACATTGGGGTTCTGCAATCTTACTTCTTAACAACAAGCCAAACATTTGCAAAGGTTCGTTTGGTCCTGGTGCTGTATTCCGCCTGCTCCCTGAAATACACATGCCTCGATTTCTAGTGGAAATTTCCACCTCGTGGTGCAGTGGTTAAGCTGCTGGACTGCAGCCAAAAACGGGGCTTCAACCCCAGGTAGTTGGCTCAGGGTTGACTCTGCCTTCTGTCCTTCCAAAGTTGGTAAAATGAGTACCCAGCTCGCTGGAGGCGCAATGTGTAGCCTGCATCATTAACTTGTAAACCGGCCAGAGAGTGCTTGAAGCGCTGTGGGGTGGAATATAAGCAGCAAGGTCTTGGAGGCCCTTCTACAGCCATGCAGCCTCATGACCTGGTTTGTCCTGGGGTGGGTGAACCCCCAAAAATGAGTTGAGGTGAAGAGTACAGAATCAGCCTCACACCCGTGCCTCCCAGCACCTCCAGTCTTCCTGGACTTGGCCGTGCTTCCAGGAAAACCTAAGAGTCCACCAGACAAGGCACATGGGACCGGCACACCCACCTTGCAAGGTAGAACAGCCCACCACATTCACACAAAAGAACCCAAACTGCCCAGTAGGCAGCCAAGGACAAGACCCAGAATTAGTACCACCAACCCTCCGAGTCGGAAAGCCAAATGGTTGGAGAAGTTTTTAAATGTTGTTAAAGAGAGCAATCGGGTTCAAGAGGTATGAAAAATACAACCGAGGCAAGCATGAGAAACTAAGAAAAGGAAGCTATTCAATCGAGTACTCACACTCCAGTGGAGAAGTCAGCATGGTTCTGAGGCAGCGAAGCACAACATCTCCTGAGAGCCAAGTCACTTCTCAAACTCTTTCTTTGGCATTCAACATCCCATTCTAGATCCTTCCAGAGGACCCACCAATCAGGCTTCAAGTTGCCTCAAATGTTCAAGAAGAGGTTCTTTTCCCCCTCCCTCAGCTGAAACTCATCTCCCAATTAGCACATGGCTAGCTTGGAAAGCCTCTTTCTGAAGAGAGAAGCTGCAGCTGTTGCCTCTTGCTTTTTAGAGTAGGGATGTTTTTTCTGGACTACAAATACCATAATTCTCCATTTGAGGAGTTCTACCTATCATACAGACACCTTATAAAGCCCCAAATGTGATGCATCCAGAAAAAAGGCCTAAGATTTTGGAGGCTTAGCTCCCACAAAGAAGCCTAATTTTTCCAATATGCATTCCAGGTTCCATACTCCTCCTTTTCTACACAATACTAACTTAATCTTAGAACTGCAGAGCTGGAGGGGACTCTATGGATCATCAAGTTGAGCCCCTACGAAGGAGACACTGTAGGGAATCAGACTCCCAACCTCTGGCTCAGCAGCCCGATCTGCAATCCAGCAGTTAAGATGTTGATTGTTGATGAATACAATTCTTGTCAACTCCTAGTATACAGATGCTTACTTGCAATATGCAAATACATAAAAATGCCCACTTTCCCCCCATAATACACTATGATCAAGTTCTGAGTTATTATAAAATTCCGCTGTATAGTCACCTACTTAGCTTTAAGAATTTTCTGTTCTACTGCAGGGGAGTATAAAGAATCCAGTAAAGACTTCACTGAATTGTAGACCCCAGGATTTTGTAATGGGTTTTTGGCATTCCAAATCTGATGAGCCTGCAGGCTATGTGAACAGCAAAAAGTCAACTTCCGCTTCCTCCTGTTCAAATACAGTAAAGTCTTCTTCAGGCTCAAATACTAGTCTGAAACTACAATTTAGAGTTGTGTTCTCTCCTTTTGAACAGCTGTGCTCCAACTTCTGCCCATCAAGTATTCATAACCCTCCTCCCCCATGGATTCTCCCCAAGTCACTGCTAATGAAAATGTAAACCAGAGCAGTTACCTGTATCAGCCTAGACTGTAAACTCCCAGGGGGTTCTCAAAAATGAATAGCAGAGGAGTGAGTCAGACCTCATCCTGCTTCAGACTTCTCATAAATTGACTGGAGACACTCTGTGCTGCTGTTTGGCATTCCAATTTGTTACTTGTTTTTATATCTTGCAGTTGAGTGTATTTAACAAGGATGTGGTTGTAAATCCTCATTTGACTTGTCCTCGTCCAGTCAATGAGACAACGTTTAAAAAAAAAAATCCTTGCCATGAGCTAATGTGAGATGGTGGACTTTCTCCGTCCCACTCCAGTCTCAGAGATAATTTACACATATTCACAAATACCTTTCCTCCATTTCTATAAAATTGTGTACTGCTGCAAAATACAATAAAAGTTGTAGCACTGTATACATTTTTTGAAGGTGAAAATAGATGAGTTTTGTGCAAAGGCAGGAGTTTTACACAAATCCTCATTTGTTTTTCCCTTATTCAGTCCGTGAGGCAATGCTAGGGAAAGAAACCTGGTGATGAAAAAGATGTTTCACATGTTGGAGATGAGATCTCTTGAGTTAGTTGGGAGAATTTTAGAAGAACAGTCCCAGTGTGTAGAGATAGCCAGTCTTGACTAATGGATCAACAAAGGGCGAGATTTCTCTACACCTCTAAGCCATGGCCTCTTGTGAATCATGGAGATGTTTGCTGGTACAAGACATCAATAATAATTTGAGTTCCTGGGGGTGGGGGCATAGCCCATGATTCAAATTTTTAAAAATCAAATAAAACTGCACAATGAGAAGTGTACATTCTTGTTGACCTGCACCATCAAATTCTTTCTGACTTATGGTGACCCTGTGAATTAGTTATCACCCAATGATCCTACTCTGAACTCTTGCAAACTGAAGGTCATAGCACCTTTATTGAGCAAGCCCATCTTTTCTTCTCTTGGATGTCTTCAACAATTCCCAGCATCATTACCTTATCCAGTCAGCCTTGTCTTATAATGCTGTGTACCTTTGCCAAGGACAGCCCCAATTTTTCCTTTGGGCTGCTTGTGAGCGTTCAGGCTGGATTTGATCCAGCACCAATGTATTGGTCTTTCTGGTGGTCTAGGGTTATCTGCAAAGCTCCAACAGACTATTATTCCCAACAAATTAAATGTTTAACATGCATTTGCAAGGACAATACTTGGTGCCTTTGCAAAGAGATTTTATAATTAGTGCAACACTTGTTTCTTTTGATGCTGGTTAACAATTAGGTGTGCAATTTTGTTTTTAAAGGTGTTTTCACTGGAGGAACTATTTCACACTTACTAATATAAAGCAGCATCAGAAGCTTAACCACATCAAACACATCCTCCAAAATACTAATTTAAAGGACCAAAATATTCAGTGCAAATTGGTAACACTAGCAGTGTTTTTTTACAGTGAGCTCTAGGTTCCAATAGTCTATGAAAATATTTGGGAACGGTGAAATAAGAAACTTCACAGGAGTGCGTTACAATAACACGTACACACGGCAGAGGTGAAGTGTAATCCCAGCAGTCTGTGGAATAAGGCACGGGATATCTCATATGTTTTCAGAAATGATATGTGACTGAGTATTTCCCAGGGATGTTGGCAAGTCTTTGGGTCTGAGTCCAAGTCTAAGTCTTTGGTACCAAGTCCCAAGTCCAAGTCTTTGGTACCAAGTCCCAAGTCTAAGTCTTTGGTACCAAGTCCCAAGTCTGAGTTTGAGTCTTTGATACCAAGTTCCAAGTCTAAGTCTTTGGTCCTGTGTCCCAAGCCCCAAGTCTGAGTTCCTGTTAAAAACAAGCTCTTTTCTCCAGAAAAAAGAGAGAGAGGTGGGTCTGAGTTGAATCTAAGTCACTGGAGAGAGAAAAAAACCAAGTTGAGTCCAGGTTGAGTTGCCAGTGTGACTTAAGTCCGACTTGAAGGGAGTCCTGTGACTTGAGTTCCCATCTGTAGTATTTCCAGGCATTGTCTGTGGACCCCTGTCTTTAATAAAACTCACCATTACTCTTTGTAGAGAAAAATGTTTAAATCTCATGTCTCCTGTAAATAGGAGTGACCAAACAAAATATCCAAAAGTTTACTTTATAATCTCTAAAAACTAGCTTAAGGTAGGAAGATAGATTTTTCCCTTCTCCTCAAATTCATCTCATTGGTGCATGAATCAGTCTTTATCCAGTCTGCATGAACTGCAACTATGTTTTGTCATAATGGAAGTTACATTTGGGAACTTGCTGGCAACGTGATTTATTTGAGTTTTGCAAGCCGAAACGCTCTGGAAAATTAGCTGTCTCCCTGACAGAGCATTTGCGTAAACAGGGATGGGATGAACAGTGGTTTAATGTACAACTCTCAATGATAAGCTATAGATTTGGAGGTGGACAGAAGGCTGTAAAAGATTGCTGGCTCATTGCTTTGGCCAATGTTCAGAGCTAGACAATTATAGGAGGCTTTTTCTGGTTTCTAAGAGATAAGAGATGTTGGAAATAAATCTAGTCCAGATGGGATAGGTGCAGGGAAACGGGGGGTCCTGGTTACCTGACAGCTGTTGCCCCACCCCATGTGTTGAGATGTTTTCTCAGTCCTCTGCAAGAGACAAATGTGATGCCTAAAGGTTGTGTCATTTGTTTTTGGTTTTATTCCAGACTCCAAATCCCAGAATTCTGCAAAAAAAAATTCTCAGGCAGAATTCTAGGAGCACTAACCCACAAATATATCTGCAGGCACCTTTATTTCACTCACCTGGACAAGGGCAAGCCTTCTAGGCCTTAATTCCCTGTTGCAATGCTTCCTGGCGAAAAACTGCCCCAATTATTGCTGGGGCTGGTAGTTCTTCACTAGGCACCGTCTATGCAAAATGAAAGCTAACAAGAAAACCAGTCCCAGGAAGCATTGCAGCAGTTTCCTCTCAAGAAGCATTGCAGCAGAAAATGAAGGCCTGGAAGAAGGCCTTGTTCTAATCCTTGTCCAGGTGAGTGAAATGAAGGTTTGGGTTTATGGGCTGAAATTCCCAAAATCTGAAAAATAAAAGTAAAAATGAATGGCACACCCTTAATGGAGGGCATCAAAAAGATTCCATTATGTTTTCTTTCCCCAACAACGAATGCTATTTTAGGCATTTATACTTGGGATATAAATATCAGTAAAAAAAGTTATTCAATTAAATAAAATACTACAGTGTATCTTCAGAGTGGTTCAGTAGCCAAGTAAGGACAAACCAGCAGGTCATCCAGAGGACAAACCAAAGGTTAGTGTCCATCTCTACTTGCTACTTTTCTTTCCTGATTTGGACAGTATTGGTGAATTTAAGGCTAACCAACAACAACACCAAAACCAATGCAAATACTAATAACAATTTGTAGTTCTTAGCAGAGCTGTGCAAATTTGTGTTTCTTGGACTACAGCTCCCAGAATCCCCCAGCTGGGGAATTGTGGCCTCTTAGAATCATAAAATTATGGAGTTGGCAGGGGCCTTTAAGGCCACTGAGTCTAACCCCCTGCTCAGTGCAGGAATCCAAACCAAAGTAGAGCTGACAGAAGATTGTCTCACTTTCCCTTGAATGTCTCCAGTGTTGGAGTGCTCACCACCTCCTGAGGTGATTTGTTTTACTGCTCTAACAGTTAAGTTTTTCCTGAGATTCAGCCTAAATCTAGCTTCCTGTCACTTAAGCCAATTATTATGTGTCTTGCATTCTAGAATGATTTAGAACAGATCCTGCCCCTCTTCTGTATGACAATTTAACAAGTATTTCAAGAGTGTTATCCTATCTCCCCTCCATCTTCTTTTTCCAAGGCTAAACATGCCCAGTTCTTTCAGCCTTTCCTCCTAGGGTTTGGTTTCCAGCCCCCTGATCATCCTCGTTGCCCTCCTCTGAACTTGTTCCAGTTTGCCTGCATCTTTCGTAACATGTGGCATCCAGAACTGGACATAGTCCTCAAGATGACACCTAACCAGTGCTGAATAGAAGGGAAATAATACTTTCCGAGATTTGGAGACTAGACTTCTCTTAACGCAGCTTAAAATAGCATTGGCCTTTTTTGCAGCCACATTGGACTGTTGGCTCATATTCAGCTTGTGGTCTACAATAATTACAAGATCCTTCTCACATGTAGTCTTACTGAACCAAATATCTCCCATCTTTGGTTTCTTTTTCCTAGGCACTTATCACTTTTTTTTTGCCTGACCCTATACTCGTTCCTCTTCCCTACTCCTTGTGACACACACAGAGAGAGAGAGAAGCTCAGCCTGTCCATTCTTTTCCACCAAAAGACAGCGGCTGTTGCAACCAGCTTAGCTCTCATTCAATATCTGTCCTGGCAATACTACCCTGCAGACCACAGGAAGGTAAGCAGCTAAAATCCAATCAAGGGACTCTCTTGGGGATGAGATATGTCACAAGGCAGCCGGCCAGGCTCTGGTTTTAATGGATGTGGCAGAAGAAAGAAAATAAGCTTATCCAGAGATTGAGCAAAGAATGCTTTGTTAGCAGAATGCTTGGCAGTCCAGGCCATCGGGTCTGTTTTGCATTATCTAGCCATTGAGGAAAACCAAACACACGCACACAGTGGGGCTTATTTTTGACAAGCTCTTTTCCTAGCTTTTTTCAAATACTCAATATTTGATGCTAATTTTTCTGCATAAAGCCACCTGCAGGTTAAAGAACCAATGATGTTCAGCATCCGTCCACATGTTTCTTTGTGTTCCTGGTGTATTTTAAGAGCTGCAGGACAGCGAGAAATCCTATCAGTGTTTTTCCTGTCCCGTGGGTGAGGATGCAAATTAGGGATATGAAGAATATTTTGAATTACCTTGTTCCTGATGACACAGTGTGTGGATACAGCTAGTTGAGGAGGATGTGCCCTTCTGAGAGTCCTCCCTTCAAGTGAGAACAATAATCAGCAACTGCTTTTTCCTTTTTTAATTTAATTTTTTTTTAATCATAGCAACATGAGTAGAATATAAAAACAAATATGGGGGGAAAATTCCATTTCCTATTCTTCCCCCTCTTGCTGAATGTCCTGCAATTTGTGCAAAACTGACTTTGCACAAAAATAGTGGGGGTTCTTTCCTTTGAGAATCAAAGTACACACAGACACCACCGCATGTGCAGAATTACTGGCTGGTAGATTAAAAGATGCAAACAACCTGTCAATGCTTCTAATTTTTAAGTCCCCTGAGCAACTGCCATTTCAAAGCATACCCTGGCAATAAATTTCCGAAGACAAAAATCCAGAAATGGAAAACTGGCAGACTGTGAAGTTTCTAGGGGTGTGAAACATCAATTTTGCTGTCAGAGAGTGCTTAGGTCTTGCATGCTATTGGTAGAAAGAAAGATGAACAAGTCAAATTTTCTGTGCTGGCTCCCAACAACTAGCCAAACATGCGGAAGGGCCAGTGGGTCGTTTATGTATTGCCACAAATAACAGGAAACATATCAACCAAACAGAAGACAGAAGAGGACTCTTACGATTTGCATAGAGTTGGCATCTATTGCCCAAATCCTGTTGCAAAGTTACACCTGCATAAGTCAAAGTTATTAAATTTGTGCCAAGGTGGAAGTCATATCCAGCAAGCAGTTCCTCAGTGTAGAGTTGTGCAACTTGGTGCACAATCAATTGTGCAGTCAGGCACACAATGCTGACTGCCTTGGAGTCTGTAAGGTGTCAGTCTGTCAGGTGAACCTTTGCAAACATACCTTTATGCTCCGGCAAGTGCAAAAGGATTTCAGCCATTAATTTGTAGGCAAAGATGAGTCTTAGGAATAGCTGCTACAATTTTAATGAGGTAAAAAGTCCATCTCAGCACAACAAGGAAGGCTGGGACCAAGTGATGCTGCTCAATGTGCTTTCTGGACGCTAATTATTGAGGGGCACCTTCACAGCCCCTTCTGTCCCTTCTTAAGAATCTTTACCTTCCCTCTGGATAGACTAAAAAGCCTCTCCCCTTTTAATAGAATATACAATCCAAGAGATATAGAAGCTCTGACAAACGTTTAAATAAAGACACAGTAGGGACTCAAAGGGCCATGGGACCTTTGAGTCCTATCTCAAGAAAAGGTCCGTGCAAATCTCAGATCTCAAACGAAACCAGCCTGGCTTGTAAGGATTTGTATAGATCAAAGTTAAAAAAGGCCAGGTTCAATCCCAAGGCAAAGCTAAGCAAATTTACAATCTGTTCAGACTCAGGACAAATCAGGTGGGACACCCCGCCACCGTCACTTCCATTTTAAGAGGAAATCTCTGAAACCAGCTATCTGAAATTCAGCAGGTTTACTTCCCTGTTTGGGATATGTTATGTCACCACATTTCACATGTACAGTATTGGTGGAAAAGCAAAAAAAGTTACAGCCCTTTTGGCTTCTCACTTTAACGTATAAATCTGTTTGGATTCATGGTATACTGTAAATCCAAAGTGAATAGGGCCAAAGTTCTCCAAGATTAAGGATCCATGCCAAACTGGCCTTTAAACCAAGTAAGGGATGCGGTGCTTAGCCTTACTCAAGGGAACTCTTCCTGATAGAGTTTGCTGTAGGGAGACGTCTGCGCTTTAAAGAGTGGTTTCCTCCACATTACTGTATTATTATTATTATTATTATTCAACATCATCATCCCTGAAAGACCTGGGGGGTTTTCGAGGAATTTCCTCCAAGGCAACAAACTGCCTTCACTGGTGCAAATTTGACAGTACTCTCTGTACATTGGACCACGAGTTGCCACAGTCACAAACTGCCATGCCACAGTTTCAACACAAACTCTAAAGCTGGAGACCCAATAGAATCAGCAAAGCAGACACAAAGGCACCCAAGCCCGTGGAGACACAGACATCCATGAACATAAGACCTCAGTGCTGAAGGCAGCATCGGATACCTCTGAGCCTAGCCCCAGGACTTGCGAATTGTTGCTTTCTCCAAGACCTCTACAATCACTCGTGAGTCAATGCCAACAACAGACTCAACAAAAGCTACCAAGTTGAGAAAGACTGCTGGACTTCAAGCCAAAGGCCTGTCCCTTTAAGGGCTCCCACTGTCGGTGCAAGGCTGTTTTCCAGGAGGAGGAGTCTTGGTCTAGAGTATAAAATACCTCCTCTGAATTGCAGGCCTTGTTGGAACAAGGTGTTTGCATGTAACTGTCTGAGGTGTTGCTGTTGGAGTTATTGCAACCTCGCATGCTGCCTCTAGTAGGTGTGACTGGGAGGGACCTTTCTGGGCTGGGGTGACTGTCAATCTGTCCAGCCAATCGTTCTTTCCCTGCCCCTGAATTCCAAAAGAGCCACACTTCTCTGCTAAGAGCTTTTTCCCTCCTTTGTCCGTTGGAATCAGTCAGTCTGTTGCAAAGAGTGAGTCTCTTGAGACCCTTGCTGAAAGTCACCCATGTTACTAGCCTGCTCTTATCTGTTCATGGTAAGTAAATGAAATGTTTTTATTCTTTCTCCAACTAATATCTCAGAGTGAATTATTGAGACTGTAAGTGCCAGTTGATGAGTAAAAGGGGGTGGACCAAACTGCGGAACTTGGAGCTAATTCTGCTCTGTGAAGCCCTGCAGTTCTGCTGTGCAGCTAGAGGAATTTACCCAAAATTCAAAACTACAAACTGTTGTACCATCTCTGCTGCCTTGCTGCCCCATGAGATCTCGTAGGCAATCTCAAAGGCAGGCAGTGTTACTCTGGATATTATTTAACTTTAAAAAGTATCTGAAGTGTATGAATCAATCTAGAGGCAGGGAGGGGGCTTCTCTCGCAAGCTTTGTGAATCTGACACTGCTGGCGCAACTACCACCCAGCTGTCTCTTTGTATATCCCCCAAAAAAAGCACAACCTTAGATGTTGAAATCCTGCTATCACGCACTGGCCTGGCCTCCAACAGGTTATACTCAAACTTCATATGCTCTAGGATTTAGAAATCACAGCAAGGCAAGCGTTAAACACAAAATGTGGGGGGGGGGAGGTTTGAGCTGGTCTTAAATTTCATTGCAAGAAATCGGTAGAAAAAGAGAAACAATGGGGTTTCTCTGTTTCATGTCTCCTGTCCTCCAGCCTAAATGTTCTCTTCCAGCATCTATATTTGGATCTGTGAGAGAATCAGTTTCCAGCCAAAGGGACTTTGAGGGTTCTTTTTATAGTCATACAGCTTTGGGTCATCTTAAGGCCAAAACCAGGGAGATAAATCCTAAAACAAAAGAAAAATTCTCTGTCGGAGACAGTCAAGAATGTCTTATGTTTTGACTCTTTAACCCATTTGCTTTCTTCTGATACAGAACCAGGCTGCCTGAAGGAACCTAAGTCCTTCTAACCTTGCCTCCTATTAGCTGCCAGGGTAGTAACAACAGGAGAGTTCCAAGAAATCAGATGAAAAGGGGTAGGGGATATTAGTCCCATGGTTGTGGATTTTGTTACGTTAAGGAGCACAGCTGGCTGGATAGGTGAGTAGTTTAAGTATCTAAAGTAAGAGGTTGGGAGTTCAATTCCCCATTCTGCATCCCACAAGAGGCCACCTGTGTGGCCTTGGGCAAGCTGCACAGTCCCAGGATACCCCCACGGAGAAGGGAAAGGTCAGCCATGTCTGAGTATTCTCTACCTGGAAAACCCTGAAAAGGGTCGCCATAAGACAGAATTGATTTGATGGCACATGGTTATTATATAATAAGCACAGCACCACTCTGTGCTGGCCAGGATTTCTGTCCAAGAACATTTGTGGACCCAAGGCTGGGAACCACTGTAAGATGATGCTTTTATCGAGAGGCAGAACATTTCAGTCTTCCGCAACATAAGCTTGCCTTTTCCCAAACTCAAACAATACCAAGTATTTCAGTTCAGCCTGTCCTTTTGTGCTGAATGTAGCAAGAAAGCAGCATAAGGACCGAATGACCAGATGCATGCTCAACCATTCTCCTCTTCTCTTGACCCAACGTAACCATTAATGAATATCCGTTCTGAGTTGCAGGAATGGCAACGTGCCATACCTAAAAAGGAAAAGAATACTATTGCTTGTATAAATGTGTGACAGTGGAAGGTTGAAGGGGGGGGGGCGGGCATGAGGAAACAACTTATAAAAATCAATAAAAGCTTTTATGGGGTAATTTTAGTGATTGTATTACACAAAGCTGGAGACAGACGTCATGTTTTAAAAAAACTAAGGGAAAAGTTTTATGGATCCGTACCGCATTATAGATTGATTACTAGTGCATTTCACCACAGTGGTTTCCTTCTAAATCAATACTCTTGAGATTTTTCCAGTGGCCCTACCAATGAGAAAATGTTATCACTTTTTGCTTGCTCATTTGTTTATTGCTTAAATATTTTGCAGTGTTCTTTCCTGAACCAGGATAAAAACCTTTGAGGGTCTTGTTTGGTTTGTTGTTAAAGCTAAATTTGCTGTTCTTGGACTAATATATGGATAAGGAAAACAGGTCTTCTTTGCTTTTTTTGAACTGCTCTCAATTTTGTGGTGTAGCTTGTGGCTGATCAAACACACCAAAGTGCATATGACGATGGGAAATTTTAGGATAAAATGAATAGGAGTATTAGCATTTTGTAGGAAAATAAAGGACATTTTTATAGATGAAGAGCTCACAAATGACTAAAAGACACAGACAATTAAAATCACAATATATATATATTGGAGTGTTAAAACCACATCAACCCAGTTCTGGCTCACCTGAACTCGCTACTTGTGACGTCCTGTGTCAAGTTCAATGTTCTGGGGCTTCCCTACAAAGCCCTCCACAGTTTGGGACCCCATTATTTGGCAGAGAGCTTTTCCCCAACATCATCCTCCCATCATCCCTCCCGATCCACCCAGCAATGCTCCTCTGGTTGGCCACATCAAAGGAGACCAGGAAAAATCAACAAGAAGGAAGGCCATCTCAGCTATAGTGCGTACACTCCGGAATCAACTCCCAGTCAAGCTGCATCTGGTCCCTCCCTGCCTACCTTTAAGAGGCTGCTAAAGACTGTGCTCTTTAGAGATGCATTTGACATCAAATTTGTATGATTTTTCTACCTTTGCCCTGCAGTTATGAAGCACCGCACTACTTTGTCATTTGTACTTGAAATATTTATCTCACTTTGTTTTATTTTATTGTTTATTTGTTGTATACCCGTGATTGGTCTGTTTCAAAGTGTTAGCTGCCCAGAATAGTGCATTGCACTAATGGGACCGTATAGAAATGAATGAAATAAAATAAATAAAATTAAAGATCCCAACTCCCACTCTGGACATTCTCAAGCAGAGGCTGGACGGTTTTCCTGGGAGTTCTCTAGTCATGCACTTCCATAAGATAGGTAAAGGTAAAGGTTCCCCTCGACATTTAGTCCAGTCGTGTCCAACTCTAGGGCGCGGTGCTCATCCCCGTCTCCAAGCCGTAGAGCCAGCGTTTGTCCGAAGACCGTTTCCGTGGTCACGTGGCCAGCGCGACTAGACACGGAATGCCATTACCTTCCCACCGTGGTGGTACCTATTTATTGACTCGCATTTACATGCTTTCGAACGGCTAGGTTGGCAGGAGCTGGGACAAGCAAGGGGAGCTCACTCTGTCACGTGGATTCGATCTTACGACTGCTGGTCTTCTGACCTTCCAGCACAGAGGCTTCTGCGGTTTAACCCGCAGCGCCACGACGTCCCTCTCTAAGTCTATGATTCTGCAACCCTTAATCCTCATGTAGGTTATTCAAGTGGGTCCTCAATTGCAGAGTCAGGCATCAAACTACCATGTTTCCCCGAAAATAAGACAGGGTCTTATATTAATTTTTGCTCCAAAAAACGCATTAGAGCTTATTTTCAGGGGATGTTTTATTTATTTTTTCCAAGTACAACCATCTAGATTTATTCAAATACAGTCATGTCATCTTCTTCTGGTTGCTGCACAAGGGTGGAGGGTGGGGTTTCACTTAACGGGGGCTTATTTTTGGGGTAGGACTTATATTACGAGCATCCTGAAAAATCATACTAGGGCTTATTTTCAGGTTAGGTCTTATTTTCGGGGAAACAGGGTATCATATCCTATTTGATCTTTCCAAGTTAAACTCCCACCACTCTTGCTACAGTGCTCTTGAAAAACGCATTACAGAAACATTAAATATTTACCTTTGATTGTTAATCTCTTTCATTAGTTAGTGAACCATGGTGAGCTCTGAAGCACTGACTGTAAGCTACATGTAAATTTATCACCGTCGGGGGAACGCTCCAACATTTGCACAAACAGACACACACACAAAAGCCACACTGGGCCCAGAAACTGTGTCTCTCCCTGCAGGCTCAACCGAATGTCTGGTTTACTCACAGTTTACAAGCGATCTCCCTGATTAATCATTCATGTACAATAACAACCCTAAGCAGTGACCATGTTGAAGACCGTGTTGAAGACGTGGTGAACCCACGAGGGCCATCTAATCATTGCCCTTGGCTATTGGCTGCCTTCGAGAAAAGCCAGCTACCTACTCTCTCCATATGGTGGAGGCCACACTTAAAAACTCTGCGACATTCTGGTCTAAGCATCTGAACAGCCGTTTGGGGAATATCCTCTTGTGCTCATGACCCACATTTCATACGGTGGCTGCTAAGTGCCAACAAGTTGCTTCCAATTTATGGAGACCCTATGAATTAATGACTGCCAAAAGATCCTCTTATTAACAGCCTGCCAACTAAACATCCTGGATTTTCTTTACTGAGTCAATCCATCTTGTGGCTCATTCTTCTTATTTTTCTGTTTTTCCTGGCATTGTGGTCTTCTCCAGTGAGCCTTGTCTTCTCATGAGGTGTCCAAACTACAACAGCCTCAATTTAGTCATTTTAGCTTCTAGTGAGATTCAAAACTTGATTTAATCCAGAACTCTCTTATTTCTTCCTGGAAGCCCAAGGTGTTCATCCAGCAGCACATTTCAGAAGAATCATTCCCCACTTCCCCATCAGCTTTCTTCACTGTCCAGCTCTTATGCCTACACATTATAATGAGTCTGCAATGGCAAATCCTTGCCATATTTGTTAGCCTATACACATGGCTTGTATTAATATTGTGAGCTGCCATGGGTCCTCTTGGGGAGAAAGGTGAAGCATAAATTAAATAAACACATATTAAATATTAGTCATCATCTTCAAATTTTGGAAAAATCAGGAAAAAGCTATACGGTCTTCGAAACAATACAAATGCAGGAACAGGTGATACCTTTATTTGACTATTAAGAATACAAAACAAAACAAAAACCAAACAGGGAGCTTTCGATGATAAATCATATTCTCCAAGGCTGTGCACCAAGTTCTGTGAGTAGTTCCAAAATAAAATGTTATTAAAGTTCAAATATATTCTTCCAATTTATTCTATTTTTTTAATATTAGCATTAGAGATGGGTGCGAACCTTCAGTCACATATTTTTATCGACATATAAATCTGAACTAATCTCTGCAGATGATTTTCAGATTACAGGCATTTGGGGGCACATTTTAATGCATGTATTTCTTTGTGCTTCTGTTCAAATGTATAGAATTTCAGAAGTGTTAAATTTGGGGACACTGGTTCTATCATGTTTTTAAAATATGCACAACATCTGTATGCAGTGTTTCTAATTTACACATTTTCAAGAGGCTTTTTCATTGACTATGCCATCCCCCCCCCCCAAATATACAGAGTGTTTGCATTCACTGTCGTTCTATTCAGATGTTCCAAAGTGGGTTGATGCCAAAACATGAGCAGAGAGAGAGACCTTGAGCCCTATCACCACCTGAAGGAGGACAGTCTGAAGAGTAAAGCATCTGCTACATATGAAGCTTCCACACACAGTCAGGAACCCCGTGGTTCCAGGACCCCAATTAGACAGCCCTCAACTTCCTCTTCAGACAGTCCTCCTTCCCAGTGATTTAGTGACAGGTAGGGGCAAGAAATCAGGAGACTGCAGCCAAGAAATGAGAAAGAAAAAAAATCTGAGACTCAGAAGGGCAGCAATGAAGGAATTCGAAAAGATCATCAAGTGTAAGGATATGTCTCACAGGAGACAAAAGCCAAGATAATCCACACTCTTGTAGTTTCAGTCACCGTGTATGGGTGTGAAAGTTGGACAGTAAAGAAAGGTGACTGGAAGAAAATTGATTTGTTTGAGAATTGATTTGTGGTACTGGAGGAGAGCTTTGAGGATACCCTGGACTGCCAGAAAGATGAACAAGTGGGTCCTAGACCAAATCAAGCCTGAACTATTTTTGGAGGCAAAAATGTTGAAACCTATTTTGGGCATATCAAGAGAAGGCAGGATTCACTCGAAAAGACAATCATGCTGGGAAAGGTGGAAGGCAGCAGGAAAAGAGGAATACGAGATGGACTGACTCCCTAAAGGAAACCACAAGTTTAAGTTTGAAAGAACTGGGCAGGTCTGTTGAGGACAGGACATTTTGGAGACTGTTCAATCATAGGGTCACCATGAGTCAGAGGCAACTTGACAGCACCTAACAATAACGATAACAGGGGCAAAAATTCTCCTCCTGCTCACACTTTCAAATTAACCCTTTTAGAATGCTGGAATGGTCTTGTTTCAAACAAATGCATTTATATGCCTCTTTTTCCCTTCAATCTCATCATCAGCTCTCAGGTTTCAAATGTGTTCCAGTTCATGCTTTGGTTTGGGAAGCGTGAATTTGTTAAGTTTACACTGGAATGAAAAGAGAAGGAACTTCTCATTCATTCCAAAACAAAAGAAGCCACTGCTTCTTAAGGTGTTGTTCTCTGCCGTCAAGTCGGAAACAACATACAGTGACCTTAACAGGGCTTTCAAGATAAGTGAGATATTTAAGGAGTGTTCCCCCACCCTGTGAATTTCCATGGCTGAGCAGGTGGGATTCGAACCCAGGCCTACTGAGTCCTAGTCCATCATTCGATCCACTACACCACACTGAGTATTATGCTGCTTAAGACAGCACTACCATAGAAGCAAACTTAACCTATTTCTGTGATGATGCTTCAAATAATCAAGACACAGAGAACAGTTGATCTTTCTGCTTTGTTCTCTCTCTCTCTCTCTCTCTCTCTCTCTCTCTCTCTTTGCAAGAAATTTGATTCAAAAGAGGGATTTTCCTGTATTGTCACATACTTATACAAGGCTGGCCAAACCTCCTCCTTTCTGTTCTTTTATTTTTCCACTTCTCTCAGTGAATAGTTTCAACTCGGATAATCTCGCTAATGAATTCTGGAATTAGAGTATGCACAATTCGTATGTCATTGCTGATGAGAACATTCTCAAGACAGCATTGCAGGACTTCTCCAGATTCTGTACACCCTTGAGGCAGAACCATCTCACTGGTCTTTCACCCTTGTGAGGGACAGGGGAAAGCTACAGTCACAGTAACCTTGGACCTGAGATCCATCCATGATAAAGAGAATCCATGTGCATTTATGGCAGGTTGATAGCATTGAACTATTTTGACTTTCATCCTGTAGCTTACTAGGATTTTTTTTTTTAAATGGAAGGATTAAATGTGGCCGGTACACAAACCGAAAAGCAACCATTTTGACTCGTCCAATGGACCGAGTTTACAAATTTACTCATTTGCATCTGGGACACAAACCAATTCGGGCACAATTCACTCCAGACATATTGGGATATCCATATCTCACACTATATGGAGGCAGCCTCCATTAGAACTCATCCTCCCAGGGGTTTTGTACATCCCAGGGCATCTGAATGGTGCACTTTTTTCGCTGCTGATTTGGTGAGAGTTCCCACCAAATTCTGGAGATGAAAGTCTATTAAATACAGAAGTCCCATCTGTTGTCGTATTAAGTGTGTATGTGACGGTGTATGTTCTTGTATGGGTTTTGAATCGTTAGTTTAGAATTTCAGTTATAGTATGTTACGATCTGTCTGTCTTCTCCCCCTTTGTTTTTTTCTTGATTTGGTCATGGCCTAATATGATTGCCAATGTTCCTGAAATATAGCAGAATTAGCTCATATACCACACAACATAATGACCTCATAGTGGAATACAAGGAAGGAGACTGGTATTTGAAGCAGAAAATGTAGTGTCATGTCTGGATGTGGGGTGATGGTGGTGGAAATGATCATTTCCCATCTTTTATAAGTTCTTTAAATCAAAGCTTCTTCAACCTGTTTCCAAACCATGCCTGAAAATAGACATCACTGGCTAATATCACCCTCCGTTGATGTGCTGAAAGTTTCTGTGTGAAGAGACTCAATAGGGTAAAAGTTGGGAGCCAGTGAGGGAGGAACTGACAGCTGATGTGTGGCCATAAGGGTAAATGTAGAGGAAAGATGAATTCAGTCTATAGCTTTTCATCCTGGCAGCCTGCACAGACGTTGGCTTGCCATGCACCTCATGAAAGAGCTTTGGAGTTGAAGGGTCATGATGGAAACCAGACAGAGAAGCACTATACAAGGATGCATTTGGCTTCTATAATGATCAATGTTCACAAAGTCCATTGGGATAGAAATCCTCCAAGGCAAACACTGAATACTTTCAAAAATGTGCCTGAGCTCCATGAGCTCATATTTTTGTGATCTGATGCATTGTTGTTACAAAGTTGTTGTCTTCCTATCGAAGATATTAATGACATGATGAGTTAAACTAGTTCAACTGTTACTTGTGTGTGGTGATAAATCTCATGTAATATGTGTTCAGGAAAATCAAGATCCTTTCCTAAAGCTTTGCATTGAAGTCATCCACCATCAGATCTGTCATGCATTTCCCTTCTCTTCTATAAGAGGGATACCTTATATTCAAACTACACAACACACCAACTTCATCATTAGAAGTTGATAGAACATAACCCCTGCAGATAAATTTTCCTTCAAAGCTGCATGATCAATGTGCAAAGGTGTCTCCTTGTTTACCTCCTGATGACCAAGCAAAAGCAAGCTAATTTGCAATTTGGGGAGCAGTGGAAACCTCACGCTATCAGCTTCTAATTTCAAAGCTGGTATCTCATATAATTTGCCCCTTTGATATGAACTTCGCTTGCTTTCTCTGGGTTGGCAAGACCAACTGTAAACCCTCCAACATTTCACAGGTGAGGGGGAAAAGAACACTTTTCTATATTCCCCCCCCTTCAATCTTGCATCTAAAATCACGTTGTAAGCCTCTCTGCTGCCACAAGTACACATAGCTGGAAACACTTTACCATCTGTCCATGTTCATTTACTCTAAAATAGTCTGCCTTCCCCTGATTTGAAAGCTTAACAAGGTGATTTTGGGTAATGATGCACTAGAAAACACAACTTGTCTACAATGTTATTAACAGTCTAAACGTACCTCTGCAGCTAGACACTGTGAAACAGTAGGCTTATGCGCTACCATGTGTCATGCTTAGCATTCATATGCATTGATGGATGGATGCATAGCACATAGTCAGACGATGGAATGCACTGCTGCAAGAAGCAATGTGGGCAATCAGCTTAAATGAATTTAAACAGGTTTAGAAACATGAACAACTAACAGTCCTGATAGGTATAGAGTCAGAGGCTGCATGCCTCTAAAAACCAGTGGTTGTAAGCAACACTAAGCAGAAGGATGCTATCCACTCGACAGGCACCTTGAGGCATCTGGACTAGAAAGATCTTTGATCTGATCCTGCAGAGCTGTTGTGTTCATTTAAAGAACTCCCTCAACACCACCTAGCCAATCAGGGATTATTCATAGCCAGTCAGGAACCTCATAGCTGATGTTATGAAGTTTGGTATCAAAAAAGGAATATGGCCTTGTGCTCTGAATAGTCTGATCTTTTATGACCAATTTCAAGTATTTTAAAAAATTGTTTTCTTATTTTACAGACTGTTGTCATCTACTAATTGGTAATTGATAATATTAATCATTTATTGCCACCCCCTAAACGGAATGATCCTCCTAAACCCCTGCTCCTTTCAGGATACCCAGTGTCAGAGCATCCCCAGCAGATGCCTGTCCACCCTCTCCTACCATCCCTCTCCCTCATTGGTCCAACTGCCAAACTGCTGTTCTCATCAAGATGTTTAAAAGACCAGCATGGGAGTCCCAAATCTGCCACAAAAATTAAGTCATGTTGAATTTTTCTCACACAGCATTGTGAATCTGTCCCTGGAAAGTCGGATTTACCAACCCATTAATGTCTGCTTAGAGTAAACACAACCCAAGCTGTTCAGAACACTGAAGCAACAGCACCACTGTTAATGTAAAATATTAATGTCTCATTTGTTCGACAATTTGGTGGAAATGAAAAACTTTTAGGTTAATCATACACAGAACGGTTTTAATTAAAGCAGTTATAAAACAATTAATCCACAAGAGCTGTCTTGGCGCTTTGCCAGGGCTACTGGTTTAATGCTGGTTGGGACAGCTTATTCTCCAACCCACCCTCTCCTCCTTTGACTTAATGAATGCTAATCTGAGACACAATATATGCATAAAGAGCTCCAGAAATAGTTAGCCCATCTGGTTTCCCTTACAGTTTACATTTGTCCTTTCATATTTACAGAGGAATTAAAAAATGAGGGCTTTTCTTCCCAGGAAAATCTGTAGCTTGCTTCACGAACAGCGAGCTTGGTCATCAATAAATGTGTCAAATAGCTGCACAGGGCCATGACTGGCACAGGTCCAAGAAAAGGCGATGAAGGACAAGGTGCACCTCCTTATCTCCTACACTATCACAGAAAACACACAACTTCCAGGACTCCAAGTATGCACCATAACGGATGTTCTTCTCGTGTCTCTTGGAATATGCACTATAAGACATGCACTCACCACTTTCCTAGTATTACAGAAAGTAAGGTTGGATACAAGTCTTCAAGCACAGCTTCTTGTTTACAGCTACCCTGTGGGAGGTTAAGTGAAAACCTTGACTGACTCTGTGGAGAACAGCCATTTGTAAAATCTTTCCGACAGGCATCCAGCACATCCTTACATCTCCCTTTCCTCCCCTGCTGCCCCTGATACTTTTAAATTTTTATCTTCTAAATGTTTTAGCATAGTTCACTTTGAAGTTTAAACCTTTCTCCAGAAAGCCTCTGTTTGCCAAAGAGATGAAACACTTAGGGCTTTTATATCTTGAGGTGAGGTAGTTACATAAAATGTTCCCCACACAACTGGGAAGCAGAAAAGTGAATTTTGCCACCAAAGTCGGGCTTATTCATCTCATGACCTAAGAGAATGCCTGAATTCCATACTGCAGCACAGCAAGAGTAGCTAAATTAGACTGGCACCTCTATCAAGAGTCTGTGTTCAGGAACCATCCTTCCCAGTTTGTCTCCCTCTACGCTTGCTCTATGTTTTGTGGGACTTTTGGGTAAAATGGCTTCCCATTCATATGCTCTTTCACCTTAGGCCTAATCTTGCTATCCTGTTTCATCCATGCTCAAGAATGGCAAAAAAAATATTATCTCAATGAATCCAGTTGTGGCAGGTCAAGCCAAGCCAAAAACTTCCTTGCACAGCGGGCAGGGAGCAACAGGACCATGGACAGCTCCAAGTGGGACCTTCTGGCCGAGGTTCTCTCCACCTTAAGATGACTCTGGAAACTCAAAACTGACGGAAACCTTCAGAAAGTTGTCAAGACATGGAGTGCTGCCGGCTCTGTCACTCTGCTGGAGCTGGCTAAAATGTGGAAAGGGCTTCTCTTGTCTTTGTGATATTTGAGATTGGCAGGAATTCAGGACCATGGATAGCTCTTGCTGAGCCTGAAGCTCTCTTCCACTAAGTAATTCGATGCTGTCTCAGTTCTGCCAAGGACATGGCTTACAAGCCCAAGGATGTTAGTAGATGGATGTCAGACAGGCAGATGCCACTCTCTCAAGAAACCTTAAGCCTTGTCCTCACTAGAATCTTCCTCCACGTACTGTATGGTTTATAATCAAAGTTTGTGGTAGGAATTGAAAGAATACTTGTTAAATTCTTCTTTCTCACCACTTTGGCTGTCTCAGCTTGTGAAGATATCCCAATATGGAATTTTCAACCTTGATGAGATTCTTCTTTTCTAGGTAAGAGTGATACAAAGGCTGAAATCCCGTTGCTTAGTCTAGTAAGTTGTAGCTAAAGTAGACCCATTGAATCAGTGGGGTTTTGGTGGGTCCACTGGTCCATAAGTTCCATTGATTCAATGGGCCTATTTTAGTTGCAACTTACTCTGCTAATCAACCAGATTTCAGCTAAAAAGTGCTATTTTAATCCTGAGCTGTCCATAACTTTGGTGAACTGTGTAAAAACGTTTATCCTATCCTTTAATAAAGCAAAACATGTGTGCACACATGTACACATCAGGCGCAGCACAATGTCTGAGTGCTAAAATACACAAGCATCCTCTCTGAGGCTTCTAATCTTGAAAAATATAGGAAACAAAGCAGGAACCACAGTTGTTTCCACACGTTATGACATTTGTATTAAAGCTTTATTTGTTTTAGGTCAGCATCCTGTTCAATATTTAAACTTGCAGAGTTGCAGCTGCTTCTGGGCCACTTGATCAAGCACGCAACTGCACATGAAAAAAAATTTCTCCTTCTGTTCTATCATCATCATCTTAGAACTGTAGAGATGGAAGGGACCCCAGGGATCATCAAGTCCAGCCCCGGTCAGGCAGGAACAGTGGGGAATTGAACTCCCAAACTCCTAAACCACTGAGGTATCCAGCAGTTCATCTTCAATAACAAAAATCCTCACTCTCTTACAGGGCAAGAAAAATATATTTTTTACTCTTCCTGTGATGAAACAAGGATGGGATGAGACAACCTTTTGGAAAGATTCTGTGTGATTCCATGAGGTCCTAGGGGGGGTATTTTGGAGAAGAAAAGGTGCAGGTGAACTTGCTGTCATTTCACTGGCAGAGGATTCTGCCTTTGTTCTAATGACAGAGGCACCCTGCCTTTTGCCCAGCTTGAATGGAGGTATCTTTCTCTAATTTCTAACATCCCTTTAACAAACCCCAAAGCCTTTGGTCTCCTCTCTCTGAGCTGTGCTGCTCAACAAGGCTCTTCTGTAACAATGAGCTCCCCTCTTGTAGTACACACACTCTCCTTGAGCAAGCACACATACTATTCCTTCACTCTCTTGTTTTCTACAAAGTACAGTGGCCAAGAGCTTTTAACCTCCTGAAGAAAAAGAGGGAGAATAAAAGAGGCTCAGATCTTCAATCCATGAGCCCCTCCGGTGTCATTATTTTCTACTTTTCATTATCCCTTAGGAAGGAATAATGTTAGATTCTGAACTTCAATACTCTTCAAATACTCCGAGAAAGCTTGCCTCCCTTGCTAAGGAGCTCAAAATGTGTGGCTAAGGAATGGACTTAAATAAGCAGCTATAAAACCAGTCTCTGCATTTTCTCAGGCAGGCTAGTACCTGGAGCATCTGGAGTTTTATAGAAAATAAATCTGTGCATCAAATGGTGACCCAGGGAGCAGGGAGATCGATTTCCCCATTCTCTTCCTTTACCATTTGGAGAAGAAGGATATCAAAGACAAAATGAGAGCAATTTACATTCATACAATCATACAAAGGGCAACATAGGAATATAGGGTTAGACCATGTGTCCATCTAGATCAGTGGTTCCCAAACTTGAGTAACCCAGGTATTCTTGGACTGTAACTCCCCGAAACCCCAGCTAGAACAACTGGTGGTGAAGGCTTCTGGGAAATGCAGTCCAAGAACACCTGGGCTACCCAAGATTGGGAACCACTGATCTAGACCATAACTGTCAACTCAGAGCAGCAGGAACAGCTTGCTAGGATTCCAGATAGCTCTTACATGTTCTTCATGGGGTTCCTTGGGATTTCCTGGTGGTCGCCCACCCCAGTTCTAACCAGGCCTGACCTGCCTAGCTTCCAAAACCAGAGCACATCAGTGTGTTCAAGGCAATATGCTAGTTTATTTTGTTCAGTTATTATGTAATATGCATTTAGTGTTTTCCCTGACAGAGGCGTCCTCTATACAGGTTCTTTTGGAATGGACTAGTGTGGGCTAAATGGGGTTGCTCGGGGTCAGATGGAGGTGTGATATGCCATTTAGTGTGATGCTAGGCTGCGGGCAGTTTCTTGACTGGTCCTTTAAGGGAAACCAAAGGGGGGGGGGGGGAATTAAGTGATGTAGCACCTCAGTGTTAGCCTACCAGAGTTTTAACAGAAATTTCACTTCCCCCATCCCTCCACTGAGGAGTAGAGGAAGTGTCCGTTTTACTGATATCCTGAAGTGGCTCAGTTATTAAGACACTTCAGGATATTTGAAATCCCAATCAGAATAAGCCTTGACAGCCAGGAAGGCTCACTTTTGGTCCATTCCCAATTATCATACTGTACATGTTGGAAACAGACTCAAAACAGAGAGATCCTTCCCACAGCAAAACAAAACATAAAACCCCCTGGCAGGGGGTTAGAAAGGTGCAGTAGGACCACTATGGGGACATTTTAGTTCATTCCAGTGATAACATCATGTGATCACCGGAAAAAAGAGTGAACCAGCCTGTTCCTGCAGTAGACCAAACAGTGGGTCAAATGCCCATCTGATCAAGCCCATACTTATTTCTGTGCATTTACCCTGATAACCATATTGTTCTTAGAATGCACAAATTGTATGCATTACCTGAGTTGAAAGATGCACCACAAAATTCAAGGAATCCACAGTCCAAAGGATACAGTATTTGGTCCCAGATGGCAAGAACTGGAAATGGAGACCTTTCACTTAAAAACAGAAACTCAGTGAAATTTCTGTGTCATTCCTGGGGGTGGCTGGGTCCAGAGCAGTATTGATATGGGAGGGTATGAGGAAAAGAGAGTCAAATCCATTCCCCAGATCCCAGCATCTATTTGCATTGGATGAGAGACGATTCTTCATAAACAAATATCTCCCCTTTGAATTCAAACAGAAGCAGATGAGTGTTGGGTGTGGGAGATACAATTGCTGTGGAACCACGGCAAGGAGAGGAAGGGTGATAACAATTTCTCTTTCTGTCTACTGCAGCCATGATGGTGGTCAGGCACTCTTGTGGATGTTATTTACATAATCAAAAGCTCACATGTTAATTGTGTCCACTTAGCCACCAATTCCCCTTTTTCTAAAATTTCCACACAACAAAAAGCTCCCTCTACAGGCAACTGGCCCCTGACCAAATATTTCAACAGTTACGCTTTTCCTCCGTGTGCCTGCTGAAGTAGGTTAAGCGGAGGCACTAAGACTTGAAAACATTGTGAGCCATTTAATTATCCCGACGTTCTTTTAACCACATGTCTGTTTCCAAGCTTGTTAGTGGGCTGACCTTTTGCTTGTGGGAACCTCCGCTCAAATTCTCCCAGAAGAATGGACGGCTCAGAAAAGCTATCATGAATGACAAGGCAGAGAGTACTGTGAAATACACAGCTGAGACCTCGTGGCATGGCCTTGTCAAAAATAGTCAGGCATCACCTAAAATAGAGACAAATCAATGTTGCGCTCCATTGCCCTCTGTGGTCATCTTCACCAGCAGTCTTCATTTGTGAAGGACTTTCTGAAGCCAAAGTCTTTTAGAATTCTTGCACTGTGTGTGTGAGACAGAAAGAAAGAGAGGCACACCCACAGAGAGCATCAACTAAATTCCTTTGCCCTATTTCTTTTTCCAAGGTCATTTGTTCCCCTGATCGTCCATGTCTAGGGTGACAATAAGGGCGGCTGGTACCCACTGGTGAAGCAGTGGGCAAAATCGCCAGATGTTAAGCCAGGGTATTACTCAAAATGACTACCATCAGCCTTGATTCAGTCTGAATTATTTGTCTTACACACTGCAATCAAATTGCTTTAGGCTGATTTGTAGCCTGTCTGATTTTATTCGTATCTGAATATGGCAAAGTATTTGTATGTATTTGAATTTCTCCAAATTGTGAGAACACAAAACAAAACATGAAAAAGGGGGAAGTAATAGGCTCTGACCTGGGGGGGGTGTGAAACTCTGTGTCATCAACTACTGCTTGACCTCCAATGTGCAGGTAAATTTCTCAGCAGCTAATTAGCTTCCTTCCTTTCTTCATTCTACTCCTTGAACAACTTATATCGTTTGAAAGCCTTTTTGGGGTCCTCATAACTTGGAATTGACTTGGCAGCACAGAATAAGAACAAACACAGTTAAAGATATTTACTAGGATTTTTGGATTTTCTGGGCTACAAGTACCACAAGTCCCCATCTTGGGAGTTTCATCTACCTTAAAGACAGTTTGTCGGTACTGAGGCATGATGCACCTGGGAGAAAGTCTTAAACTTAGCTAGACCTAGCTCCTAGTGCCAGCCAGCTGTCACCCATATTATATTTGTCCATGTAATTTTTCCTGCCCAGAAATGTAGAACTTATATACCTGATGAAATCATTTTTGTTTGTTTGGCCCTATTCTCCAACCTGTTAAGATAATTCTGTCATCTGATGTATTAGCTACCCCTTCCAATTTCGTGTCATCTTGGGATGGGATTTTCAGATTTTTTTGAACTCAAAATCCTGTAATTCTCCATTCTGTGAGTTCTACCTGACAGTCAAACACCAATATGTGGCCACCTGGGAGAAAGGGCTCCACTGGAAGGCTCTGAGACTCAGGTAGGCCTCGCTCTGCCCAAGATTCCTGTTCCTGCCCCAGTGCTATCTGGGACTTTTCCTCCTGAACAGGAAGCTAGACCTAGCTGAGCCTCAAACTCTTCCACCTGAAGCTTTTCTTCTAGATGAGCCACACTGAGGTATCTATCAATGGAGAACTGCAGGATTTGTAGTTCAAAAAAATCCGAAAATCCCACACTATCATCTGCTCTGGAGAATGCAGTTTTCTATGCTTTTATCTTTCCAGCCTGTTATTCAATGAACACCTGTTGCAACCAGGTTTATGCCAGGGAGTCACTAGGAGACCCTGACAGCAAACAGGTGTTTCTCCATCTCATTGACAGTTCATCAGGGATTTGCTTTATACTCCCCATCAAAAAAGGTTTACTACAGAATTCAGTTAACACTGCAGTCTTTTGCTATACAGATCCCTCTGTGTTTGCAAAGGTGTGGTGTGTGTGTTTAATTCCCTTTTTTCCTTGATACCTTGCAGTGCCATATGGAATATGAAAAGCCAACCTAGCGGCAAATTAATCAAAAGCAGATCATGCCAACAATCAGTTGTGCTCAATTTTTTAAAAAGAGAGGCACAAACATAGGGAATTAGCACACAGTTAGTGCCTTGCTTTTTCATTCATTTAAAACATCTGTCAAGTGGTTCAATGTTTCTTTTGTTGTACTATGGAAAAGTTAGGATTTCATTTCATTTTATTGCACTGAATGTTACAAAAGAAGGCTGCACAGTGATGGAAGGGCGTACAAGACTTCCTGCTGGAATACCATTCCTAGTCTACTGCCTCCACATGTGAAATGGCAACAAAAAGAGTTACTTCAAACAATATTCTCACTAAAAGAGTAAACAAGGGGACTAGATTGCGCACACATCAGATAACGGATGTGAAACACTCTTGCTAAAAGGCTTGTCCTTGGCAATTGTGGCTGTCTCAATGCCATGAAACACCTTGAGGAGGTGTTTGGCAAACTTGTCAGATTCCTTGCCCCCTGTTGAAAGAGAGGCATGGGTCAACAAGGTCGGAAAAGCTAATTATTAACAAAGATACAAACAACCTATCTGAAGTTTAAGATGCCCAAGAAACCAATCATCTGTGCTTGCTTTGTTTTATTGCTCTATCCCTTTGACTATTGGTTTATTTCACTCTCTCTCTCTCTCTCTCTCTCTCTCACACACACACACACACACACACACACAGAGAGAGAGAGAGAGAGAGAGAGATGTGATTCTTTGTCCTCTCCCACAAGGACAAGATAGGGTTTTCTTCGAAATGCAGAAACTAAAGATCCTTTCATGAAGCTGAATGCAAGAAGATTCAGGACAGATAAAGGGAAGTACAGTACTTACTACAGAATTTTACTAAAAATTATCAACATGAATGATTATACAAAAATCATCCATGTAAAAGAGGATTATACAGATTCATGGGAAACAAGGTTATCAATGGCTTCTAGCGCTACATTACTCTCCAGGATCAGAGGCAGGGGGTCTAGAAACCAGGACTTATGAAAAATGGTTGAAAGAATTCGGTGTCTTTAGAAAAGAGACTTACACATTTGGAAAGGGACCCCAAGGGTCACTAGGTACAATATCATGCCCCTGCAGGAAATCCACAACTAAAGCACCTATGACCATTGGCCAGCCAGCTTTTGTTTAAAAACCGCCAGCAAAGGAAAATTCATCCTCTTCTGAGGTGCTCCATTTTGCCATTGGGCAGCTCTTATCTCTTGAAATCTCTTCTCCAGGCTAAACAGACAGGATTGTCATCCATGATCCCATCTAACTCTAGGATTTGCGGTGCATGTCATGTTAGCCTATTAAGTGAAAGGGTTCTGCCCCCCCCCCCCCCGCTTCTTTCTGATGTACTGACTTTTAAAAAAAAAATCTGTAAAGATTTTATGGAGAAAGGCGGTACCTTTGAGTTCCTTGTGCAGGCAGAAGTGTTCCCTTCAGTAAGTCCCAGCTTCTTTCTGTCTTAATGTTCATAGGATACAACCGCCAACGTTTCACAGACAAAAATAGAGAAATGATTGGAAATAACCCAATGCTCACGGCTAGGCCATCAACAGAGGAAGACTCTGTTCTGTCACTTGTTGTGTGAGGGATTATGATATCTCAGTGTATCATTAGGCGTGCTCAGATATATAGACAAACAAACAGCTATGGAAAGGTTAATCTTCTGTCTACATCTCCCCTTCCTAAGACATTCTTTGCTTCAGCCCACTAAATATTTGATGAAACATAATAAGGATGACGACGACGATGTGCCGTCAAGTCAATTCCAATTTATGGTGACTCTCTTTGGAGTTTTCCAGGCAGAGGACACTCAGAAGAGCTTTCCCAGTCACTTCTTCTGGAAGCATCTTGGGACTTTGCAGCTTGCCCAAGGCCACATAGGCTGGCTCTCCTCATAGGAAGGGAATTGAACTATCAACCTCTGGCTCTGCAGCTAGAAACCTAAACCACTGAGCTATCCAGCCAGCTGCTGAACTATAAAAAGCATGACCTATATGGAGATGACAAGAAGAGAATCTGTATTGTACCCCACCCTTCCAAGTCAGGAATGCTCTTAGTATACCAAACAATGAAACTTATAGGGATATGGTTTGGTGGAAGAGATAGCAAAAGTTGATGACAGCTTGAGTGCCTACTTGGGCTGCACCGATGCCTTCTGACGGCCACATGTGGCCCACTGGCACCGTGTTGTGGCACAGAAGACATGGATGAAGTTATTTGGTATAAGGCAGTTGATTTCGTATATGTGTGCCATGTCTAATGGTAACATAGCAATGATAAACTAATGATTTGTTATGAAAAAGGACCAAAAAGGATGGACAAAGTAGAAAAATAAAAGAGGGAAGGCTCTACATTGGAGCAAATTTGGTCTGTATTTTGTGGGTTTTTTACACAATTAAAATGCGAAAGAGGTGGTCAAAATTGTCTTTCCATTGCCTGTTATACTCGCTTTCCCCCCAAGCAGAAGTTATTGTATCTGTTCCCAATATTTTAAACACCATACCAAAACCATGTGCACAGTTGCATGCCCACAAAAAGTTCAGTCACCTTTTTGCCAGGACATCCGTTAACATCCCCAGTCTGCAAGCACTTCCTCTGATTTCTTTTTGCAAAGTATTATTATAAATTTACGCATTTTTGGTATGCAATTTTTTAATCAGAGGATTACACTGCAAATTTCAGAGAAGGGCAAAAACTGTGAAAGGTGACTTGCACCCCAGTGAGTGCATTTATTCATGCAATGAAGGTTCTGGCAGTGCATTTTGAAATGCAAACCGAGCAGATTCTCCCGGACTCTAACACGAGCTACACAAACGCTTTGCAGCAATTCCCTTTAAAAGATTAGACAACCACAGAAAGTTATTATGGTGGTGAAGTTTATACAGGCCTTTCCATGCGTTCTGCAATCAGATTAACTGCCCTAACAGGATTTGAAGAAGCTCTTAGGAGCCATTCGGATGTCCCTTGCAAGCTGAAACCTCCAGATGCTACCGCTGTCGATTTAATCTTGTCTAATCAAGCTTGACTAGTGCTAACAAATCTATCTGTGCATTGTGGTTTTGTAACTTCACACTGCAACCTGGGTTCTCCCGCTAGCCTTTGCCAGAAGCAAACAGATAAAATCATAGCTAGATTAAGGGCAAAGGGGCTTCCCGCCCAGTGCCTATTACACTGACTTTTTTTTCCTTGTGGACTAGTGACATATTTTCCCTGATGTTGGAAAGGCTAAATAAATCAACATATAAACAGATAATAACTATACACTAATAGTAGTATAATATCCCTGTGGTAATAACTAAACAACAATAATAATAGCTAGAAAGGAGATTTTTCACATTTTAGGTGTCATTTAAACAATACAGTTCTACCATCTTCTCTCGCTCATTTCAACAGCTAATATATCTAGAATGTACTCACACGCAAATTTCCTTGATAATCAGAGGAAAGGACCATCTACCCGGCATGGTACTTTACTACAAATCTGTACATCACATGCCTGGTTCCTCCCCCCCCCCCCCCCCCAATTTCCCTGAAAGAAACTTTTGCTTTTTGTTTTATTTTTGGCTCACTTTACAATTTTTCTTGAATTTCAAGCTTGTAGATAATGAGGTTGAATAAACTCAAGGATCTCCACTTAGGGTTCAGGAACACTCAAAACTGCTCCATGAATAATAGGGATATAAATCTTTGTATAGTTCATTGGCTGAATTCCTTAGCACAGTAAGTTGCATTTCTCTTGTTGCAACTAGAGCAGGTCTGTTTGAATCGATGGAACTTACAGAAGACTTGACTTACCAAACCCCTATTGATTCAATTCAAACACATATTGATACTCTGTCGCATCTTACTGTACTAAGCTCAGGCATTATTGCAGGTGAAAATGAAAAAATTCAAAGGTTATTTCCCCCTGTACCAAAATTATAAGAGTCCAGGAGTATTTTTTGTAAGAGGCTGGGAGTTTTTTATCCCAGAGATGCTTAAACAAAACAAAACAAAAAAAATCACTGTGATGAAGCAAGCTGGATCATTCTTTATCAATAATTTATTTTATTTATTTATTTAAAATATTTCTACCTCGCCTTTCTCCCTGAAAGGACCCAAGGCGGCTAAAGGAGGAGCTGGTCTTTTGTGAAAGTAATAGCTCTTAATGGCCCATTCGAGACCAAACCACCTCCACTACTTTGTTTTGCAATACGGATAGCTTGCAACATTGGCTAAAATCCTGTTGCTTAGTGTAATAAATCAGACTAAAATAGGCCCATGAATCAGTGAGAATTCCAACCAACATATGATTCCTAGGAAGAATGTGAGGATTGTGATGAACCTCAGATGAAACAGGGATGTCTGGAGAGGGGGGCAGCTGAAATTACAATCCCTGCTACTCAGAAAGCCCAGGGGCTTTGATCCCACAAGCCGTCACTCGACTACTACACTGATCAAAATACTTAGAAAAAATATTACAGGAATAACCGCCCTTGCTATTCCAAGGTACAGAAGAAATGTTACTTTTTAAATTCCACCAAACAAGCATTTGCTTTGGAAACTACATTATTATTCAACAAAAGCTGGCATTTGGAAACAGTGAAGGGGAAGTCACCAAATTCATCATTCATGTTGCCTACAAAGCGCTCAACCACAATCCACAGCCTGACATACTTAGAAAACTTTAAAATACAGCCTCTTTCTGCTGTTACAATTAAGTCACTCCAAAATGTCATGGAAAGCAATCTAACCCCATTAAATCTTCACACTCTCATTAAAAAAGCACTTACAGACTTGACAATGTTCCTAATACATTATTTAAAGACACAAGATGTACAGTGACTTAAAAAACTCAGCACACTGGGGTGGAGGGAGAGAGGAAAGATTGAGAATGAAATTTAGCACGCAGCTTCAAGGAATGTTATTAGATGCAAATTTGTATTTAAAACCAGGTCATTTACCACAACGGCAGGTAGCAATAAAGTTGTAGCACGTCTCTTTGTTATATGCAGCAATGTTAGCCTGAAACGAGGACAAAGTTGCACAGCTGGGTGCATCAAATTGAACCACACCTTTATTTTTCTGCATCTCATGAAACCCATTTGTGATGGGTACGCTTCTTTCCTCATCTCTCTGCTTCAATAAATTGCTCAGAAACAGTCTGAGGTCTTAGAAAATACTAGGTCTGCTCCCAATCCCAATCATGTTTGGCCAACATGACAGCTGTAGGCTTCTGAGTTCCCTATCTACTTCCTCACCACCATATATCTATATCCTAAACTGGGGGACAGAAACTATGGATGGAATTTTCAGATTACTTGGACAACAAAGCCCATAATTCTCCATGCTGGGAGTTCTACCTGAAAGACACCTAAATGTGGCTTGCCTGGTCGAAAGAGCCTAAACTTCAAGGCTTTGAGGCTTAACCCCATCCACACTTCCTGTACCTGCCCCAGTGCTAGCTGGAAACTTTCCTTCTAAGCAGGAAGGAAGGTGGAGCTAGGCTGAGCTAAGCTCTAAAGTCTTCTGGTTTAGTCCTTTTCTCCCAGGTGAGCTATATTTGGGTATCTGTAAGTCAGGTAAACCTGCCAGCATGGGGAATTATGTGATTTATAGTCTAAGAAAGCTGAAAATCTCATCCCTGATAGAATCCACAGGTCCTGGAGGCACATCTAGCCCTCTTCTGGAGTTATTGTAGTATGTCGCACTAGATTAGGATCACTGAATCATGGAAGATTTGGTGAGTCAACTCCTCTGTAATTCCCATTGACTGAAATTGCCCAACTCTATTGGGATTTACTACACTAAAGCGGGTTGTAACTATAGTAGGCCCATTTGAATCCATGGAACGTGTGGAGAAGTTGACTTACCAAATCCCCAATGATTCAGTAGGTCTACTTTTGAGCAACTCATTACTCTAAGCGACAAGATTTCAACCACCAAGTCTATTCCATGATATTTCAACATTTATTAATAATTTGAAGGAAAAAAATCTGCATAGAAATCTGCATTGAAATGTATAGTAAATATAAAAGACTCAGTCCAGTTCTACTCAGAACTATATGACACTATGGCCTGGACTTGGGTTAGCACTGACTTAACAAGGCCCACTGGCCACAATCCCACTACTTATTGACAAGGGAAATCACATTAACTCTTGGCAGCCATCTGCTGCTCATCAGGTGCACATCCAGGAACATAACCAGCACCTTGTTAATGAATGGCAATTTGCTGCTGAGACTTACGTAAGTGTCAATCAGCAGTAGGACTCTGACCATTGCTTCAGGAGGGCTACTTTAATTCAGGCTAATCAATAATCATGTGCAGTCAAGTCAATTCTGACTTATGGCAACCCTTTTCAGGGTTTTCTAGGTAGAGAGTACTCAGAAGTGGTTTGCTTCTTCTGGAGCACCCTGGGAGTGTGCAGTTTACCCAAGGCTAAACAGGCTGGTTCTTTCTTGGAGGAGGCACTGTGGGGAATCAAACTCCCAACCTCTGGCTCTGTGGCCAGGTACTTAACTCACTGAGCCAATCAAGCTAGCCAATTGAATTTAGCCCAGTATCATAGACCTATCCTTCCTCCAGACATACTTTCTAACTTTTTTCACCTCTCCTCTATCCTGTTCTCAAAGACAAATGTTTCCAAGAAATGTGTTAAAACATTCAGGAACTGCAAATCATCAGGAACAGCAGAGAATGAGATTCACATCAGTGCCTTAGTCCATGAGGTGGAAATCAAACTACTTTGTTTCAGAATTATCACATTTTCATTCTTTCAGCTTCCCTAGTGAATCCTTCAGTAACTGGGGTGCGGATGATATAGCAGTAATATGAAAATAGGAACTATATAGGCAGGGATATGAAAGTAAGAAATATGCTTGTTATCTTAGGGTACGACTACACAGCAGGAAAAGTATGAATTGATTCACTGTAAATTCACACCCAGAAAGGCGGGTTTCCTCACTTTAGCTGATCAGACAGGACTCAGCAGAGAGAGGAGGAAGTTACGAATCAGCACTTGTTAATACTTTTTTAAGGCAGCTTCTGTGTGCCTCTGCCCCTGCTGATTCCTATAAATCTGGACAGCTACAGCAGAAGCTCCCTTAACAAGGCGCTAAGAAGTGCTGATTGGTAATTTCCTCCTCTCTCTCTCTCTCTCTCTCTCTCTCTCTCTCTCTGCTTTTTAAATTTGTTTCCTAAGCGCTTTAACACATGTTTGTTCCAGTACTGGCATGAAGCCTTAAAAAAGAAACAAAAACAGTTTGGAAACAATGAATGCTTGGTTGAGAGGAACTGATATGAGTGCCCCCTTTCTTCCTCTCTTCCCATCCTGTCAACCACCAGTACTCCTGCACACACTGCTTTTCTACATTGGCACAAGCCATCACATCACCTGCACTGATGTGAATGTTAAGGAAGTAGAAGCCCCAGCAGCAGAGGTAAAAAGTATTGGTGGTGGGAGAGAGTCCAGCCGAATCACATAGACTTGTGCATTGTGTGGTCAATGGAAAATAATATGAATCAACAGTCCCAGTCCTGGAGCAATTCCTGTATTATTGGTTAATGTAGTTGCCCCCTTACACTATCTGTGCAGTGTTGGAAGATGTACTAATAATAGAATCACAGAACTGTAGAGCTGGAGGGGAATCCCAAGGCTTATCAAGTCCAAGCCCTGCCAAAGCAGGAGATCCAAAGCAAAAGCATCTCTGACGTCTGGCTATCTAACTGCTCTTTAAAAACCTCCAGTGGAGGAAGGTCCAACACCAAGACAGTCCATTCCACTGTGGAACAGCTCTTATTCTTCTAGCATTCTTCCTAATGTTTAGGCAAAATCCCCTTTCTTGTAATTTGACCCCATGACTTCAGGTCCTACCATCTGGAGCTCCAGTACTGCACAGGTACAGAACACAGAAGTTGTAAGGGAAGGTCCTGTGTTCAGTCCAGTTATAAGTACCAAGTCACAAGTAATAGGAGAGATTTGTTTTAAAACCTGCCCAATGTGTTTCGATCCAAAAAGTTTATGGCCTTCTTCAGGGCCATTGATTTGTGCTACATATTGAATCTCTTTTTTTGGTTGTTTCTCAGCTCCACTAGATGACTCATTTGTAAATATTTGTTGTTGCTGAAATTAACAGAGTTTCTGTTTCTCTAATTGGACCAGGTGCTAAAAGTCTAGTCAAACACCTTTGATCTAAAGGTTAAACACCATCTTTAGAAGCACATTAGTGAAAGTGCATTTTTGCTATGTTTGCAACATAGTGCATATTGGGGGAAATAAGGTATCAAAAGGCATGTCTTCCAGAAACATGCTTACAGAAAAATATAGATACAGTAGTGGAAATGACAGACAAAAAGGATATCCATTTTTGTGAATATGGAAAAGCATGTGAATTTTCATTTGGATTTTTAGAAAATTGTAACCTGATGCAAAACTCCCTGATCAGACTTGTTCATGCGTTGGAAATCTCAAGAATTGGTTACTACAATGCTCTCTACATGGGTGCCCCTTTAAAGGTGATACGGAAGCTGTAACAGGTACAAAATGTGGCTGCCAGATTGATTATGGGAGTTTCCAGATATGATGATCTCTCCCTGATTCTGGCAAGCCTGCGTTGGCTTCCTGTTGGCTTCTGTGCCAAATTAAAAGTGCTAAACCTAACTTCTAAAGCACCAAACTGATCTCGGTAGTTGTTGGAGAATCTCTTCCTAAGATCTAATACCAGAGCCACCTGATCATCCCAGGTTGTATTGTTGCAAGTGGCCACCAAGAGGGGGCCAGCCTGGCCTCCAGTGGGAGGATGTTCCACAGTCTGGGAGCAGCCACAGAGACGGCCCTCTCCTGCATCCCCACCAAGTGCACCTGTGAAGGTGGTGGGGCCAAGTGACAAGCCTCCCCTGATGGTCTTAATGCCCAGGCAGGCTCATAAAGGGAGATGTGGTCCTAGCTTGGACCCAGGCCATTTGGGGGCTTTATAGGTTAGAACCAGCACTTATGGTTGTGCCTGGAAATGGATTTGCAGCCAGTGGAGCTGCTCTAACAGTGGAGTTATGTGTTCCTTGTAACCAGCCCCAGTTAACAATCTGGCGGCAGCATTTTCGACCCTCTGGAGTTTCCAAACACATTCTGCTCCCAAGCCACTTCACATGTATTTCCTTTCTTTTTGATAGTTTTCTTATTTTGAATTAAAAGCATACCTGTTTTCTCTAAATATGAAAACACTCAATGAAGAAACCAACCCACCAACCAACTCCAGATTCTTCAACCAACTCCCCTTGGCTGCCATCGAACAGTGAAAAAAATAGCAGAAATCATTAGAAGGTCGTGGCTTCATTCTACTTATAGCAACTGGCATCTCTTTACAGATGAATGAAATTGCTACAAAGCAAAAGGAAAATAAAAAGCAAAGACTGCTTCAATTCCAACCTTTCCGCGGCCAGTTAGATGAGTGCTTTGACTAGTATTAGGCATCCTTCAGTCTCGAAAGACTATGGTAACGTGCTCTGTATGGAGGACTTGGAACAGCGTCTAGTGTGGCTGAGAAGGCCAATTCGAGAGTGACAATCCCTTCCACACTGAAGACATAGTGCTTTGACTATGCTTTTGTAAACAGACACATACATACACACACAAAAACACATTTTTTCTTGCCTCACCAAATGTGCTTCAGTCTCTCTTATGCCTCCACTCCAGTGATGGAGTGGCTCTCGGGGCTGCTAAAGGTTGAGTGCCAGTAAGATGCTTGAAGCACTGACGATGACGATCAAACTCTTCAGTGCAAACACAAAAGATCTCGTTTTATTGCCTGGATTCACATCTCCTCCAGCACTTCAAGGATGAAAACCCAGGGATGTGCCTGCAACACGCCTGGTTCTCATATCAATAAATTATCTCCCAGGCCTCAGCGCATCACCACTTCCCCTTGCTGAAGGCTTGACTGTGTATGCTGTGTTGTTGTTGTTTTAACTTCAGCAACAGCCTGTCTGTAACTGATTTAAAAGGCAAAGAATTACTGTTTCACTACCAACTAATCTATTTGGGTTAAAGATATACTGGAAGAACATGACATTTCTCTATTGTCTGTGAGCAACAGTTCAGAGTAAGGCTGTGCGCTGGATCCAGGCAAATCTCAAATTGAACTAGTTCTGTTTGAACCTGTTTGTGCAGTCCACATTGAACTGGCCAAATTTGATTCCAGGCTAAGTGAAGTGACTGGCTCAGATCTAAGGCACAATTTGGCACTGAAGATTTTTTTTAATGCAATTTATAAGGATATCTGCAAGCGGGATCTGAAGGCCTTAGGAATGGACCTCAACAGATGGGAAACATTGACATCTGAGTGTTCAGCTTGGAGGCAGGCGGTGCAGCATGGCCTCTCCCAATTTGAAGAGACACTTGTTCAGCAGGCCGAGGCCAAGAGGCAGTCCCGAAACCAGCAAAATCAGGGAGGTGGACAGGGGACAGATTGTATTTGTCTTCAGTGTGGAAGGGATGGTCACTCTCGAATTGGCCTTCTCAGCCACACTAGACCTCTATTCAGAGCACGTTACCATAGTCTCTCAAGACTGAAGGATGCCTACAGAATATTTCCTAATTACTTCTAATTTTTACTTTTAAAGGGCATTTTAAGAGACATTTTCAACAGGCTCTTCCATGTTTTATGCTATTTTCTTATTATGTATCTAAAGTTCTCCCTTTCCTTATAGCAATAATTAGAAGAAAAGTATGAGCAATGCAACAAGGAATGTAACGAGTTACTTTTTCAACACTGAATTACCTTTTAAACACTGTAACTAGTAAGAGAAACAAATTACTTTATAAGGTATATTTCCAGACTCTGGACAACACATTCTCTGTTATACCATCCAGGTAACAGAATTCAATTTATAAGACATGTGACTAGCTTCATAATGATGTTGAACATGAAAATAAAGACTGACTTCAGCATTCTGTTGTGTGACATATTTAATTGATCTGTTTTTGTTTGTTATTAAATATATCACATACAACATATAGTAATAGAGAACAGTGCTTTTTTAAAAAAAAAATCTGATCTTCAGTATAACTACTATCTTCATCTAAAAGCAATTTTTACTATCTGTATTTAAATGTTTGAACCTGTGACTGACAGAGAAAAAAAGACACATTTTCTCTGACTAGGCTAAGATGCATTGCTAAAAGCATCCATGCTTTTAGCAGGTATCCATCAAAAACAGTGGAACACTAGAACATTACTGTGGATAAGAAGCTACCATTAGGACAGAACAGGGAAAGGCAGAATGGTTTCCTGTAGGCAAAGGTGGTAGACAAGGGCGCATTTTATCCCCTTCAAACTGTACATAGAACATATCCTTCGGCAAGCCAGACTAGATTCAGGTGAAGCAAGAGTGAAAATTGGTGGAAGAAACATCAAGATATGCAGATAATACCTGTGGTTTTCTCCACAGAAGTGACTTTCTTAGGACAGTGGTTCCTATCCTTGGGTTCCCAGATGTTGTTCCCCAGAGAACATGACAAATGGTCAAGGATTTTGGGAGCTGTAGTCGAACAACATATGGGATATTATCAGAATATCAGAACATATTATCAGAATCCATTGGTCAAGAGCAGTGGTTCTCAACCTTGAGTAAACCAGGTGTTCTTGGACTGCAATTCCCAGTAAGCCTCTACCACGAGCTGTGCTGGTCAGGATTTCTGGGAGTTGTAGTCCAGGAACATCTGAGAAACCAAGGTTGGGAACTACTGACTTAATAGAGGAGTCTTAATTTGCATACATAATAATGGGATACCATCTATCCATAAACTAAGTCCATTCTGACTTGACAGCACATACCAGTCAACCATGCCATGAAAGGACACTGGGTGGGGTATGAATATATTTTTAAAAGGCACATATTGTGGAGGCTGGTGAATGCACTGCTCAAAAGGAGACACAAATTCCCAAGTTCCCCCACTAACCAATGATGCATTTTGCCTACAAATTATTTCAAGGGTAGTACATTCAAAATAAGCTTCAAAACGCTCACTCACACACATGCAGGTCTTAGTAGGGGTACGCAAACATAAATACAGTGAAAATTGCCATCAATTATGCCACTCAATTATCCATTATAATAGAGTTAGAATTAAACCTTGCTCATTATCTCCTGGTTCAAACCCTGCTGGGCAACCTGCTGACCACATGTTGGACTAATGACGAATGCTTGGTCATATTAACCTTTATCTGTTTTCTGCAGCATTACCGTTCTCTGCGTGCCTCTGTCTGTATGCCAGACATCACTTTTTCTCAAATGCTAACATTTTCTAGCAGATCAGATGTCTCTGGGGGAACAGTTTCTTGAAACATGTTTTCTGTATTTACATCCAGAATATCCATTTACATCCATTTTGAAGTGCATGCCCTAACGGGTGATGGAAAAATTAGTCAGGCCCAGTTCTGCTTAGATTCACTTTTCCTCCCCCTGTAAAATTCATTCCGTTCCTTTTTTAAGGATGCATTGTGGATTATTTCACCCCTATCTGCATGGAGATTCATGTGCATATTTAAAAAAAAATCTCAAATCAAAGTAATCCTTATTGTGTTACTCTTTTAAAAAGCAAAGCAACGCAACACAACGCAAAGCATATGATGAGAGAGAAATAAAATGGGGACTATAGTCACAACATAGCCAATTCAGCTAGCCAAGTGATACTCTACCATGCATGGCAATATTGCTGCTGCTATTATTACTACAACAACTGATAGCTATCGGTCCTGTAACCTTGTATGTGCCTTACCAATCTCTCATTGGACTGTCCTGGTAAATTAACAAAAGGATATTTTAAATGCATTCCTGATCATAACTCATCATGAATATGTGAATCAAAGCTTCAGGCACTCTCATTTTACCTGGACACAATCTGTGTTAGGAAGGAAATCCCAAATATTCTGCACTGGGGAGGTGCTGTAAGCCCAACCTTGAGCCTTTGCACAAGGCTGCACACATAACTGTCCACTGTGTGCAGCTGGACTGTCCCTGCGTTAGTTGTTTGCACAAGGGGAAGCCCAGTAAGCCTCCATGTCTCTCTTGGTTGCCAGTGGCACCAACCTCCGTATCCCTCTTCTCTGTTCAAGCCATCCTCTCTCTCTCTTTCATCCCTACAGTGGAGGATGCTCCTCCCTTTTAGTATTTGTCTCCCATTCTTCAGCTGCCTGTTTATTCAGAGAACTCTCCCAACAAAGGATGGGAAGCGAATGCAGACAGATTTCATAGATGTACGACCCAACTGAAACTGACCATTTCAAATGAGGCTTTTTTCATACCCACTGCCTTGCCTCATTTAATAAATTTTATGGGGGCATCACATGATGTTGCTCTCTAGTTGTAATCCTCCCTGCTCACAATCTGCTCACAAGAAGCAGATGGAATAGCAGTGGAGGAATGAATCCTCTGTCTGGAAACATGCAGGGGAAATTGTCTACATTATGCAGTTACAGCAGTTTGACAACATTGTAGGTACCATAGCTCCGTGCTATGGAATCCTGGGATTGGTAGTTTGGTGCTGGATTTTGGACTCTTGACTGAAGAGCTCTAACGCCCTCCCCAGAACTACAGCAGAGAATTCTAAGTGCCCCCTAACTACAAATCCCATGTTCCTGAGTCATGGCAGTTAAAGTGGGGTCATACTGCGTAGATATACTCTCTAGAGTTATCAGGAGATTTTATCAACAGGGATTGGCTTCAGGCATCCAACTGTCTAGGTGACAGGCAGCCAGTGGCATATGGACGAAGGCAGCAGCTAACAGTGAGAGATGCAAAGCAGCTAAGCTGGATCAAATGCTACCATTGGCTACCATCTCACCTCTCCTTCAGTAAAATGAAGGGAAAGTTTCTTCAAACCATCTGCAAATCTTGAAGGAACAGCGGAGAAGCCTGAGACTACAAAGTGGAAAGGAAGAATCACCCTCCTTTTAAAATGGATTAGTTCTCCCAAAAGAGATTAGCTCAGGTCACGGGGTTACTTAGAAGTTGCTTAATTCTTCTGGGGCTACTGTGGGACAGTGCAGCTTACCCAAAGCTACACAGGCTGGCTCTTCTCCCAGGAGCCACAGTGGGGCAATCGAACTTGTGACCTCCATACCCAACTCATTCAGCCATCCTAACAAGCTGATAACCGGACTGTGGTCCCTTAGAAACAAGAAAAAAGATTATCAAGCAGTTTGGGGCAATATTGCAGAAGTACCTCCCCCTAATAAGAGAAGAGAAGATGACAGGTGAGTGAAAAGCACCCTACAAACAGGCTAATGAGTTTCTACAAAATGCAGAGTGACTGCTGGAAAATGAAGACTGAATACAGAATGGAGAAAAGGGTTGAGAAGTACTGTAAAAGACCAAGCTAGAGAGAAGGGTTAGCTAGATTCAGACGAGGATCATTTCTTTCCAAAGTGAAAGCCTAACAACAACAGAGCTGAAAGTCATAATTGAACTGAAAGCATCAATATTTCAGGATACTGACCTATTCTGATTTTCCTGGAAAGCAAAATTATTTTAAAGAATGCTAGCAGAAGAAAAGGTGTGTGAGGGGGAAGCATACACACACAAATGAGTTTAATGTACACACATTTATAATGTCTCTTTCAGAAAAGCTAATATCGCAGTTCTGTAGAGTCATTAGCAGAAGCTGCAAAATGAGTGTTTGTAAGCCCATTTAAAAATTAATCAAGTTTTAAAACTAGAATGAAGATAAAAAGGGGAACATTAGTAATTTCCCTTTGAAGCTTGTGTCAGATGAACCATTCGGAAAGGGAGAGAACGTCACAGCAGTAGCTGATGTGGGCACCTGGCATTTAGATCTATGTGGAAATGAAACTGTTACTCCACCTGGCCTCCTTCAGGATCAAAATGGATTAAACCAGTGCTAAACTGGCTAGATGAATGGGACGTGGTGGCGCTGTGGGTTAAACAGCAGAAGCCTCTGTGCTGCAAGGTCGGAAGACCAGCAGTCGTAAGATCGAATCCACGCGACAGAGTGAGCTCCCGTCACTTGTCCCAGCTCCTGCCAACCTAGTAGTTTGAAAGCATGCAAATGCGAGTAGATAAATAGGTACCACCACGGTGGGAAGGTAACGGCGTTCCGTGTCTAGTCACGCTGGCCACGTGACCACGGAAACTGTCTACGGACAAACGCTGGCTCTATGGCTTGGAGACGGGGATGAGCACCGCGCCCTAGAGTCGGACATGACTGGACTAAATGTCAAGGGGAACCTTTACCTTTACCTAAACTGGCTAGATAGCTCAGTGAGCTAGGTATCTGGCTGTGGAAGCAGAGGCTGGGAGCCCAATTCCCCACTGTGCCTCCCAGAAGAGCCAGCAAGCTGGACCATCCCAGGATGCTCCCAGAAGAAGGGAAGGGTAAACTACTTCGGAGAACTCTCTACCTACAAAACCCTGAAAAGGGTCATCATAAGTTGGAATTGATAGCATGTAATTATTATTAGTAATAGTAAACTGAAGTAGTAGTAGTAGTAGTAGTAGTAGTAGTAGTAGTAGTAGTAGTAGTAATAATAATAATAATAATAATAATAATAATAATAATAATAATAATAATAATAATAATAATAATAATAATAATAATAATAATAATAATAGAACCACAGAGCAGGAAGGGACCCTATAGATCATCAAGTCCAGCCTCTAACCAGGCAAGCACAGTGGGGAATTGAACTCCCAACCTCTAAACCACTGAGCTATCCAGCACTTCTTACTTCCTAATTAACACACCCTTCATACAGATACCTATCAGACATAATTAGCTCAGTTCTCCCATACAGCATGCTTGTTGCTCTAATATCCAGTGATTATCTATATGTCTAACCTGCTTTAACGAATGGAGCATTTGTACATCAGGAGACTTTCAAACTGCATGCACATTTAGCAATCTAGCAATAAATCAGTGAGCTATCAAGTGATACATGCACCTATGAGTAGATATTTTGGGTGTCTTGGCACTTCTCAGGGTAACCAATTATGGCAGCATCCACAGTGTTTAATTCTTCTTGAATATTATTTATGGCTTTCCAGCCCTGATCTGGCACAGGGACAACATTAAATAAGAGCTCTATTGTTGTTGAAAGCCCAGACAAATGCCAGGTTAATAAAAGAGCTGGGTTTCCCAAACCCACACACGCCAAGAAATTTGTCAATGTCTTTTTTATTTGCATATCTGGCAGCCTGCCCTGGGCAGCCGATATGTAAAGGAGAACATACAGGTGTTTTCATTTGCAGGTTGTCTGTGATCTTGGAAGTGCCAATTTGCTTCTGTTTTAATTACATCTTTGCAGACATACTGTGAGTGTCTTATGAAATGTCTTCATTACCAGAGGAATGTAGCTAAAAGATATAACATGTGATTCCAAACAGGTGTGTAAAACAACTCCCCTCATTTATCCGTATGTCTACAAGGGCCCAGATTCCCTCAGATCCTGTGTGAAGTTTTCCTTCTAGCTAATGTATCTGTAGCAGAGTTTTGACTTTTTTTTTATTAAATTCCTCTAGATGCACGGCAGAAGTGCAGGGATTCACAGAGCAGAATAGCTTCAAATTCCCCAGAGTAGTCCACCCCTTTTCTCATCAACTGGCACTTACAGTCTCAATAGCTCACTCCAAGACATCAGTAAGAGAAAGAATACAAATGTTCCATTACTTACAATCAAACAGATCCAAACAAAAATGAAGAAACATGATGGCCTTCCACAGTAGACTTCAACAGAATACACTGACTGCTTCGAACAGACAAAGAGAGGGAAAAGGACACAGAGCTGAGAGGCAGGGCTTTCTTTGAATTCAGAAGCAGAGAAGGAATGATTGGAACAGCAGAGCTGTCATCTTCTTGCTATGCACCTGATACATCCAGCAGAGTTCTTCGAATTATTAAGTTGTTCGAATATGAAATCTGTGACAGTGCCAGAGATGGGATTCAGGCACAGAGATGTAAAGAATGGCTACATTCTTCTTGTATGGGCTTTGAGTGGCTAGGTCAGAATTAGGACCTATGTTTTCTCTTCCCCCTCCACCTCCATCTTTTTTTCTGGCCTTTGCCCCATTGCCAGAAGTTTGCTCAGAGGCAGAAGGAAAATCTCCTGTGTTTCTTCTTTGAATATGCCCTGATTCATCCTACATCACAACACTGTTGTGAAGATAAAACAATGAGGGAGACGCTCAATGGTGGAAAGTCATGGCATAAATGTAACAAATAAATGATTTTGATGGGTGTAAGGAGTTATGGTTTGCTCTACCTTTCTAAGAGTTCGATTTAAAGAAGCAAAGGGAGAGTTAATACATTTCCACATTTCAACTGAGAACGTCCAAATTCCATTTTTATTAATTACATCAGAGACTTCTACAGGGAACTCAAGCGCCTGGGCTATTTTTAATAAGGCTCATCCAACTCAAATGTACTGTTTCGCTTCAAATGAAGATCAAACTACTAATTTAGCTGGAGATAATTGCCAGGCTTTCAGGTCAGCTCCTGGGTGGGATGCAACAGGGTCTCACAGCCAACAGACCTAGATTTTAAAAGGAAAAAAAAAGCAGGGTGGGGGGGAGGCCATTCAAAGCAATACAGAATCATGGGCTCCTATAGCTTCTAATGTATGATGGCAAGGACACAAGGGAGTTTTTTCCCCCCAGAGAGGACGAGCTTTTGCTGATCTCATACTGTCTTTCGCTCTAGTACACAGAGTGCCTGTTTCATAAGAGGTACATAAAGGATGAGAAAGACAAATAAATGGGTAAGAGATCAAATCAAGTCTAAAGTCTCTTTAAAGGCTATCATACTTTAGGCACATTAATGAAGACAAAACCCACTTGGAAAAGACAATGATGCTAGAAAAAGTAGAGGAAAAGAGGAAGACCGGATGAGGGATGGATTCAGACTGATTTGTATGACGACCGGATGAAAGTGGAAGGGCCAAATTCAATTCAAGGCTGGAGCAAAGCAAATTTATAAATCAGTTGCAAATCAGTACCTAAACTGAATATGCACAAACTGCTTTAGCCTCTTTTTTTTTTTTTTTTTAAGCATTTTTAAAAAGATGCCTGGCATGCTTTGATTTGGATTCCTGCATTGAGCAGGGGATTGGACTAAACGGCCATATAGGCCCCTTCCAACTCCATTATTCTACTGTTCTAAACCAACTCCATTATTCTACTGTTCTAAACCACTGCAGCTAGTTGTCTGAATTTGGCAGGTTTCCTTTCCTGTTTAAGGTCTGTCATGTCTGTAGAGATCACATACACATCAGAACAAAAGAGTTACAGCTGTTTGGTGTCCCAATGAAAGTTAAAGGAAAGGTTATGAATGGACTTGAATCCAGATCACAAACTGAACTGCATAGACACAAGCTGGCCCAAACTGAGGATGTGACTACGTCGACACATAATGTGGGAAACACTCCAGGACATGGATGCTCTGGTTCACATTATTGTCTGTTGACCACATCAGCTTGGACTCCTTTCTCCATTCATAGTTTTTTTCCTCTGCGTCTGGGGCTTCTACTGTTTTTGACAGTAGATCCATTTACATCACTTCTGACTCAAGCCAATGTGGAAGGGTTTGCAGCCATTTTGAAGCCATTCCAGCTGGCTCCAGTTGTAGTGAGAGGGGCAGGACAGCTGGGAAAGTAGCTGCTGTTTGAATCCTCTCCTCCCCATATGCGGTGCCTGACCCTGCATCTCCAGGGAGAAGAGCCAGCCTGTGTACTCATGGGCAAGCTGCATGGTCCCAGGGTGCCCCCAAGAAGAAGGGAAAGCTCAACCACTTCTGAATATTCTCTACCTGGAAAACTCAGGAAAGGGTATAAATCAGAACTGTCCTGGCAGTGGCAGCGGCAGCGGCAGCAGCAGCAGCAGCAGATGATGATGATGATGATGGGTAAGGAGGGACAGTACATGGTGAAGTGCCAATGGTTGCTTCTTCCATAATACAGGGGCCAGGGCAGAAACATGCCCAATTTCTACCTGTGGATTTTCTAGCCTTCTTTGGTGTTGACATACATTTTGAGGAGTAAAGGAGACAGGTAGGTTTGCTTCAGTGAGAGACATCCCATTAGCTATTGAGGTCCCAAGCCATTTAGGTCCTTGTAAGCTAAAACCAGCACCTTAAACTGAACACAGAAGCAAACAGGGGTCCAGTGCAAGTGAGGCAGAACTGGGGAGATTAGCAGTCAAGCCACCATTTGGTTCAGAATTCAGTGTGATGGACCACGTCCAAGCTCAAACCATCCCACGTTCCTCAAGCTTTTGATTCATCTGTTTAGATTAGCTTTCAAGATGACATCATGTTTGCAGGCTCTTTTTCAGCTTTGTATTTTTCTCTCGTCTTATCTCAGTTTCTCCTAGCTGCCTTATGGTGTTGCTGTTATGTATTGTTTTGTGTTTTTTATCAGAGTGCTCTATGCTGCCTTGCGGATTCTACAAATGGAGAAGAAGGATAGAAGAAATAAAATAGAGATCCCTCATGTCAACATGCAAATCTGATCCCTATTCACAGAGCTTCCAAATGCAGGTCAGCTAGACAATGCAATAAGGTTTTCATAGTATTAATATTAATAATCTTAGAACTGCTGGAAGGGACTCTATGGATCATCTAGTCCAGCCCCTGTCAAGGAAGCACAGTGGGGAACTGAACTCCCAACCCTGGTACCTAAACCACTGAGCTATCCAGCAGTTCAAGGACAATGATCTGAAACTGACCGAACATTGCTAATTTAAGGATGTTGGAAGGTTTTGTTTGCTTCATACTTTTTACCCTGGTCTAGATGGTGCTACTGTCATTCTTGGGGATGCTCAAGATGCTGGGTGGTTTGTCTTATCTACATATTTATTCATAAAATTGTATGTTAGACACCTTTCAGCTTCTGAGACAATATAAAAGTTATAATAAAGAAATACAATCTCGTATCACAACTAAGGCACAAAGCCACAAGGAAAGATATGTAAAAACACAGATGATTAAACGAAAACACCATGCAGAAGACACAGACAGTTTTAGCTCTTCTGCACTTTGATTGAAACACATACGTTGTGTGAGTTGTGGGGTATTTTAAAATCTCAGTGGGAATGCCTCCTTCGTAAGTTTCAGTTAAGTTGCAGTTAAGAGTAGATTCAGCCCATCTGAATCAATGGAATTTACAGAGGAGCGGACTCACTAAATCCCCATTGATTCAATGGGCCTACTCTAGTGTGATTTACTAGGCTAAGCAACACAATTTTGGTCTCTGTTTTAAAAACAGGTAAAAACAAATCAACAGCTACTATTTTTCCATCCTTCTTCCCCCCTCCAGCCTTACATCACCTTTCTTCCTCCTCCATTCAAAGTGCAGAATGACATGCAAGCAACATCTGGTTGGCTCACATGAAATGTAATTGAACAACTGCTTACAATTATATGCACTCAGTGGGTGGAATGATATAATGCAGATTTGAAACAGAACACAATAGCATCTTGCTGGACATTGGTTCACGCATCTGGGGATTGTGCTGTGTTTTCTTTTTTGCTCAAAAACCTCCCATTTCTGTTCAGTGCAGAGAAGGACCAAGTGATGGATTCCCTTCTGTGTGGCCACCAGTTGTGGCTAGTCTGTGATGCACAGCCCAAAAGCAGGCACTGAATCTGGAATGCACCAGAACAATTCTAGAGCTTTGAAGATGCAGATGCAAGCTGTGCAGTTCCAGAGTTGCCCCCAGAGGAAAGGAAAGGCAAACCACTTATGAGTACTCTCTACCTAGAAAACCCTGGAAAAGGTCCCCATAAGTCAGAATTGACTTGACAGCACATGATTATGATTGTTCTGGCCAAGTGGCTGGATTTCTTCCCCATCACCTTTGAATCTGGTTTGGCGAGGCTTTGAGTTGATGATGTCTTGGGTTAAGACAAAGGACAAAAGTGTACAGGAAAGACCATCTACTCATGGAGGCTCACTGTGCCATTTAGGAATTTCAAGTCAAACTAGCCACCGTTGAGCCAACAGAGTTGCCGCTGCAAGCCAATGGTGCTGTCTCACACAAACAGGCTCAAAGAGGCTGTACACCCCAAGGACAATTTCTGTCACTAAATTAAGAACACCATAAAATCTAAACTGATCACACACTCTCTCATTCATTCACTCACTCAGATAGAGAGAGGGAGAGGGAGGGAACGAGTGAATTATGCATATGGCCATGCACACAGCACACCTGCAGGGGCTTTGTCATGCTATTTCCGTGGGCCATGCAACTAGTGAATTAGCCATCTAAGACGTTAAACAGCATATTACAGAAAGAATGGTCTTCGAGAACCTGACTGCAACCTGGATTTGCGGAAAGTGTATTTAGCTGGATTGAGAGGACCAGATGCTCAGATCCCATGGGTCTGATAAATTTTTGTGGTATTTGGGGAAACTACATTTCCCAAGGACTACTGATAGTGCTGCACTGAAGGAAGAAAAGAAGTCTCTGCCTATTTCTTAATTCTTCCATGGTGCCATCTTGCTGGCCTGGCATTCAGTGGGAACAGGTTCGAAGGACTCAATGGCTGAAATCTAGCAGTAAGTCACAACCAAAGCAGGCCCACTGAATCAATGGAACTTATATAGGTCTTGACCAACCACATTACCACTGATTCAATGGGCCCACTCCAGTTGTGCTGGATTTCAGGATGAAAGGGCCCGGAAGAGACATGGGGGATTATTTCCAAATTCACATTGTCTTGGTTTATTATTCTACAGCATTAGCCAATTTGGGGCGAAATGAACTCAGCTGCCTTCCACACTGAATCAACCCAACACAAGACAGTAGCAACCCTCCCATCTCTGTTCAATAAATCCAGAGCCAACTGCTCATGATCCATATTCCATCTTGGGTGAAAGTCCACTTTGGCACTCCTGAATCAAATCTATGCAATTTCCTTACTGAACGTGTACTTCTACACCTCTGATGATGTTGCTGCATTATTGCTGACTTGCTTGAAGAAACAGTTCCAACCAGCAAAGTCAGACATGGTATAAATCAATTAACATTGTTCCCACTTCAGCGTTTGCGTTGCATTGATTTAAAATACACTCTGCATGCCACCAGGTCAATAGCAGGCCTAGAATCCAATATAGTTTGTTTATTTATTTTCACAGAAATGAAACAGTGAACAACGGATGTTTCAAAGCAGAGTGACAAGCAGTTCAAGAGCATGTTTTTAACATACATTGGGGTAAAATAGGAACAGAGAGACCTTTCTTCACCACAAACTATAATATTCACTTTTTAATATACAAATACATTCCATCCTATTTTTATCTACCTACCTACCTACCTACCTACCCATGTTTATATCTCACCCATCTAGTGGCACACCACTATTCTGGGTGACTTGCAAAAGAATATATTACAAAACATGCAACCCAAAATAACATATAAGAGTAACAGAACAGATCTCATTGAAATTCCATAATGTCTTGAGGAGACTCGGTTTCTGGTGGACGTCTTCCAGGCCTCCCTCGAGGTGGCCACTTGCAACAATACAACCTGAGATGATCAGGTGGCTCTGGTATTAGATCTTAGGAAGAGATTCTCCAACAACTACCGAGATCCGTTTGGTGCTTTAGAAGTTAGGTTTAGCACTTTTAATTTGGCACAGAAGCCAACAGGAAGCCAACGCAGGCTTGCCAGAATCAGGGAGAGATCATCATATCTGGAAACTCCCACAATCAATCTGGCAGCCACATTTTGTACCTGTTACAGCTTCCGTATCACCTTTAAAGGGGCACCCATGTAGAGAGCATTGTAGTAACCAATTCTTGAGATTTCCAACGCATGAACAAGTCTGATCAGGGAGTTTTGCATCAGGTTACAATTTTCTAAAAATCCAAATGAAAATTCACATGCTTTTCCATATTCACAAAAATGGATATCCTTTTTGTCTGTCATTTCCACTATCTATATTTTTTCTGTAAGCATGTTTCTGGAAGACAAGCTTTTTGATACCTTATTTCCCCCAATATGCACTATGTTGCAAGCATAGCAAAAACGTTCGCTGATGTGCTTCTAAAGATGGTGTTTAACCTTTAGATCAAAGGTGTTTGACTAGACTTTTAGCGCCCAGTTAAAGAGACAGAAACTGTTTATTTTGGCAACAACAAATATTTACAAATGAGTTGTCTAGTGGAGCTGTGAAACAGACCAAAAAAGAGATTCAATATGTAGCACAAATCAACGGCCCTGAAGAAGGCCATAAACTTCTCGGACCGAAACACATTAGGTAGGTTTGAAAGTGAAATAAACCCACAATTTTTATACATCCTGAGACTCATAATAGATTAAGTTAGCAGTCAGGTGAAAAGCTTTGGGTCTTTTTAAGGAGAAAGGCGGGGTAAAAATATTTTAAATAAATAAATAAATAAGCAAGCTAGTATATGAAAGTGCATCAGCTTAGTAAAGAATTAAATGCTACCTCTTTACACACACACACACACACACACACACACACACACACACACACACACATACATACAAGAAAAAGAAACCCTTGTATGAAAGCGTAGCACAGTAATATCTTTCTCTACTCGGAAGCAATGGAGCTAAGTCCTTGGGAACGGGTATAAAATTGCCACATTCATTTCCGGTAAGCCAACAGAGGGGTTTTTAAAGTACTACAGTATTTAAAACTGCCATTACATAGCCCCAATTTTAGGACAGGGAGACTGGCATAACTTAGGAAAGGTACACCAAGGCATATAATAACGAGGAAGGTGTTGTCTCTGTGCATATGCAGAGTACAGAATTTTTTACAATGCCATTATCTATTGATTTTGCCATCAGGTGATTTCTAGCACAACAAACTATAAGAATCTTTGTTCATTTTATTTCAGCATTAGTTTGTGCATTTAAAATACTACTTTTAAAGGGCAAAAAATATTTATTTATGTGCTGCACTTGTTACCTCATTTCATTTACAAAATAAACTTTTTCAATCTGTTCACTACAACAGAATAACTGTTACTTCTAATTCAATTTTTTTGAAATAGTTTAAAAAAAGTTTCCACTTCCAAATCAGTGCAAGTGATTATAAATGCGTGTCTGTGTATAAAATGTTGATTTTTAAAAAATTATTATAATTGATATTAAACCCAAGATGCTCAAAGAAATACAGTCTACAGAGTATTCACTCATGTAATTAACTTTTTTACTTTGTTGTCTCTCCCTGTGTGTTCTTTACAACCAATATTTAAAAAATTGAGAATTATATATAATACTCATGTGCAATCAAGTCAATTTTGGACTCCAAAAGTCACTGCCAACAACTGTATTAGGGCCACTGCAGTACATCTGGGGGGAAAGCACCAGATAAGGAATGCACCTTTAAAATAACAGAAAGAGCATTGTTAAAGAAAGCAGTGGGAAGTGAGCCACTTGTGGTAGTGCGTGTTCTATTCTCTGTGCATCTCACAACCTTTGTATCTACAAATCATAAACACTAATCAATCAAATAGGAATTCCCAGTGTGGTGAAGTGGATAGAGTGAACAGGGTTCGAATCCCCAGTGGGTCATGGAAACTCACTGCAAGAGTGGAACTGGTAATATTTCTGAAATATTACCAGTTCCACTCCTGAAATATTTCACTTACTTTGAAAGCCCTATAAAAGTCGCTATAAGTCAGTTCTGACTTGATAGCACAGAACACACAATGGATCAAATTAAACCGTTTCCTCTCCCAGTGTAAACAAAGTAATATCTCAATTTATGGTGGTTCAGACTTAACAAATTAATTTTGGAGCCTCAAATTTGTAGCTGTACCTAAAACACAGTGAAAAAATAAGCCGCGATGTTTTCCGCCTTCTGCACAGTGTCTGACTGGAACTATTGCCTGCCTCAGGACAATTATACTCTTTGCTTTTGAGGGATGCCATATAAAGATTTTGGTTAGCAAAACCAAAGAATCTTGTAGCATTTTGAAAAGCTAATCGATTTCTTATGGCAGAAACCTTTCACAAACCATTGTCTGCATCACAGGACACACAACATGTTCTGTCCAGCTTACAGGTACGTGCGTGTGCGCACGCGCACGCACATGCAGGCAGGTGTGTGTGGGACAGAAGAACAGACAGGCAGAATTTGTGGGACTCAGAAATTGCACATAGGGCTAGTCAAGCTCAGGGACCTGTTGGCCACAGGGGCTCCCCCCAAAGCCCTTCCATGGGCCATACAGAGCCAAAAAGTGGCAAATTTCAGCCTTTAATCAAATGTCCTTCTGAGCATTTTCTGTGTACATTTCTGGCATTGCTTTTCGACTCAAACTGTTGTAAGCTAAGAAATCTCCAGAGGCATTATCTGTTCCTCAGAAAGTCAAGTCACAGTGTGCAACAAAGAAGATCTATGGAGATTTCTTAACATACTGCAATTCACATATGAAGATACACAAATCATATGATTCCGCACAAGAGCATTAGGGGACTCAGAAGCCTCCAAAAGCGGGGGGGGGGGATCACTTTTTTACTAAAGCACTTCTTTCAGTGGGGTTCTCTTCGGGAGCTGCAAAAATTCCCCATGGGGCCTCATGCATCCCTCTGAATTTGTTCACGTTTGTTAGTATCCTTCTTCAAGTGTGGCTCCCAGAACTGGACACAGTACTTAAGATGAGGCCTAACCAGTGCTGAACAGAGGATCTGGAGACTACGCTTTTGTTAATGCAGATAAAAATACTGGCCTTTTTTGCAGCTGCATCACATCGTTCGCTCATATTCAGCATGTGATCTACAACAATTCCAAGATCCTTCTCACTCGCAGTATTACTGAGCCAAGTATCCCCTTATGTTTCTGGGTGAGTTTTTTGGTGGGGTTTTTGCAACCTCGCATGCTGTCTTTAGTAGGTTTGGCTAGGAGAGAACTTTTCTGGGCTGGGATGACTGTCAGTCTATCCAACATTAACCAATCACTCCTTCCCTGCCTCTCAATTCAAAGAGTGCCCTGCCTCTCTGCTCAGAGTCCCCCCCCCCCCCTGCTCTCTTTTGTCTGTTGCAAGGAGTCACGCTTGGTCTGTTTTTGAAAGCAGTCACGTTTGTCAGTTTCCTGTTTGATCTGTTCAATTGTAAGTAATGAAACCTTTTATTCTTTCTACTATTAATGTCTCAGAGTGAGTTATTGAGATTGTAAATGCCAATCAATGAGAAAAGCAGTGGGCTATTCTAAAGAACTTGAAGCTATTCTGCTCTATGAATCCCTGCACTTCTGCTGCACAGCTAGAAGAATTTCACCAGAAATTCAAAACTCTGCTACATTTCTCCCTCCCCCCAGGTGTAAAACATGATACTTGTCCCTTTTAAATTTCAGAAATTCCATAATCAAGAACTCTTGGGAAGAACAACAGAAAAAATTATCTTTCTTACAGGTGAGGCCTGTCTCCTTGGATGTTCCTGCAAATGATAGTTTACATCCCTACCCTGTGACAATTATATTAAAACATCCATGTAGGTAAAATCATGACAATTAATCATACATAAAGCAAAATTGATTGTAAACTCCCCTCCCCACCCCCCAGCATTAAGGAATTAATTAACACCTGTAGTGGACGAATTTAACATTCATTTTCCATTTCCCTCAATCTTCAGGGGAGCAATTAGGTAATTTTAGAAAGAGGATTTAACAATCTTATGCCCCTCAACCCACCCAGGGATATGCATTAGAGGGATGTGTGCATTATTTCACTTACTTCAAGATGTGAAAAACCAGACCTGTTGCATTTGGGGCTCCTCTGGCTCATGCTATTGAGTATCAATCTGGATATTCAACCAGCTCCTCATCCTGACAGTGTCATTGGCCAACCTTTCCTTACCCCTCCTCCACTTCAAAATAGAATGAAAACATGCCATTTGAGGATATCTCTTCATACATTTGATGACGTGGACGCTGGTGTTACCAACCTGGGCCATAATACATTTGCCAGCTCTCAAAATATCACCACATGTCTCATTGTTTTTGCTAGAGGAACCTGACAGCAACATGAGACATCACAGAAAACACATATTTTATTGTGATTAACCAATTTTCCCTCCCACACTGGGATTTCTCAGAGATACTGTGCCCCAGACTTGTAAATTAAGACCCAGCATACTTCTTAATCACAAAATGAAGGATGCTAAATGCATGATATAGAGGTGAGGGAAACACATACTATGACAAACAGCCATCTTTCCTCACTTGAGAGGGCACTGCTTCAAAATACATGCTAAGCGTCTTCTCTTCTTTGACCTTAACATTGAGGTTATCTTTTCAGAATTTTTTTGTTTCTGTGGTTTAGAAGCAAGACCTATTTTATTCCCTGGAAGTTATTCCCACATAAAAGCCTAAGAGCATAGTCCAAAATTAAACCCAAGCTCAAAAATTAATCTCTTTGAGAAATCTATAGATGCATCCTGGCTCTACTTGAAACAGATGAGCTATCAGGATATGTACTGTTTGCCATTTCACATGCTAGTGAAGAGCTTTTCACAGAGCATTTCCAGTTCAATGTTGCTTTCCTTAGCAACTTTAGAAGTTGCAGAAAGAACACCATGGCATGCATGAGAGAAATGGTCTGGCCCCATTCACTGACCAAGGAGGAACAGCCAGAAGGAGCCACCTTTTTCCTTCCCATCAGAAACAACACTTCATGTCAGAGTACCAACGGACCTGAGACTACACAGCGGAAAGGAAACACACAGTAGCTACACCAGCAAAAGACTGCGGGCTTCTGTCCAAAAGCTACGGAGAAGTTTCATTTCTTGAATTACCAAGATCTAATCTGACACTTTCAGCATATTTGACTTTAAAAAAAAAAAAAAAAGACACAGACTGCCATTCTATATAGCTGCCTTAATCACTTTTACTGCTTAATTGTACCTTTAAACATGAAGACATATCTTGATGCATTTCCAAAGAAATATAAATATGTTTTATTGTAGTTATTATTTTACAGATTTAAACTTTAAAAAAAAATCTTTATTGGCTGTTATCGTGATCACAATCAAGGAATGATTCTACTCAGGGTTCCTGGGTTGTGTACAGTATATGAGAGAAGTAAGAGCCACTGTTTCCTGGAAGCCACTTTGAGTGTCATGTGATTTAAGCATAGAATTTAAATCCTTAAAACAAATTAAAAAGTAGACAGCTTAGCCATTAGTTTATCTTGCCTTCTTTTAAAAGTGTACATGCAGGCACGGTGGGGGGGGGGGGGGGGAGGTACAGACTGAAGGACCATACCATTCAATAGTTATTCCATGTTGTTACACAGAGGTCAAATTCTCAGGTCAGAGCTTTCTGATCATTTAGAAGTGCATTCATTGGCAACATGACAAGGAAACACAAACACTAGGTTTTTCCAAACTTCAATATACCTGACACTTATTTTTTTCTCTCTCTCCCCCTCAGAATCATACAACTGTATACTTCTTATCACTTATTACAAGGATTTCACATAACGACAATTGAGTTACATGTAGGATCTCAGAGGAGGGATGGCCGCTTTGCAAAGACAGACAGCTTTTGCCAGGTGACTTTGACCTGCACTGTTCTAAAACTTAGCAGTCAGTAGAACAACTTTTTAGGCAGGGGGAAAAAAACCCTCCAGCCAAGATGTCTCTAGATTTCAAGTCAATGGGAAAAGGTAGTAAAAGATCAAAGGGATATGATACCAAGAAGTGGGGCAAACAAATCACGTAAGTGGAGTCACACCTATTTTGATACAGGCAAGTATCTTAAAACACTGTCCTGCATTCACAGGACATCAGAACTAGGGGTCTTACTTAGGCAGGGTTTCCTTGTCTTTAAACTTAAAGAGCAGCTTAAAACATCGCCCAACTCATCAGTCCTCATCAGTTACACAGAAATCTCATCATTTGATCTATTGATACACTTGCCATATATACAGTCAACAAGAGGCAAATTTCCTTTAAAAGATTTAACCCTCCCAAGGCAAAGTAAACCAAAGTGTGTCAAGAATTTAAGCCAAGCAATACAGGGTTCAAGTTCTAGAAGTCAGCTGAAATTGACCAGACAAGGAAGAATGACAGTAACAAAACCAAAATTAGCAGCCCTTTAAGTATTGGGGCTGGAAGAGTGGTGGAGAAAAGAAAAGAGACCTACAATGACCGTGTGATGATGGGGGGGGGGGTTCCTCTTTTCCCCCCCACAAGGTTAACATTTCTTTTCATGGTCACCGATAAAAACATCAACATTCTCCTTCTATTCTCTTCACACTCTCCTTCTCCTCCTGAACTTCTGCACCCCTAAAATCCACGCCTCCCCATCATCCTCTCCCTCTTCCATGTGCCTTATTGATTAGAGACCTCTTCCCTCCAAGGACTCAAATCTGGATGGGGAAGAACGTGGAGTATGAAACCTGGTGCAGGTTTGTGTGGCTCCAGAGCCTTCATCCATCTGTCCACCCAAGACACACACACACAAATATTCTTTGCCATAGGTGGGGAGGGAAGGAAGGAAGAGGGACAGCTGAAGTTGGGTTCACAAAAAATCCTTTAGGAGACAACCAGGGGGTTGTTCTTGAGTTACTCACACATAGCCTCCCCCACCTCCATTCATGTTTTCAAGGGACAAAAAAACCCCACCTCCTGGAGCATAAAGGAGAAACAAGTCACGCATCATTCTCTCTCTCCCCCCCCCCCCGCAGTTCCTCCAAACCCCTCCCTCTTTTTCTTTCGGTCACAAGGAACACACCCCCTCCTCTCTCCCCCCCCCCCTCCCCATCAAGCTTCACCACTCCCCAAACAGCTGGATTCTGCGAGAGGGATACAGGAGAAATCTAGACACACACACATACACACCCCAAAATCAAGCACTCCTCTCTTTTAAGCTGCAGGCAACACACACACACACGAACAGACTTCGGACACACACCGATCTATCAGTATTTTGGGGGGGGGGGAAGAGAGAGGTGGGTGTGCGCTGAAAGAGGAGGAGGCGGGGGAAGGATGGATGTCAAGGGCTGCATTGTTATCACAACACTTCACAGCGCAAGCCCTGCCCTCCCTCCCTCCCTCCCTCCCTCCGTCCCTCTCGCACGAGACACACACACACCCCTCTTTGCTGCCATTCCTGCACCCCCCCCCCCCACGCCGCCGCTAGGAAACAATGAGAAAGAAAGCCAACACGCTGGGCAAGAACCCCCACCCCACCCCAACATGCCAAGGCAGTGCCGGCTAGTGGGTAGAGAGAAGGGGGGGGCTGTTGATGGGGGAGGCGGGGAGCGTCCTTACCTCTAAGGCTCCCAGCGTGACAAAGCTGGCCATGGCAAAGCCATCGATGATGTCCTCTTCGGGGGAGGAAGACTCCCTCCTCTTCCTCCGGGGGGGTCGGGGTCGGGCCGACGGCGGGAGCGGCGGGTGCCCATTGTTTTCGAGCTCCGAGCCGGAGGAGGAAAGGAAGGACGCTGCCCGGATCCGGCGAGGCTGCCCGGCCGCCGGAGCCCCGGGAAGAGGAGTCGCAGGAGCGGCGGCGGCCAGCGCCAAAGCGCCGCTCGGAGCACCTGGTTGTAATCCGCGTTTGGAGCGCCGTTCCCGGTCGCGCTGGGAGCGTGAGCGCCGCTTTTTGCGGAAGCCGTGGCAGAGTGCGGAGCCCTCCATGGCTCTGGCTTCGCAGGATGCGCCCCCCCTCCCCTCCCCTCCCGGGCCCGGCCCACCCCCCACCCCCTTTTACCCTCACACACCCCCCCGATCTCTCTCCCCCCCCCCTTCCCTCCAACTTCGGCTCCCCCACCCCAGCCACCCCCCCCCCGCGCCGGTAGAGAGAAGGAAACAGGGAGGGAGGGAAAGAGAAGGAGAAAGAAAGGAGGAGGAAGAGGAGGAGGAGGAGGAAGAAGAAAGGGGGGCAGGCGAGGTGGGGGGCCGAGAAGGGAGACTCCCAAGGAATGTCAGCGAGCTGTTGCGGGCTTTGGCAGGCGGCAAGGCGGGGGGGGGGGGGAGAGAAGAGAATGGCGAGAAATTCCTCCGAGCAAACCCAGAAAAGTAATGGCTGATCGCCGGTCTCCTTTGGAGAAAAACAGATGTATCTATAATTCCTTCCACCCTCGACGGCAAGCCATAAATTACTGTAACGGAATGCCTTGTTCCAAAGGCGGCCAGACGCGGCGAGGAGGAGGAGGAGGGGGGGGGAAACCTCCTCTCCCGGTCCCCCCCTCCGTTTTTCCAAAGGTGGCTTTTAATCCATGGGGAAGGTAAAGGCGAAGGGGAGAACAAGCACTCTTTCTCTGCTCTTCCCTTTTCTTCTTTTCATGACTGCCAAATGGAAAGGAGCGACCGTGTCGTAAGAAAGGGTGGTGATGGTAATCCAAATTTTGGGGGGGGGGGGGGTGTCCGCACGCGCACACACACACACCCCCCGAGAGGTGCTGTGGAGGAGCAGCTGCTTCGGAGACGTTCCCTCCCTCCTTCTCAGCGGCTTCGAGGAAGCGATCTCCCCGCTCCCTCAGTCCAGGGAGAAGAAGATGCTCTCCGGCTGTCACGGGCCGACGCACCTGGAGTGCGTGGAAGGAAGTAGGAGGGCCACGCGCGCACGTGGGCGCGCACCCACGGGCCCCCCCCCCGGGGCCCCCTGCCTCGCCCCCTCCCCGCGGGGAGTCCTCCTGCCTCCCAATCGCGGACTCCCCGGGAAGAAGTGGCCGCTGGAGTCCGATGTCGTGTGAACGGGAAGGAGGAGGAGGAGGAGAGGACACACCCCGGGGGTGGGCAAGAGTTCAACCTTCACCAGAAGCCACCGACACACAAAGGAAAAAGGGGACCGGCTTTCCCGGGCTCTCCCCCCCCCCTTTCTGAAGGAGCCACGCGGGAACCGGATCGGGCAGGAGTTGTGCGGGGAGAGTAAAAGGAGGAGCGAGATGCCCTCCCCGCCCCGCCCCCCCCCCCCCGGGTCTGAAGATCATAAATATCACCGCTGTCCTCGACAAGATAGGGAGGACGCGGCTGGTCGGTCTGGGGAGCTGCCCCCTATAAGCCTCCCCAGCCCAACCCAGACAGGTTGGAGGGAGCGGGGGGGGGTGTTGGGAAAGGCAGGGGTTTGGCGCACAGGATCCTTCCCTGGCTCGTGGGATGCCGGGGAGAAAGAGAAGACGTAATCCGGAGCAGCAGCCGGGGAACCAGCTCGCATTCCCCTCGCCCTCGCTTGGCTGTGCGTGCCTCTTTTCTCCCCCAGTCACGTGACTAACTTTCTTGTGTGTGTGTGTGTGTGTGTGTCTGTCTCTCTCTCTCTCTCCCCCCACCCCACCCCGCATCCCTCTTCTCTAATCTCCCCCCCCCTCCAGCAGTGTGAAATAAAGCTCCCTTCCCAGCGCGAAATAAGTTACAGGCATGCGCGCTGAGTTTGCGCACTAGAGTGCCCCTTCTTTTCTTTTTCTTGATCTGTCTTTCTTTTCTTCCCTTTTTTCCCCTTTTCCTTCTCTTCCCTTTTCCTTTCCACCCCCCCCCTTTTTTTTTTTTAAATATCCGAGAAGGAATGAATGGGGGAAAGAAGGCTCGCGGGACCCGTTGGCCCTTTAAGAGGGGAGGGGCGGGGGAGAAGGGGGCGGGTCACGGGAAGGAGGATTGATTGCTGCAGAAGGAGCGGGTTGGGTCTTCACACTTCCAACGAGGATGGCAAACTCTCTCCTTACCCCCCCCCCCCCAACCCCCCAGTACAGCTCTGGTTTCTGTGCCTGCAGTAGTTAAGTGTGGGGCGTGCGGGGAGTAGCAAAGAGGAGGAATACACTGATTCTGGCATAAGCTTGCAGGGTGATTAGGGTTGAAGCATGCAGAGAGACAGGCGTGTCAGGCTAAGACTCAGGAGACCTGGGTTCAAGTCCCTGCTGAAGCCATGAGATCTCAACTGTGGGTGGCAATGGGAAATCACCCCATGGACCATCTCACATGCCTTCAAAACCCTACTAGGGTCTCCATAAGTCAGAATGGCACCTAACGCAAGGGCATGCAGGGTGAAGCCCTGATGTAGCTCCGTCCATCAAGGCTGATGCCATGATTTCCAAGACAGGGGACTGCAGCTCTTCGTCTCTTGCAGCAAAAATAAGGAGGAGCCTTTTTGCACCAGCTTTTGCAAAGGGTAGCCTGCTTCCTCCGATCCGCCTCTGGACACATTTCAAAGTAGCGGTCCTAACCGATAAAGCCCTAAACGGTTTGGGTCCAAGCCATCACAAGGACCTCCTCTCCCTGCCCAGGTGTCAAGATCATCGCTTGGTCCTGCCACCTTCACAGGTGGGTTTGGTGGGGCTGCAGGAGAGGGCCTTCTCTGTGGCTGCACAAGACTCTCGAATGCACCACAGGAGGCTAGGCTGGCCCCATCTTTACTGTCCTTCCGCAAGCAGGCGAAAACATTTCTTTTCAATCAAGCTTTCCCATAATTACCGGCTGCCTGAAGGTGGTTCTTAAATAAATTCTTTGCCTTACTCCATTGAATGTGTTTTGATGTTGCTTCTGTTTGCCATCTTTTCCTGTGGCATTTGTATAACCATTTTTTTGTATTTGTACACTTAGTGTTTTTTTTGTATTTGTACACTTAGTGTTTGTACACTTAGTATTTGTACACTTAGTGTACATTTAAGTGTATTTGTACACTTAAATGATTCAAAGACTTAATGTCTTTGAATCATTTAAGGCGCCTGGGATCGTAAGGAGAAAGACGGATAGAAATGTTTTAAATAAATAAACAAAGAGGCCGAATAAAACCTGATAGTCTTTCATGTTCAACTAGACTCCTGGATATTGGATATTGATGCCATAATAATGCTTACTAATTTTTATTAGGATTGGAAGCCTGTGCTCCCCCCCCCCCCCAACATTTTTGCACTGATCATCTGTCATCTGCCCTGGCCAGCATGGCTAGTGGCCAGGAATGAGTACAGCTGCGCCAGCAGCGTTGAAAGGACATGGGGCTGCTTTAAATTTCCATGTAAACAGCTGATGAGTTCCACTATGGGGTTGTCTGAGACAGGGCAAAATGTAGCCCTCTGGATGTTGCTGGACTCCCACGAACCCTCGCTAACATTGAGGGATTCTGGGAGTTGTAGGGGATTGTAATAATGGACTCAAACTACAGGAAGCCAGATTTAGGATGAATATCAGGAAAAATGTCTTAACTGTTAGAACAGTATAACAATGGAATCAATTGAGGTGGTGAGCGCTGCAATGCTGGAGCCATCAAAAGAAAATTGGACAACCATCTGTGAGATCTGCTTTAACTTGGATTCCTGCATGGGGTTGGACCCAATGACCTGATAGGTTTCTTTCAACTCAATTATTCTATGATTCTATGGCTCCAAAAGTGAGCAACAACAACAGTGCATGACAAATCAAAATCGATCATCCACAGACCTAAGGAGGCACTAGCAGTAATTTCATGTTTACATTTATCATCACATAACCATCCTCACCAATTCATTAGCAGGAAACATAGCTGATGAAAAAAGAGAAATCATGATCATCACACACATTCATTAAAAGCAGTATAACCAACCCCAAATCCCCAAACTGGGGAATCAGCTTTCTCTCCTACTGCCTCAGTCCAGCAACACATGCAGTAGCCCACCAGGTGAAGGACAGACAGATAGGCACTCTAGGCAATAATAAAAGAAATGGGGCAGAAACCTCTCCAACATCAATAAAATAAAAGGCAAAAGAAAGAAAAGGCAGGGTAATCCAATATATGAAATCTGTAAGAAATCTGTCAGGAGCTTCTCTTTGGGAATCCCGAATCTTTGGTATTTTGAGGCTTTGTGTCGTAAAGCCACAGAATACTCCAAAAAATGAAAGAAAGGGCCTCTTTCATGTTTTCCCCTCATTCGAGTTAAGTTTAAAGTCCCATTCCCAAGCACAGATCATAACACAGTGTATTACATGGGGTTCTTTAGGCTGGAGATGTGCTCCACCCCAAAAACATTTTGCGTTAGGTCCCTGTGTGCTTGGGCCTGGTAGCCCAGCCCATAAAAAGATAGAGCAAACATTTACAAATGTGTTTGCGACAGTTTTTCAATGGTATGTTGTTTTAAAGTGGCAATCGTGAGCACATTTACTCGAAAGTGACACTTCTATTGAACTTGTTGAGATGTACCTTTGTAGTGGGCTTGCAAAGAATGCCTGCTGAATTCTTCATTCTTGTTGATTGGAGTTGTCTTGACTTATGAAGACATCTTGACAAGGAATTCCCTGATCCTGGGAAAGGCATTCCCACCTAGTGAACAATACAAAGGACATTAGCTTTAATTATCACCTTATCCATATTTATGCAACATGTCTCAGCACAAAAGTACTATCCTTTCCACAGCTTTTTAAAAATGTGTACTACATTTCCAATCCATCATGTTCTATGATGCCCCCCATCATTGGTCATAGTCATTCCAGTTGCTGAGCACCCAGATTCAGTAGTGAAGCATGCCACTGCATTTTGGGGGCAAACCAGGAAAATTTAATTGAAAGCAAATATTCGGTTGCTTTAAATGCCCCCCCCCCCCCGAAACTTTGGCAAGCCATTTAAAACAAGTGCAACCCTTGCTTTCAGAGGGTCTTTCTGGCTGCTGTGAAGATTTGGCCATGCAGTGCTGGAGTGTGGCAAATAACAGTGAAATAGTAAGTGAATAAAATAAGGCCACTCTAATAATCTTTACACCTAGCAGTAGGAACATAGAATATAGAACTATTAATATAGAAATCCTTAGCATGTCTCATTGGTTGTGCTTTATGGCATCAATTTGAAAGCAAATTTGATTAAACTTGATGGGAAAAGGGGGGGTCAGCATATTCAGAAATCTTGCTTCCATATAAACTGTGCAAATAATCACCCTGTTTTTCAACCGAAGCTGGATGCTGCTGCAGCTCTGGATTTCCTGCCTCAGCAGGTGACTGGACTAGATGCTCTCTGATGTCACTTTCAACAATAGAATTCTCTATCATCAAATCAAAATTAATTTTCAGTTGTCATCAGAGCACTGCACGAATCTTGTAGTACTGAATTTCCAGAGTAGCCTCTGGCATCTGCAAAGAGTTGTGTTTTGTAGCTGGAAATTGAGAATGTAACTCATTGCTTGGGGAAGCTGGAGGAAAAGAAAACTTTGCCCCAAGCATGAATAATTTGTAACTGCATATCAGGATAAATGCTGAAAAGGCTTTACACAAAAAATAAATCCATACACACTACTTTCTGGAGTCAGAAGTAGCTTTTGGGAAGCAAAGCAGTGGGAGACATGAGACCATGGGAGGATCAAGTTTTCAAATCCTGAAGTATGCATTTAAAGTCTGTCCATCATAGATTTAAGATTGTGACTACACTTCAGTATGTGTCTTTGCAAGGGAGTAAATCCCATTGATTTAGCTTCTGAATCCACACGCACAACACAAGGTCTGGCTCTTCTTTTGTGAGAGCACAAGATGCCAAGATATCCTTGGATCTCTCTTATCTCCCAAAGCAAATTGCACCTTGAAGCCCAGGTTGCTTGATATGGATTATCATCAAGCCAACAGGACGTTCTCTGGCAGACTGCAGCAAGCCAGTAATTAAATTTTAGAGAATAGCCAGGACTGCCAGTCAAGGAGTACGACTTAAGAAAACCGCTGAAAAGAAATTATTCAGTGGGAGAGTTGCTTGTGTCAGAATTTTTGCAGCTTCGCATGCTGTCTGCAGTTTGTTTGACTGGGAGGGGTTTTACTAGGCTGGGGTGACTGTTAATCTATCCAGAGCTAACCAATCATTCCTTCCCTGCCTCTGAATTCAAAGAGAAACCCGCCTCTCTGCAGAGTGTCTTTTTTCTCCCTCTTTGGTCTGTTGTGGACAATGCAGTTTGTTTGCCTGTTTGCTGTTGACCTGTCCACAACTGCAAATAATGAAACATTTTTATTCTTTCTCCTACAAATGTCTCAGAGTGAGTTACGGAGACTATAAGGGCCAGTGAATGAGAAAGGGGTGGACTATCTGGAGAACTTGAAGCTGTTCTCCACTATGAGTCTCTGTAGGTCTACTTCATAGCACAAGGAATTTTACCAGAAATTAAAAACTATGCAACAGCTTCTTCAAGAGCAGCTCTCCAAACAAGGTCTGGGTATGCTTCTCTGAGGAACTGGTGTGGACAGATTTTACTTCGAGGGTGGGGAAATTTTGGATTTCCAGGTTGTTAGGCCCAGCAATGCTGAGGGATGGTAAGAATTAAGGCTGTGCACAGGTCCCCTTAGCTCACTTCGGAGGCCACATTAGGGCTTTGGAATTGACCCCAATTCAATCTGGGTTGATCTGTGCTCCACCAGATACCATTGCTGCCCTGGATCCAAATCTGTCTGCAATTTCAGGTCATTACTACCCCCATTGGCTTATACTGGGTTTTATAAACTTTTGATTTTTGCACTCATTCAGCCTGAATTGAATCTACTTCAGTCTGGTTCTCAAACCCATCACTTTGAATCCGGCAATTCAATTAATAATGGGTCTTTTATTTTTAATGGAATTCTACCAACCCCCAGGAAAATTTTGGGATGTGAAACCCCAAAGCAGCAGGAGGTAAGAAAGCCCCTCTACCTCTGTTTGGTCCCTGGATGTTCTTCTGCTGAGCAGAGAGAGAAGAGCCCCCTGGCATTGTGGGGAGGATGCACCGCAGCAAAGTGGGGTGAAACATATTTCTGACATACCTATCTGTGTATATTAAAACAAAGGAACAGCCCAGACACTCTTGGCTATGTATCACCAGCGAGTGGATGGTTGCATTCAGCAATGTGCTTTACAGAAATGGAAACCAGGAAAGTACAGAGATTTTTAAAAATATAACAAGAAATAGAACTAGCTACTTTTGGAGGCTTCAGATTATAATACTAATTAATTTCCAAGAGGAAGCTCTCCTCGCTTTCTTTCATATCTGCGTGCTCAAACACGTACACACAGAAGAGCAGCTAACATTTTAAAAGGCAAACCTTGCTTCTTTTATTGTTAACATCAGGCGAGACAATGTTACTTGCAAGACAATCCTTTGATTTCTCCCCCCCCCCTCCTCGCTAAGCTTTTTCTTTTTCTATATTTTCCCCCCACAAAGGAACATACGTAACTTCTGTGTTCTCACTTAAGGATTCAAAGCCTCTCTTGCAGTACAATAACGCACTGCTGGCTCGGTTGTTTCACGAGCAATTTTGAATCCAGCTAAAGGAGGGACTGAGGTTTCTGAGTCCTCCAGGAAAAAACTGGTCTGGTTTTAAAGCTGTCTGGAGAATCTGAAGCATAGTCTAGCACCTTTCTGCCAGTCCTGACCAACAAGGCAGGCACTGACTGTTCTTAAGCATCTCCTTTCCCCACATCCTGCCAGAATCAGGCATCTCCCATCTCCAGTCCCTTCCTCATAGCTAAAATGGTGGTGGATTTTTTAAAAAGAGGAACAAAGAGGAAACAGTGAGTAAACACTCTGATGGGTAACTTGAGGGTCATGTCATACAATTAATGGAAATGCAGTTTTCTTGCTGTTACAGTGGTTTCCCTCTAGGGGCGTTCAGATCCTTCAAAGCACAATTGGAATTGCAAATGAAGCCTGTGTTTACCTCCCAGTGACCAATCACAAAACAAAAGTAGCCTGACCTATAAAATGGGGAATGATGAAAAGATTCTCGCTGGGACAATCAGACCTCTTTAATCACTCCACTTCTATGGTCATGCAAATGAAACCTGTATATTATTATTATTATTATTATTATTATTATTATTATTATTATTATTATTATTATTATTATTATTATTATTATTATTATTATTATTATTATTACCCCGTTTCCCTGAAAATAAGACCTAACCTGAAAATAAGCCCTAGTATGATTTTTCAGGATCCTCGTAATATAAGCCCTACCCAAAAAATAAGCCCCAGTTAAGTGAAACCCCGCCCTCCACCATTGTGCAGCATTGTGCAGCAACCAGAAGAAGAAACATCCCCTGCAAATAAGCCCTAATGAGTTTTTTGGAGCAAAAATTAATATAAGACCCTGTCTTATTTTCGGGGAAACACGGTATTATTATTATTATTATTAAAAACATTTATAGCCTGCTTTATTTTGCAAGATCTCAAGGCAGGTTATGGTTACTTAGGTCCAGGTAATCAACCACCAAATAAAGCAGGCTACAGAAGTATGAGAACGTCATGCTGTGACAATGAGTGTGTTTCAGCACTTCAGGAATTCTACTTTTAGCAAACCTATTATCTGCTTTGTATAGTCTGACCCACAGTGGCATGGGTTGCAGAGCAATGAACCGAGTTCTCCACCACAGCTCCTAGTAACAGGTTCCCCTTCTTTTGGGGTACCCTTTTTATGCGTTAGGGAAATGGAATTTTTTCATTTCTACCAGTGTTTCCCAACCTTTTTCACGTTGTGGCCCCTTTTTATAATAGCCAAGCAAACCCCACCACATTTGCATAAAAAGACATTCCTAATGGAGTGAAGAAAACACATTAAAAGTAGATTTTTTTCAGAATATAATTCTTACCTAATATTTAATGTGATGGTTGTTCTTGCATCTGAAGCAACCAGCTTCAACATTCACGGCTGAGCTTTTGTTGAAGCCGCTCCAAGACCCCAACAGTCCCTTAACGGAAGTCAGGAGGTGGAAGTAACGAGGGTGGGTTAAAATTGAGTTTTACTGGGGGAGGACCAGTTTTCCCTTAGCAAGGGAACCATCGCTTTTTTTGTCCTCTCTTCAAGCAGCCGTTCCTCCCCTTCCTCTGCCATCTTCCCTGGCAGTGAGGTGCAGCTGAGACGAGAAGGGGTGGAAATCATCTCAGCCGCCTTTTCCTCCTCCACCACCATTTCTCCTTCTCCAGCCTGCTGTTGCCCCATTGCCTCTCAACCCCCCTGCAGCTGGCCTTGCTTACAGGAGCTGTGGCTGGGTCCAGCCTCCTGCTCTTTCCCGTCTTGGCCAGCCATTCACCATAGCCAGGGAGCCACCTCCATCACTGCCGGATCAGAAGAGCACATCATCATGCCCCCCTGGACCACCAGGAGCCCCACAGTGGGGAGTGAAGAAAGGTGGGGGTACAAGTGAGGGAGGGGTGGGATGTATGAAGAAGAGAGCTGGAAAAGGGATGTGCTGGGATGCTGACAAGTCTATGAGTCCCAAGTCTGAGTCTTTGGTACCAAGTCCCAAGTCCCAAGTCTGTGTCCCTATTAAAAACAAGCTTCCCCCCACCAGAAAAAAAGGGATGGAGTACGTGGGTTGTGAGTCCTGAGTCGAGTCTGAGTCATTGAAAAAAAACCCGAGTTGAGTCTGAGTCGAGTCACCAGTGCGATTTAAGCCCAACTTGACAGCGAATCCTATAACTCAAGTCCTCCATCCCTGGGTGTGTGTGAGTCAAGGGGTAACGTGTCCCCTTTTCCAAAAAAAACAACAACAACCATGATGAACCCCTCAGAAAACAATTTGCAACCCCCTTAGGGAATCACACCCCACCCGTTGAGAAACCATGGTTTGTGTGATTTGTATTTCGTCTTCATGCCCCAGTGAAACTCGGGGTGGCTTACAGGGAAGCGGAGCAAATGCAATGAAAACGGAAGGGAGCTAAAACACACACGTTGAGAACCCAAGGCCAAAACACCCCAAAGCAAGACCACCCCCTTAGTAAAAAGCCCCTTCCTTCCGTGCAACATGCTGGATCAGTAGCTAAAGGCCGGCATACATTGAAAAAGTCCATTTTTTTCCTGGTGGATATTCAGAAAGCCAACTACTTTTGCCCTCAAGCAGCCACCTAGATATCTTGTGTATCTTGTGTCCACGCTAGATGAACCCCAGAAGGTTGAAAAGATTTCACAGGATGGTTTTCTCATCTTTTGGGGTCAAACTGGAGACAAGGGGGAGCAGCGGTCCAGGAACCAGTCCAGACGTTTTGTCTGATGGTCGGATCCGAGGAACAAAGTTTTTATTATGCCCTTTTCTGAGCCTTATTTTTCAGAATCAATAATATCTGCTAATTTCACCCAAAGGAAACCGAGTAAACTCTGAGGGAAGTTTTCTCTCCTTTTCACTAGTAGATTTAACCTTGTGGAGCTGGTACAAGCGCATATTCTGTAGGGGCTTGGTTGGCTGGCAGAGTCTGAAGTGAGGGAAATTGTGTGAAATAATAATAAATTTCTTCTTCTGATTACACTGTGGACAAAATGGTTCAGTCGGGACCCTTCAGAGCAGCTTGAGCTACTGCCTTCCTCAGTAAACCGCTCCTCATTTGTTGGTTTACCTCAACTGGCTCTTATTTGTTTGGACAGATTCCCTCAGAGATGTTGATAAATTAAAAAGAATAAAATGTTTCCGTTTACTTGCAGGTCTTATTTAAAAACAAACATTGTGGAAATGTTAATGTTTGTTACAATACTGCGCTGAACTGCTTAATTTACTTCCTTATAAACTAACTGGTTGGTTACATTGCTGGCACGAATGCCAAATGGAACAGTGATGGACAGACCCCTCCTGACTGAAAAAGGCGGGAAAAAGAACTCTGAGGTAGAGAGGGAAACGATTGGCTGCTGCTGAATTGACTGACACACTGCAGCTCCCGCCCCTCAAACCCTCTCAAAGGCATCATATGGAGGTGCAATCTATCCAACATATTCACGGTGTACTTTCACAAGAGAAAAATCTGCTTTAAACAGGGCAACCTTCACTTGCACTAAAGCAAGATGGAGGTTGTGTGTTAGGCTCCACCTGCTCTGCGCAGGATGCTGCCCTGTGTTATCCACCATGTCTTGGTTTCTCTGCACTTGGACATCCTCTGGGAGATTTGTCTGTTTGTTTTATTTATAAGCCGCCTTTCTCCTGATCAGGGGACCCAAGGCATCTCAGAATATTAAAAAGAACAGAATTTTAAAAATTATAATAAGACGCTAATATGGGGGGGGGGAAGCATGTTTAGTCTCTCAGAGTCAAGTCACACATTCAGGCGAAGGAGGATTGCCTCTTTCTACAACGTTATTTCTTCAAGCATGCAAACGTTGTGGTGCTGTGTACCTGAGTCAGCGACATGCACCCGAAGCAATGCAATTTTCCAGCTAAACAATTACAAAACCAACGCCCGCTCATTTGCAAAATGCAAATGGGGGCAAGAATGGGTTTGAATCGACAGACAGTCCTTTGCCGAGGAGGTAGAGAGGGATAAGGCCCGATCGCCGAAATCCACCAGTAGATAGCACTTTAGATTAAACCCATTGAATCGAAACAACTTACAGAGAAGCTGACTCACCAAATCCCCACTGATTCAATGGGCTGACTCTTTTGTTATGTGCCGTCAAGTCGGAATCTACTTCCGGCCACCCTAAGAGGGTTTTCAAGATAAGTGAGGGATTTAAGGAGTGGTTTTACTCGTTCCATTCCCCCAGTGAGCTTCCATGGCTGAGTGGGGATTCGAACCCAGACCTCGGGAGTTCTAGTCCATCCCTCTACCCACTATGCCACACTGGCTGGATAGCTCAGTGGGTTTACTGTAGTTGAGACTTAACACTGGGTTTCAGTCTATATTAGGCAGATATACGACATTTATTTCAATATCCAGAGGTGCACCCTGAGAAAACTTGAAGAAAGGGTGGCAATCCTGGGTTAAATTAACCCAAGCCAATAAACACTGACTGCTAGCCAATGCATTAGAAGCTTTGGCCTGTGGCCATTGGTTTTCTCCACCTAAAACCTGCTATAAAATGGTCACACGATGTGCCCGAGGTCACTGCTACAAGTAGTGCCCCCTTGTGGGCTGAAATGATAGTGGTAGCATGCCCCAAATGTACATATACAGAGCATCGTGTCCTGCCACCACCATCACAAAGTGGGTCTCATTATGTACATTAAAATAATAATTTGCGATTCTGAGAAGAGGGAGCTCTGCTATGGACCCAAGAGTCTAGTTTGGCCCTCATTCGCCCAAAAGGAGCTAGAACATGTTTTTAAAGCAAATAAATACCGTGAGAATTTCGGGATGATGAATTCTTCACCTAGTACCACCATGGCCTCTTGTTTTCTCTACTCCCATTCTTTTGCTTACTGAAACATGTTTACTCATCTCTCACCCACTCCCATCCTTCCCTCATCACTATAATTAGAAATCATGCAGTTTCCGCTGCTATTTTGAAGCTCATTAGCCCTGTCGTTTCTGTTCAGGTTCTGTTCAGTCTATTTCTAATCTCTTTGTTCCTGCTGTTGGGGAAATGAAGTAGATCAGAAATAATGTTTATGGCGACGTAATCCCATTATTTTGATAATAACACACACTTAGACCCACACACCCCATCCTAAGTCCAGTTGTGCCTGTTGCAGGCTATATTACCACAAGTCCTTCTAAAATCAACCACTTTGGATCAGAATTTACAGACGTTACTTGTTTTACATGACAGCCCCCAGAATCTCTGGCTCCTATAGCCAGTACATTGAATTCTATAAGGGGCTTAAGAAGAATGGGTCCCAGACCATCACCCTACTATTCCTCACTTACAGATGACTGCATGTGGCCACTATATTATTATTCAAAAATACCATACACAGTCAATCAGAATTATAAAAACATTGACTGGTAATATATAACAGATACAAGTTCTAACCAAAAACTAAAGTATCTATTAAATATTGGTGCAGTATGTGTACTGTTCCTAATACTGTAGTATTGCCATTTTTTGTAGCTCTGATGGAGTTATCTCTGAGATCTGCAACTGCTTATAGTACTGCGTGAAATTTCTTGATGTTGTTCCCAAAGCCCCAATGACTACGGGGACCACTGAAATGTGTTTCATCCACAAGCGAGATGTTTCGATTGCCAGATCTCTGTATTTTGTTAATATTTCCAATTCTTTATTTTCAACTCTGCATTCCCCCAGAATTGCAATGTCAATGATCCAAACATTTCTCCATTCTATTACTACTATGTCTGGTGTGTTATGTACAAAGTGTCTATCAGTTTGGATCTGGAAATCCCACAAGGTATTGAGTTTGTCATTTTTTGGAGGCTGGCAAGCTATATTTTTTTGCATAATGACCAGTGCACTAATTTTGCCATTCTATCATGTCTAATTTTGTAATCTGTTTGTGCAGTCTTTGGACATTCACAGATGACATGTGACATCTTTTTCTTGACAGAGTCAACATTTGCTGTTAGCACTAATTCTTTTAATCTTAGCTTCAATTTCTTCTTAAGGGTCCCCAGCTTTAACAATGCCCATGTTGAATTATTATCAGGCGGAGGGGGAACCAAGGCGGTTCACAATATCCTCTTAGCAGTAAAATTGTAAATAGAGCTGTGCAGATTTGTGCTCTCTGCAGAATTTTGAGAGTTATAATCCAAAAGCAGAAGTCTGCACTCTTTTAAATCTAAGCTCTGCTCTCAAACTAGGTGGGGGTATTTCCAACCCAAGCATGGCATTCACTTGTGCGTAGGGTGGCCAGATAATGCAAGTGGAGAAAAAAAAAAGGACGCTGTTCACCAAGAAGAATTAATTTTCTTTCTGGATGCCTAGACACATCAGAATTTCTTGCTAGTAAATGGCACGGAGCTGCTGCAATCTCTCAGCTGTTGTGGAGGGGTTTAAGTTCATTTACACAAACACACACAAACCACAGATAGTGCGTGAGGTTGTAAATAAAGCTCAACTGGAGTTCATTTACACACACACACACACACACACACACACACACACACGTATGTAAATGAACTTCCGTTGGAGCTTTATTTACAACCTCACATGATGTCTGTGGCTTGTGTGACTGACAGGGTCCTTTCTGGGCTGGGGTGATTGTTTATCCAGCATTAAAATCGTTCCTTCCAGCCTTTGAATTCAAAGAGAGCCCTGCCTCTCTGCTGAATATCTCCTACCCTCTCTTTTGTCTGTTGGAGCTATTTGTTTTGTTTGCTGCTGATCTGTTTGGTTGGTTGCTCCAACAGGTAGCGAGGTCCTAAAGCGTGAAGGGCTTTGTATGTCAAAAACAGCACCTTACACTTGGCCTGGGACACAACAGGTAGCCGGTGCAGGTGAGTCAGGACTGGGGATATATGATCAGATTTCTTCAGTAATCAACCTGGCCACCTCATTCTGCACTTGCTGTAATTTCCAGGTAAGCCTCAAGGGAAGCCCCACGTCGAGAGCATGACAGTAATCAATCTGTGAGAGAACCAGTGTGTGAATCAGCATGGTCACAGATTCCCCATTCAGGAAGGACACAATTCTTCTAACCTTTCTGAATTAGAATCTCACACCTACTCAGGAGGGACATGCCTTACTAGAGTGAATAGTTGAAAATGCCACCATTGTCCAAACACCCTGTATTTTTTGCCGCCCGTATCTGGCTTTCCTTGAGATTTCCTTCCTTCCCCTGCCCATAGCCCACATCTTAGTGAACCTTTCATGCTCCAACGATTCCACGCCATCATGACGGTACCTTCAATTCCAGTTGCAACCAAAGAAACCTCTCTTTGTTTCATGTAAAGAAAAGAAAGAAGAAAGGGTTTGAACGGCTCTGTACTTCTGCTAGCATGCATCGAGGGATAAATGGCCCCCATTAAGACATTCTACCCAAGATATGCCTTCAGCAACACTAAAGGCCCACCAGTGCATCTTGCTGTACGCATTAAGAGTGCATTTGGGGAGAAATGGAAAATACAATCTCGCAGTCCATTGGCCGTTGCAGTATTTATGACTCTCTCTCTCCTTTTTTGCATTTATTTCTGGAGAGAATACAGCCTGGGATAATAGCCGGGGAGTTGCTATCTTTTATCTCCCAGTTGCCTGTCCCACTTGACTTCTGTTGCAGTAATTTGTGGGATCCTGAGTGAAATGATTTTCTTTTCTGGATGGAGCCAGTGCAGTATAGGACCAGGCCCATGAGGGGAGTGGCAGGGCAACACAGTGGCGAAAAAAGAGCTTCGAGAGGGCAGGATGATGAATGCTAATGGCCAGCGCTCTCCAGATGAAGTGGGTAATGCGTACTTGTTGCTTTCGTGAGATGCGGTGAGCAAAAAGCTCTATGAGCAAAGGAAAGGTCGGAAGCCGAGGGAAATGGAAAATACTTACAGCTAAATGCCAGAGAATCATTTCAGGGAGCTAATGAAACTCAGCTGCCTGTGGCTGGAGATGAGACTCAGACTCAGAGTTCACCCTCTTCATCTTTGTCTAAAAGAAAATTGGAAGATGGACTGAGCGTGCGTGTGTATGCTCTTTTTTTTCCTTGAAAAATCTTATTGACCAAATCAAATCTTCACTGCATCCTGCTTGCCTTATGTCCTCCTTAGGCTATTTTAATGTGTTCTACATGGCTACCTTTGGAAAAGGTCCAGCTGGTCCAGAAGAGCAATCATAGAATCACAAAATAATGGAGTTGGAAGGGGCCTATAAGGCCATGGGGTCCAACCCCCTGCTCCGTGCAGGAATCCAAGTTTAAGTCTATCTGGCAGATGGCTCTGTAACTTTCTCTTTGAATGCCTCCAGCATTGGATCACTTATCACCTCCTGAGATACTTGGTTCCATTGTCGTACTGTACTGCTCTAACAGTTAAGAAGTTTCTCCTGATATTCAGCTGAAATCTCGCTTCTTGTTACTTGAGCCCATTATTTCATGTCCTGCACTCTGGGATGATTGGGAACAGATCCTGAATGGCTGGTGGAAGTCCTGGACAGTCATTGCCACTGAAAATAAAGAGCTAGGTAGACCAAGGGTATTAGTATAAGACAGCTTCCTATTAGGTCTGGGCAGAGGTTACCTGATTTGTCTGGACCCAAACTCAGCACGTTTGGAAGAATCCTGGTTTGTCATGTGTTGCTCTGGGTCTCCTCCATTTGGATCCAGATCAATTTGCAATTTCAGTCCACCAGCCCCTCTTGGACTTGCAATAGAAAATCAAACCAGTCGCAACGTCTATAATCTTTTTATTCCAGGATAGACCTGGAATTTTGGAGACATACTATATATGTCTTGCCGACAAAGGTCCGCATAGTCAAAGCTATGGTTTTTCCAGTAGCGATGTATGGAAGTGAGAGCTGGACCATAAAGAAGGCTGACCACCGAAGAATTGATGCTTTTGAATTGTGGTGCTGGAGGAGACTCTTGAGAGTCCCCTGGACTGCAAGGAGAACAAACCTATCAATTCTGAAGGAAATCAACCCTGAGTGCTCACTGGAAGGACAGATCCTGAAGCTCAGGCTCCAATACTTTGGCCATCTCATGAGAAGAGAAGACTCCCTGGAAAAGACCCTGATGTTGGGAAAGTGTGAAGGCAAGAGGAGAAGGGGACGACAGAGGACGAGATGGTTGGACAGTGTCATCGAAGCGACCAACATGACTTTGACCAAACTCCAGGAGGCAGTGGAAGACAGAAGGGCCTGGCGTGCTTTGGTCCATGGGGTCACAAAGAGTCAGACACGACTTAACGACTAAACAACAACAACAACAATCTGTTGGGAGATCTACCAAAAGACCAAAGGGCGTTTGCAAATGGTCTGACCCCACGCCTCTTCTGTGCCTCTCCTCCTGGTCCCTCAAAAGGTTCCAAGCTACTTGGGGTGATAAGAAAAAAAACCTGCCAAGGAGGCTGCCTGCTGCAGATTTCTAAGAGAGCATAATTCCCACCAAGGATGGGTCTCGAACTACAAGTCCAAAATCCCCCGCTGGGAATAGATGCTCTTTGCCCTAACCTCCACTGGAGGACATCATCTAGAAATATACTTTCTCAATGTAGTAGAAATAACCAATAGCCTGGTGGTATCTTCAACGTGGTTCCCTTGACGTCAGATTTCATGGGCTTAAGTACATTTCTACCAATGCATGGAGCGTAGCCTCAGCAGACAAACATTTTTAACTGAGGCTCTACCACAAAAGAAACAGGACTGAAGTCTTATGCCAGTTGCTCTTTAAGCCTCATAGGACATGGGTTGTTTTTACAACCACCAACTATGGGAGACTTAACACGGCGGCCCCTTTGGAAATTTCAGCCTGGTGCTGTTTCCTGGACCACAAGCCCTGCCTCTACTACTAACTCTTTGTGTAAGTACAGAAAATAAACAACAACCTAACCTGAGCTCTCGGGATTGCTTTGATAGTTCAATCCACACTGATTTATTTATCCATCTGCTCCTTGAGGCCTCTTCTCTTTCAGCTTCCTTCAGTTCTTCAAATCACTCAACATCATCTGATTAACATGTTCACACACACAAACACTGTCCTCCACACCTGTGTCTTTAAACTTTGAAACACAGCTCTTTGTGATCAGGGCTTGCATCCATTCATTTTCTGGATCAAAAGGCTTTTTCCAAACAGCCGTCCTCCTTTTGATGTGGTCATGTCTGATAGTTCATCAATGGAGCACTCCAGCTTGCAGGTCCCTCTTGAAGGTGAAGGGAGAGGATGAGCCAGCTGTTCCCTAACAGCTAGGACTGAGTTGTAGGGAGGTGAATAAATACCCACCATTTCCACAAAGTCCCGCTCCGGTGTCTCATAAAGGTGACTCTTGAGTTCTTGAAAGGTAAGGCTAGTACGACAAAAGACAGTGGTGATCAGCTAATGGCCCTCCATATGTCGTCGGACTGCAGCTTCCAGAATTTCTCAGCAGTTCTGTGTAGATATTGCACTAAACTTGTTTTTTTCTGTGTGATCATGTGTAAAGCAGCTGCAGCCTTCCTGCATTTGAATGTATCACAAGAGGGGAATAAATGCAAAGGATGTTATCAGCTTCTCAAGTGAGGGGGAAATGGTCTATAGCTCTTTAAATTTCTGATGGGAAGCTAGCAGGCAATCTCTCATGACAGCATTATATATTATCCATCATAACAACTTGATAGACTGGTGTAACAGAAGCCCGACTTGTTCACTCACATTGTAAAACACAGTCGCATTCCGGGTCCCTCTGCATGAAATAACACGAACACTTACAGCTGGAAGGAAAGATACATCTCTATCTTTTCCATTTCCAGCATATTCGTTACTTTGGAGGAGGAGATTGTGAAAACTACTTGTGAAATTGCATTCATTCATGCAATTGTCTTCAATAAGGTTTTGGCCCACCTGTTTTAGATGACACCTTTCATAATCCGTGAACCAGTGGTCAGTCTGGCTTGGAAGGATTGTAGTTTAAAAGAGAGATGTGCGTTTCTGAATAACATCTCCCTAAATTCTATGCTGCCTGGGGAATTATAGGGGTTGTGTGATCCAAAAACAGAAACAGGCACACCTCTAGTCCAAAACCTTTGGAGGGCATTTGATGGCTTACCTTTTGTACAGGAAGTCAGGTATGGAGACTAAATCACAATGCTAGATGTGCTTATGAACCCCTGAAGATGCTTCCTGTACCAACATCACAAACAGAGAGGAGTGTGAACTTCCGGATACAGGAGAACAATTCCTACCTCCACGTAAAAAAATCTCTCTCTTTATTCTAAATGTCAGCCTCAGGTTTCTGAATAATAATAATAATCTTGGAACTGCAGAGGTGGAAGAGACCCTACTTCCTGAGCCAGTCATCTCGTCCTGCCCCAGGTAGGGTCAATTGTCTTTTAAGAGATTAGCAGATGAGTTAAGTCCTTAGTCCTTGCAAAAGCATGATTAGTAGTTGCTTTTGAGTTGCATTCCTCAGGAAGCAGGTTGTGGGTCTCAGGGAAGGGCTGCGGATGGTTAATTTGTGGTTATTGCATTTTTACTGCCAGGGATAATAAGATCCTGCCTCATGGGCTGGAATGACTTGCTAGGTTTTTTTTTCAGACTTCATAGACTACAGCCCTGAAAAAGTCTGTAGGATTGTGCCACCTGCCACACTTCTGGTGGATTTAATCAAGAAATCAAAGTCCAGTCAGGAAAGGGATTATGGGTATGGTAGTCTCTGCCCATTAGGCTCTGCTCAGAAAGCTGCTCAGAAATACTACCTGGCCCATAATCCCTTGTAGGTCCCATGCAGTTTAGCCCAATCCACTCATTTCCATTGTCTTCTTCACAAATGGCTAGCAGACTCTGAATTCATTAGCTTAAACACTTGAAAACAACTGCCAGGCCTTTGATTTCTAGATGAAAGAAAATAACTGTGAGGACTTTAATTTCTTGATTAAAGACTTCCGGGGGTCGTAGTCCACAAATTCAGAAAACTCCCATGCCTTCTTCGCAGGCTTCAGGTTCTATACAACTCAACTTGGGTGGGTCCTTTTAAGGAGAAAGGTGGGGTAAAAATATTTTAAATAAATAAATGTGAGGAGTTTGTAGTTTTGCCTAATCCTGCAAATGTGTTTGTAAATGGGATATGGAGTAGCTAAGAGACTTCTTCCCCGCAAAGCTGAATGTAGGAGAATCTCCAGTCCATTTTTGAGGACTGCCTGAATGGAGTTCATGAGTCACCAGTAATTTGTTGATCACAGTTTTGGAAATTCTGATCTAGGAAGGTTTCTTCATCATCTTCACTAGAAAGGATGACTGCTATTGAAGAAAGTTACTTTTGAGCAATACCTTCCAGAATTCCACAGCCTGGAATCCTGGGACTGGTGGACTGAAAAAAGAGGGAGTAACTCCATCCCCACTCTGAGCCCTCAACCATTCTTTTGACACAAAGCAATGCGGGTTGCTTCCTGACATTTATGACTCACACTCAGGATAAGTCTTATCTGTGAATTCTTCTGTACTGTGTGACAGAAGGAAGAGATGCTTTCCCAGTGTTATCCTTTTGTGTAAGTGCTTCCAGAAAGGGTAAAATTGTAGGAGGGATGGGTTATAATCACAGTCAATGCAATAAATGGAAGTATCAGACGAGAAAAAGATCGCATGGCATTAAAGATGAAGGTGTGACTCGCTCCAGCAATGGGCTTATCGGGCTTCAACAGTGAACGCATTTTTCCCCCTGTTGAGCCGACTTCTTAAAAAAGTTCATTGATTCACAGCTAATGCCGAGTTGTCATAGTTTCATGAGTAACAGCTCCGTGGCTCAAAGAATCAAAGCCTCCCTCCGCCACCTCAATCAATAAGGATGGATTCAGAGAGATTGCCGGAGCCTCACTGTGTGAAGAGCAGAGCACTTATTTTTAGGCTGGAAATAAAACCCAAGGAGGGTATTTACAGGCAAAGACAGTGTGTGCTCATGTAGGGTGCAGGAGTACGAAGGGAAGGGTGGATGATGGGGGGGGGGATACACCAAAGGGGATCAATAGCCCTCAGTAGGTGTTGCTTAGCAGACACTGGCATTTGGGGATATACTCCTTCTGGACAGGACCAACCCCAATCTCAATTCCAGCATTGAGCTGGGGGTTGGTCTTGATGGCCTTATAGGCACCTTCCAACTTCACTGTTCTATGATTCCATGATTTAGCATTGCTGGCTATTAGCACTATAGATTTATAGAGCTATCCTCCCCTTGGGTAAAACCAACAATATGCATCTCAACCTGATTTGAACCACTGAGGCAAATACTATATCTATGTGGAATCATGGATGTGTAGCAGAGGAAAGCAGTGGGCCCTTAGCAGGCTGAGATGATCATCTCAAGTGGTACAACACTGGGGTGGGTCGCAGCCACCCCTAGAAATTTGCTATTTGTTATTGTTCAACTCCAGCAATTCCCCTGGCAGTATTCTGCATCTTTCAGCCCACAGACCCACACCTGCTGCCTCCGGGTGTGGTGGTCTCCTTGCCCTTTTGAGCCCTATAGAAGGTGCCTCCTGAAGAACTACCTAACCCAGGAGGCATTGCAGCAGCTTCCTCCCAGGTTGCATTGCAGTAAGAAATGCAGGCCTTCTTCCAGGTGAGCGAAAGGGATCCTTGGAAGAGCAGGCCTTATTCCAGGCGAGCGAAATGGAAGTGTACGTAGGCATGGACTGAAACTCCCAGAACGATTGGAGAATTCTGGGAAATGGAGACCAAAAAACCCAAATAGCATATTCACCACTGCCACCACTTCCTCTTTGAAGCCTCCGCTTGTTGCTACCATTGACCTCTTTCTGTTCCACAGGACGGGTGCTTGCTTTCTCAGGCGAAGAGCAGATGTGGAGCTGCTCCATTCTGAGTCAGGAGCGTCCACCACTGTCTCCCGACTGCAGTGGGAGCTAAACTTAAGTCTCTTCTCCTTTCCCGCACCTGCACAACAACAAATGGTCCGTTCCTGATTCAGATGCTCAACTGGCTCCTGTTTATTTTAAAATGCCATCACTTGAGGGCAAAGAAGAGCGGGGATCACTCAAAACTAATTCCAAAACTCATACTGAGAGGAACACTTTTATCAGGATACCACCACCCTAGGCAAAACAAAAAAACACACAAAAAAAGTCTGGAAATACCCCAAGAAAGGATGCATGCTTATTTGAATACTCTCCCTTTATCCAGCAAGGTGTTAAAAGCAAGCAGGTGGGAAGGGAACAGAAAAGAGTGGAAGATTTGGTCGTAAGTCCTTGTTGTTTCAGGGTGTAATTGTGGAGTGATGATTTGGGCAAAGAATGGGCCTCATCAGGTGATACAGTAGTGCTAAATTTTCTCATAGATTCCTTGAGATCTGGAAAGCCAGACACTTTTGCTTCTCCATCTTAGACAAGAGATTTAGATTATAGATGTCCATCACAGTGAACTCAAAACTGCACGCATCCTGTCCAACCACAAAGCAGAAAATGGTCTTTACACTGTCCACGGGGTCAATTTTAAATGGCAGATTAAGCAGAGGAAGTCAATGCAGGAACACTGGGTTTTTCTTGGAATTCTCCAGGGTTTGGTGAAATAACCTTCTCCCTCTGGGAGTGCCTGTCCATGGGCACCGGCATGCTTTAAGAACCCACTTGGTTATTTTAGGGGTCTTTTAGGAGCCAGGCCTGCTGCGTGAGATACTTCTTCCACCATAGAATAGGGGAGATTGCCTATTTATTTATTTACTTAAATTTATTTAAAATATTTTTCGCTCCTCCTTTCTCCTAAAAAAAGACCCAAGATAGCGTGCGCGCGTGTGTGTTTCTATGCTGTCAACTCAGGATCAACTTATAGGGCTTTCAAGGTAAGTGAGATATTTAAGGAGTGATTTTATCAGTTCTGCACCACCACCCCCATGAGTTTCCATGGCTGAGTG